>SJXO01004637.1:8093-34723 GCA_006408615.1 Connochaetes taurinus
TTTCACTTTCATCAAGAGGCTTTTTAGTTCTTCTTCACTTTCTGCCATAAGGGTGGTGTCATCTGCATATCTGAGGTTATTGATATTTCTCCCGGTAATCTTGATTCCAGCTTGTGCTTCTTCCAGCCCAGCATTTCTCATGATATACTCTGCATAAGTTAAATAAGCAGGGTGACAATATACAGCCCTGACGTACTCCTTTTCCTGTCTGAAACCAGTCTTTGGTTCCCTGTCCAGTTCTAACTGTTGCTTCCTGGCCTGCATGTAGGTTTCTCAAGAGTCAGGTCAGGTGATCAGTCCTGGGTGTTCATTGGAAGGACTGATGTTGAAGCTGACACTCCAATACTTTGGCCACCTGATGCGAAGAGCTGACTAATTTGAAAAGACCCTGATGTTGGGAAAGATTGAGGGCAGGAGGAGAAGGGGATGACAGAGGATGAGATGGTTGGATGGCATCACTGACTCAATGGACATGGGTTTGGGTGGACTCCGGGAGTTGGTGATGGACAGGGAGGCCTACCGTGCTGCAGTTCACGGGGTCACAAAGAGTCGGACACGACTGAGCAACTGAACTGAACTGAGCTAGTAAAAATTACATGAATGTTAGGTAAAGGATTATAAAAGTTAGTCTAAAGACTTTTTTGTTGTTTTTAAGGAGAAGATGCTGAAGAAATGGTGACTATAAACTTTTTAGGTCACACAGTCAAGTATTTTAAGATAATCACTAAAATAATAAAGCAAATTATAAAACAGTAAGTTTTACTTTCAGATGAACAATAAGTAAAATGAGAACTGGAGAAAACCCTTTCAAGAAAAATCAAAACCTAAAAAAGTGCTGCTGCTGCTGCTGCTGCTAAGTCGCTTCAGTCGTGTCTGACTCTGTGTGACCCCACAGACGGCAGCCCACCAGGCTCCCCCGTCCCTGGGATTCTCCAGGTAAGAACACTGGAGTGGGTTGCCATTTCCTTCTCCAACGCATGAAAGTGAAAAGTCAAAGTGAAGTCGCTCAGTTGTGTCCGACTCTTAGCGACCCCATGGACTGCAGCCTACCAGGCTCCTCTGTCCATGGGAGTTTCCAAGCAAGAGTACTGGAGTGTATTGCCATTGCCTTCTCCAAGGGATCTTCCCAACCCAAGGATAGAACCCAGGTCTCCCACATCGTAGACAGACGCTTTACAGTCTGCGCCACCAGGGAAGTCAAGAAGGTGTTGTGTTAAGAAGGTGAGGGGAACACAAAATTAAAAGTAAAGAGATAGAAATGTAATTACACAGACTGACTTTCCAGACTCGCAGATTAAATTTTGAGCCTGTTATCTGCTGTTAAGAAGGGCAACAATTGCAGTACAGAAGGAACACAAAGGAAAAAATCTATCAAGTAAATATTAACCAAAGAAAGCTAATAGAATCATATTGATATCAAACAAAATAACCATTAAGACAAAAGCCACACTTGGAAAGAAAAAACAGTCATATAACAATGAGAAAAAGATGCAGTCAACAAGACTAAAACTCTGGATTCACCTGCAATTCATCACCATCGCCTCAAAATACATAGAGCGAATGTCAAATGAATTAAAGGGGGAATTTAATGAATTCACAACCACTGAGAAAGATTTTAACATACTCTCAATAGACTGAGCAGTCAGTCATAAACTAGCAAGGCTACAGAAAATTTGGATGAGTCACCAGGGAAGCCCATATTATAGCCCAACACTCAACAAGTAGAATGCATCTTTTCAAGCTGACATGAGCAATTATAACAACATACCAGGGCACAAAGTCAACCTCAACAAATACCAAAGAATCAGCATCATACAGGCACTTTCTCTGACAATTGTGCCAAAAAACTAGAGATAGATGATACATTTTAGATTTCTAAAATTGGAATGCATTTGAAAATGCTGAAAAGCCCTTCAAAACAAGTGATAAAATAAAGAGCGCAAAAAAATTACAAAATAGTTGGAACTGCACATACCCACTCCAGCGTTCTTGCCTGGAGAATCCCAGGGACGGAGGAGCCTGCTGGGCCGCCGTCTACGGGGTCGCACAGAGTCGGACACGCCGGAAGCGACTCAGCAGCAGCAGCAGCAGCAGAGCTGCATGTGAAATGACAGCTGCAGACAGCCGGCGAGAAGCTGCTACAGAACCAGGGAGCGCAGCCTGGCGCCCGGGGATGACCGAGAGAGGTCGGTGGGGGGGGGGAGGTGGGCTCGGGAGGGCGACGTATGTGTAATTATGCCTGAACTGCAGTGTCGTACGGCAGAAACCAATACAACATCGTAAAGCAATTTTCTTCCAATTAAAGAATACATTTTAAAAAAAGAAAACTAATGCACCTCATATTAAAATGTGTGGGATGTCACTGAAGTGTATTCGAGATATTTATGATCTGCTCCAGACTGCTATGGGTCCTCCCCAAGTTCCTGTGTTGAAACCTAATCGCTAATGTGATGGCATGAGGACGCGGGCCTTTCAGAGATACTTAGGTCATGAGGAGAGAGCCTGCCTGCGTGGGCTTAGCCCTCAGATATAGAAAGAGACCCAGAGAGCCCCTCTCCCCTTCAGAGCTAAGAGGTCACGAAGAGTCAGCAGTTCACCACCTGCCAGAGGGCTGTCACCAGGGCCCAGCCACGCGGTGCCCGGGCCAGACACGCCCCGTCTCCAGAACCACGAGGACTAAACTTCTGTGACGTGCCACCTACCCAGTCCACACGGTACTTTGTTACAGCAGCCAAAAATGCCTGAATATGGTCTTAGAAAAGGGCTAAAAATTAATAAGCTGAGCATCTGACTTTAGTTAGGAATAAAACACAAGAGAACTCCTACCAAAAAAATGATGGAATTAAAAATAAAAGCATATATTAATTAAATATGGGAGGAAGGGAATAATAAAAGTTTCAATAAAACCTAGTTCGTTCTTTCAAAATACAAATAATAATAGTTACAAATCTATGGTGAGACCCACAGTAAAGGAAAGGCATATTGCAAAATGTGATAGATTTCAATAGTGCTGAAAAACAGATGTCAAATGTTTTTAGAAAACTGCATCTTCCCAAAACTTACTACAGAAGAATTAGAAAACCTTCACATAGCTATTACCATCAGATAAAGGGAAACAGGTGGCGCTAGTGGTAAAGATCCCACCTGCCAAACCCTGGGTCGGGGAAGACCCCCTGGAGGAGCGCCCAGCAGCCCACTCCAGTGTTCTCGCCTGGAGAGTCCCAGGGACAGAGGAGCCCGATGGGCTAGCCGCAGCTGGACATGGCTGAAGCGACTGAGCAAAGGAAACACCACCAGAAAAGCTGCCAGTGCCAGAAAGTTTAAGCAAATCCTACCAAACTCAAGGAACTAACAGGTAACTTCTATCTTATGCAATCTGCTACAGAAAAAATAAAAAGGGGGAATATTCACCTTCTGAGTGAAAGCAAAACAGGGAAGAACATTTGAAGAAAGGAAGTTTAAGCCAATTCTACTTGTACAACATAAATAAAACACTACTAAATATAAAGCATTAGCTAATTGAATTCAGCAAGGTAATTTTTTTAACCCTCAAGAATACATGGATCACTTAACATAAGAAAAATCTACATTATCTATCACATTCCACAGGTTCAAGGAGGGGAAAACACCACAAGATCTCTAGGTTACAGAAAAACAATCAGTAAAATCAATACTCCTTTCACGATTTTAAAAACAAACTTCTCATACCATTCTTAACACTCATAAATTTTATCAACTAGAAGCAAATCAAATTAAATGGCAAAACATATTCGCTTTAAAATAAAGAGAGAATAAAATTCAAAGTTTCCTACCACCAGCTTCTTTCAGCACTGTATTAAAAGTTCTAACTAGTGTAACAAACAAGAAAAAGAAATTACATGTATAAGACTCAAAATACCACCGCCAACTATTTTCAAGAGATATGAGTGACTATACAAAATAATTCATACAAATATACAAACTACTAAAAGTATCTCAGCAAGGTTGCTAGATTAAGATCGAACTGCATCGCTATGTACCACCAAACAATTCTGAAGACTGTAAATCCACCACATTTAAATAATAATTTTCTAACGTATAACATAAAAGAATGAACCTCATGAAGCATGTGCTGGATTGCTGACATCACGAGGCGTGCACAGGGTTACATCTTTAAAACAATTACATGTGGGACAAATAATGCAAAATGCTAAATTCAGGAAGGCTGGGACAGTTACACTAGTGTTTTTATACTACTCAACTTCAGGGTTGAAACAGCTCACAAGAAATTATTTTAAAAGAAACAAATACTGCAAAGCTAAAATTACTTGGACAGAGGCAAACTAAAGTAACTGTTACTTAAGCACATCATTCAGATAGCGCCTGCCTCCCGTGTTTCAAAGGCCGTTGCAGGCAGCATGTAGGCTGGAAGAAGAAAATCAAGTGGCATCAGAAAAAAAGTAACAGCAGCAAGGAAGTGCTAACATCTGATGCCTCACTATAAACAATTTACTTTTCTTCCAACTACCTGTCTCCAACTATCAATACACAAGGCAGTCCCTTAGGCACACACTGCAGTCTTCCCAGGGGGCCTGGAAATAAATCCAGCAGTCAGCCATCTAGATTCAACACCTCTGACACTGTCTCTGACTCAATTCATTTGAAATTAGTATAGGATTTCAGTTTCAAATCCTCAATTTAAACCAGTTTTCCTCCAAATTGCAAAGATTCTTCTTTATGCAAAAAAAGAAACACTGGCTAACATTTACTACCAGCAACTAACTTAAAAAATAAACAAAACAGGAATTAAAGGGACAACAGTAACATTAAGAATTTTTCTTTTAATCAGGAAAGTCTCAGAGATTTGATCCACTGATTCTTATTTCAATGCTGAAAGCGGTCTGAAAAATGTAAAGCATTTCTACATACAAGATGGCGACATCATTGCTGTTCTCGCTGTGTGTGCTGAGGCACTGCAGTCGTGTCCGACTCTATGCACTCATATGGAAGACCCTTGGACTGTGGCCGCCAGGCTCCTCTGCCCGTGGGCTTCTCCAGGCAAGAACACTGGAGTGGTTGCCACGCCCTCCCCCAGGGGGCCGTCCTGACCCAGAGACTGAACCAGCATCTCTTACGTCTCCTGCACTGGCAGGTGGGTTCTTTACCACCAGCACCACCTGGGAGGCCTCATTCTTACTAAAACCAATAGGAAAAAGCCTCTAATTTCTCTCAGTATTACTGTACTTCCCTGTAATACCCAACCTCACTATGCGAAGATACCACACACTCTCAGTAAGAGTTTATCACTTCTCCCCACCCACAAACACCACTGCAGGATTCTTTCAAAATGAAACTGCTCACTTTTAATAGCAGTAGTTGCTCCTTTCAGTTCAGTGCAGTCGCTCAGTCGTGTCCGACTCTTTGCGACCCCATGAATCGCAGCACGCCAGGCCTCCCTGTCCATCACCATCTCCCGGAGTTCACTCAGACTCACGTCCATGGAGTCAGTGACGCCATCCAGCCAGCTCATCCTCTGTCGTCCCCTTCTCCTCCTGCCCCCAATCCCTCCCAGCATCAGAGTCTTTTCCAGTGAGTCAACTCTTCACATGAGGGGGCAAAAGTACTGGAGTTTCAGCCTTAGCATCATTCCTTCCAAAGAAATCCCATTCTGATCTCCTTCAGAATGGACTGGTTGGATCTCCTTGCAGTCCAAGGGACTCTCAAGAGTCTTCTCCAACACCACAGTTCAAAAGCATCAGTTCTTCGGCGCTCAGCCTTCTTCACAGTCCAACTCTCACATCCATACATGACCACAGGAAAAACCATAGCCTTGACTAGACAGACCTTAGTCGGCAAAGTAATGTCTCTGCTTTTGAATATGCTATCTAGGTTGGTCATAACTTTCCTTCCAAGGAGTAAGCGTCTTTTAATTTCAGCACACAATTAAAGATGTGCAAAATGAGCTAGACTTCTTAATGAAAGGTCAGTGTATTGACGGCTGAGGGTCATCCAAACTACATTTCACACATTATTACTACCTCAGATGGTGCCAGAGTGTGCTTACTGGTATTTGTTTTTCTGTTCTTTTACCCCTGATAAATTAAATATCCTCTCTGAGTCGAAGTGTACAGAACTTGACCTCACTCACACTTTTTATAAAAGGTGTCTGTCAGTAAAGCAAGAAAAAGTCCACGGAGGCTTCCTACATGCCAAAAGAGACCAAAACCTCAACTATGATTTTTAAAGGATGTGCAAGTATAATGTAAGTAAGATTATTAAGCCCTAAAATGCAAGAGCATTTTTAAATTATCATTTTCAGTGATACCCAAATGCCAGACTTCAGAGCCTCACCGGATCGCACCTGATGCAGCTCCTGCGTCGCTCCTTCCCAGCTGGGCTCCTCTCCTCTCACACCTGCTGCCAGTGCTGGTGAACACAGGAGATGTTCCAGAGGGAGGGTTCAACTCCAGGTTCTTACGGCAAAACAGGAGAACCCAGCGAGTCTGTTCTCCAAAGCACAAATAAACTGAAATCTCTTCTTAGGAAATCTATCCCCAACTTACCTGTTATTGACATATGAGATAAACATTTGCAAACCTACACAGAAGTTCCTTCTAAATTGTAGCCTGCCAGGCTCCTCCGTCCATGGAATTTTCCAAGCAAGAATACTGGAACGGGTTGCCATTTCCTCCTCCAGCGGATCTTCCTGACCCAGGGATGGAACCCTCATGCTGTGGCAGGCAGCCATCCGCGAAGCCCACGGCGGTGGGTAACACACGGTAACTACGGCCACCTTCTGCTAACGCACACTAGTCAAAGGAGCAGAGAGACGAACACGACTGAAATTCAAACTCGGGCACCCAGCACATGATTTCCTTTCTCTTCCTATGTTTTATCTGGTAGTTTGTTTGCTGGCTCCTTTCTTTCTCCACTCATTCAACACGAGTTTATTGAATGCCTACTAAGTGCCAAGCATTCTGTTAGGTTCTAAAGGTGTGCGTGCCGATTTCCACGGGGCATGAGAACACGACACAGCACACTGATGCCCTGTGACTGACAGGAGCAGCACAGCCCGAGCTCGAGCCGGCACGCCGGCCTCCTCTGGACAGACGCCGGCTGCCAGACAGGAGGACCGCCCAAGCATCAGCTGGGAGTACAACGTGCAGAAAGTCAGCACCAAACTGTCACGCATAGAATTTAAGGGAGACCACGCAGACAAAAGCAGCTGCGGTTGCGCCGCGGCAGGGCTCACACACCGTACCAGCCCTTCCAGGAGACCTCTGATGGGGGGCTTGGGGTCTCCTGGAGCAGATGGGGGCCCTCTGGGGGGTGCTGTCACTCTTGTCACTACACCATGGGCATCGCCACAGAAGCCCAGGACGCCGGGATCATCTGCCTGAAGAGAGAGAAGAAACACAGAAGCCGTGGCTTTTATGGGGAACTTGACGACGCTGAGCTGATGGCAGTTAACTTGAAAATATTTGAAACCGCGTCACCAAACCCAGCAGGTCTGTGTGCCACATGGGACATATGGCGCTAGTTCTGTCCTCCAAAAGGAGACCCCGCTTAACGCACAGATCAGTGTCAAAAAATAAAATAAGCTAAGTAAAACTCGAGACGAAAAGAAAGCCCAAAGGTACACACCCAAATTCCCAGCATACTCCTGTAAACACTACAAGCATGCAGTCGCAGAAACCGGACGACGGGAAGCACTACAGAACAAACCACCTGTTTTCCCAACGCGTGAACTGCAAGGGAGAAGGGCGGGAAGGGAGGCAGAGCGGAGGAGGGGACTAGAGCCAAGACGCTGAGCAGACAGGACTGAACAGAGTCACGAGCATCCCGACCACGCGTGGACCCCACTTCTCACAAAAACTGAAAAGACAACTGGAAATCTGAGCACTGACTTCACTGAAAAATGGGAATTAGTGTTCATTTTTAAAAAATAACGGTATCATGGCTGTTGCTAGGGAGCGTTTACGTTCTAGAGACCCTTGAGAGAAATGCAGAGATGAGGTGATGTGAACTCCAGGGTTTGCTTCCGAGTGACCGAGGCGGAAGAGGTCGAACAAGAGCGGCCACGCAGCGACTCCCTGCCGACGCTCGGCGGCGAGTACGCAGGACGTCGCAGCATCTTTCTGCCTCCTTTCAGAATTGTCATACTTTCCATAAAGACCACAGAACCCTAACATAAAGAGCTGTTGTTGACCTCGTTCCCGAGCCCTAGAACGTGATCTCATCAAAAAAGCAGGAAAATGACCGAAAAGATGACTGGCCAAGAGAGGGTGAAGGGAGCAAAGCACGATGCTAACGAGCTGATCAACCTGCCTGTGACCCAAAGACGATCGGCTCTGTGCACAAATGACCTCAGGATCGCTCTCATCTGTGGATGAAAAGTGTATGAGAAAGGAACCCTACGCAGGTGCAACCTGCCCAAATGTCTCCCTAACAGGGCCTGACACTTGTAACACTGTTGCACTCTCATTAAATGGAAGCGGTTGCTGAAGTGTCAAGAGAGTGCCCTGAACTGGTGTTCTTTGATTTCCCCAACCCAAGTCGCCTGATGTTTAGCTCAGCTCAATGCTGGGATGAGTCCGGAAGTCAAGAGTGTACGGCAGGGAGTGTGTAGATACTCATTCACTGAGACATACTAACTTTTCTAAGAAAGGGAAAATAAGTGGGCTAGGGTGGGACAAAAAGAGGGTAAAATGAAGCTTTCTGTAAAAACTAATGTGAGACCAGTTTAAAAAAGCAGGCCCTCTATTCTCACACCACGGCCTCACGCAGCTGGGGAGCATCCTGGGATCGTGGGTCCCCAGCGCAGGCAGCGCAGCCCTGGGTGAGGTGAGAACGCGGCCGTGGGCAGCGCAGGCAGGCAGAGCCAAGAGGGGCCCATCAGGAGTCCCGAACAGAGGCCAGCGAACTCGGCGAAGACAGGGCTGTGTCTACCCTACTTTACCTTCTTAGCGAGGCGATGAGAGGAAGTTGTGAAATGACCATCATTCTGATGCCGCGACCGTGGCACCCGTCCTTGAAAGAGACACACCTACATGATGCCTGACGATTCAGTGGGATGCTTTCCTATTAGATTTATAGTCAGTTCCAAAACACTAACTGTGGCCTTTAAGACCCTTACTCCAGATACAGCCAAGAGGGCGTATCTACCGACCCTGCATTTCGTTCAAGGGGCAGGCAAGGAAGCAGCGTGAAGACCCAGCGCGCGGAGCCTGCCAGAGCTCGCGCCCCCCGTCTGGCCACTGGCCTCGTGAGCTTCAGCTGTGCGCCTCCCAGCCCTCCCTCTGGGCCTCCCCAGAGCATGCCGGGCTCCCTGCCCCAGGGACTGCGCTTGGCAACTTACCTTGTTTGACAAGAAGTTGACTATTGTTTCGTGCAGAGAGTTAGCAATTACGTTTCTTCCTCAAGACTTTCTAGCCTGTGACCTTTAGGTCTTTACTAAAATCCTACAGAAACAAACTCTGTAACCAGAATATAACAGAACTAGATGACCTAGTTACTTCAGTAAATAATGGGGCAATTACACTCTTAAGAGCAACCTAGCTGTGCTTTTCATTAACCACATTAACTGTGTTTCAATAACCACAATTTGAAATCTCAGCATCCAGCCCAGTGCTGAACACAAAACAGAAATTCAACACTTACTACAACTCACAAGAGCAAAAACATCGGTGTAGCATGGCTTAAGAGCATTTCAGAATAACTGCCTCCTATACACTCCGACTTATATCCATCCACATTTATAATTATCATGCCTTCACGCTCACTTTATAAACAGGTTCAAGCCACAAGTCACTCTGACAAACTGGGAATGGAAAGCACATCCTTCAGAACCTTCAGTCTGCAAGCCTCGCAGGAGTCTCACTACTCCATAAGTGATGTT
Organism: Connochaetes taurinus; assembly: GCA_006408615.1. NCBI lineage: Eukaryota > Metazoa > Chordata > Mammalia > Artiodactyla > Bovidae > Connochaetes > Connochaetes taurinus. The sequence continues at coordinate 17,971 of SJXO01004637.1, forward strand.
TAAACAGCAAGGAAACAGAAGCTAATGGAAGGCATGATCCCAGCTTCGTCAAAGCGTTTCTGAAGGCTTTTGACCTGTCTCCACATCCATACACCCCCACCCCAGTGGCCCACCACTGCCTAAACACACACTCAGAGACGGGAGGAGGGAACCACTGGGCCACTCAGACACACCGCCAACGCAGGCACAGCCAGCCCGCAAGCCCAAGGTGCAGCTGTCTCCACCTCTGGTTTACCATCCTCCCCTCCCCTCCGCACGGAGTAAGCTGCAGGTGCCTTAGGATAGTCAAGAAAGGATCGCCCCGCAGAAAGTTCAGGGTAGACGGAAACCCCAGTCATAAGTTCCCCAAAGCAGGCATGAACGATGATTAGCTGACTGACCCACTCAAGAAAAAGCATATTACACACAGTAAACATTCAGCCGTGACTCTCCTCACCTTCTCAGCAAGAAAACTGAGGCCCGACTTCCTGACTGTCATAGTGGCCCTGTGTCTTGCCCCGTCCTTCCTAACAATCCCAGAGAACAGGCAGGCCTCATCCTGCCCGTGGTGAACTCCACGAGGGCTCACGCTCCCCAGCTTCCTTCTCCCAGGACTTTCCCTTTCCAGTCAGCCATCCCCCTCCTCTCTGCCCCCTTTGAGGACAAGAGAAACACGGCTCAGGTTTCCTCCTTCAGGACCACATCTCTTCTTTCTCCTGAGGGACAGCTCACATCTAGTAAAGCACACAAGCCATAAGGGTACAGTTAATGCATTTCTGTATATGCATACACCCAGGAAAATAAAACCCAGAAAAATGCAAACATTATCAACAGCAGATGGCTCGAGCCCCTTTCCATCAATGTCCCCCTGAAAGGTAACAACTAGCGTAATCTCAAACTTCACGCTGCCTGTTAACCAACCTTCACACACATGCCATCGAGTGCCCCTCTCCACACCTGAAACCTTTCACGCATCAGGGTCCACTAACCACTTTTTGAACAGGCATCCTTGGAGCTGCCTTCACAGCCCTCTCCTCCCTCCCCCCGCGTGGCAAAGCAGCTTCACTCGGCACAAGGACTTTAACAACTGCCTGAACATGGCTCCCTGAGCCACAGACGCGCCTGCACGGCCCTCAGGCACCTTACCTGCAACACACCCCAGAGCAAGTTCACCAACTCCCCCCCAGCACCCTACAGCCAATTCCTGCTCCTCTCTTCTGCATGTTGGTGAGGGGACTCCATTCAGTTCAGTTGCTCAGTCATGTCAGACTCACCTTCAACATCAGTCCTTCCAATGAACACCCAGGGCTGATCTCCTTTAGGATGGACTGGTTGGATCTCCTTGCAGTCCAAGGGACTCTCAAGGGTCTTCTCCAATACCACAGTTCAAAAGCATCAATTCTTCGGAGCTCAGCTTTCTTTATAGTCCAACTCTCACATCCATACGTGACCACTGGAAAAACCATAGCCTTGACTAGACGGGCTTTTGTTGACAAAGTAATGTCTCTGCTTTTTAATATGGTGTCTAGGTTGGTCATAACTTTCCTTCCAAGGAGTAAGCGTCTTTTTAATTTCATGGCTGCAATCACCATCTGCAGTGATTTTGGAGCCCAGAAAAATAAAGTCAGCCACTGTTTCCACTGTTTCCCATCTATTTGCCATGAAGTGATGGGACCAGATGCCAAGATCTTAGTTTTCTGAATGTTGAGCTTTAAGCCAACTTCTTCACTCTCCTCTTTCATTTTCATCCAGAGGCTCTTTAGTTCTTCTTCCCTTTCTGCCATAAGGGTGGTATCATCTGCATATCTGAGGTTATTGATATTTCTCCCAGCAATCTTGATTCCAGCTTGTGCTTCATCCAGCCCAGTGTTTCTCATGATGTACTCTGCATATAAGTTAAATAAGCAGGCTGACAATATATAGCCTTGACATACTCCTTTTCCTATTTGGTGAAGGGACTGGAGTCAATCAAACCAGAGACCTCCAAGTCACCCTAACACAGGGTGTGAGGCCTGCAGCTCAGTTCACAGGACACCCCGGCACAGGGGGCAGCGACACGCTTCCCAGCGGGAAGACACTCAGACGGCTCTAGGGGTGAGCAATAAACCCTGCACTGCTCTTTCACCCCAGCACACAATCATTCAGTAAGACCCTAGGATTCTACATTCCAAACAATTCCCACATCTGCAGTTCTTTCTGCTCCAATATTCAAAACCATCTCCCACCTGCCCCAGCTGCAGCCAAGCTGATTAACTCCCCGCCTGGTAAAAACCACACTGTACAAACCTCAAAAGGAGGTGCCTCTCCATTGTCATGAATTCTTTTTCTCCTACTGGGCTGAACTCCTTGAGGCAAGGCCATGCCTTCTTTGGAACTTAGCTCCTTAACAGAGTGCTTTAAATGTTGACTAAATGCCTGGAGAATCCCATGGACAGAGGAGCCTGGTGGGCTACAGTCCACGCGGTCACAGAGAGTCAGACTTGCCCGGCTGACTCACACGCTAAACGCCCCAAGGCCATCTCCCAGGCTCTGGTCTCCTTCCAGTCCTTCCTGCAACCGGCCGCCAGGTTAAGGCCCTGCAGTCCACGCCTAAGACACAGCTTCCGGGCCTCCTGCTCTGCGCTGAGGCTCCATGCTCCCACCGCCCACCACGCCCTCACTTGGGGGGCCTTTCTCCAGCGGCCCAGCCTCCCCTCGCTCAGTCCCTGCGCACCCTCTAACAACCCCCAGCCCCCCTTTCCGCACTCCCGACATGCCCGTTTCACACGTGCTGGTCTCGTTCACACAGGGATCCTCAGTAAGTCTTCCCAGAGCATTCCAGGAAGAGTGGCTTTGTCTGACTTCTGGGTCCCCTTGGCACTCAACGATGCCTTCGTTAAGGCAGTTCAAGTTTTATTGGACTTGTTTATGCAAATTACATAATTGTTTATGCAAATTGTTTATGTCCCCCATCCACACCCCTGACAGGAAAAAGCCTCAGTGTTCAAAAGGCATTCATCTTGAGAGCTTTAAAACTTTAACAGAAACACCCTTTTTAGACCTCTTCCCTTCCATCCAGGCCCACAGCCCCACCAGGATTTGTTCTGGGTGTGAAAAACGGAGCTCTTACCAGAAAGCCAGGTAAATAAAAAAGGTTTATATCATCTTCCTGAGAGTTACCGTAGATATGAAAAACAGCAGAAAGCAAAAGGACCCACTGAGATCTGGAAGCTGGGTGGTGAGCCAAGTCCATTTGCCAGCTGAACACACGATTACTGTCAGCTTAAAGTATGTTACCATTTCAAACTCATTCTCAGCAAAACTCAGCCTCAGCTGCAAAATATTTAAATACGAAAAGCAGGACACACCTTCATTCATCCTCATCCCAGCTCCCAACTCGAGCCCCAGTCCTCCAGTTTCACGGGACTATTAGTGACACCCCACACAACCTTTTGCTTCCCACCTTCAGGAACTGACCCACAGCCCTCTTATCAAAGGGCTAAGGCGTCGCCTTTGAGCTTCTATGTCAACTACTGAGCCTGTGTGTCGGCCTCCTGTTCTCCCTCCACTGCTCAGTCCCAGCCCTCAGCATCTCCCTGAAGCGCACGGGCTCCCAGCGGCTTCCCTCCTCCAGCTCTAACCTCTCCCACTCGCAATTCATCCCACACTGGCACTTCCTAAACTGCACTGTGCAAACGCATCACCCGGGGACTTTGCTAAAAGGCCGATTTCCCACAAAGTCTGAGGTGGGCCTGAGCGCCTGCACGTCCCCCACTCCCAGGAGACGGCTCACCCCCAGGAGCACCAGCCCCATCGGGGGCCGCCCTGGAATGAGGACGCGGCGAGAGGCAACAAGCAGAAGCCAGATGCCCGTCAGTCCGGACCGGGTAAGCGCAGGTTTCTACACTAGGTAAGAAACTGGGCCAGATGCCCCCGGGCCCTTCCAGCACTCTCATTCTAGGCCCTCCCTGGAAGATCCAAGATGCTGTCGCCCATTTTTCACCCGTGAAGCCTGCAAAGGCAGTCCCCAGCAGCGAGTACCAACAAGCACGTTCGCCAGATGCTGAATGACTCACAGTAACCATCTACAGACAATGCTGGCCTAGTCCAATGTTACAAATGTTTCTGAAAGATAAAGAAGATGCTACACAAGGGGCTCTATACAGTCGCACTTATGAAAGTGCCTTAAAGATAAACGATCACCACGACTTCCCTGTCCCCATCAGTATTATCTAGAGGTCAACATCGCTTGGGTTAATCTATCCGTTTCTCAGAACCAAGAGGCTATTGACCGTTTGATCTCGCTGGGGGCTGGGGTGGCAGACCTCATGAACAGGTATGGAAGCAGGAAGCAATGAGAGTTCCCAAGTCTCTATCAGCAGCTGCAAGTCAATCTGAGATTTAAAACAACAACAACAGCATCCCAAGTGTAGTGACTACAAGAGGCCCCTGCTCTCAGAGATGGGCCCTGGCGCGGCATCTCCACAGTGACATCACCTCGTCAGCGGTCCCGCCACACAGGTGTGTAGAACACCTGTCACTGTGCGTTTATCAATGTGAACCTGTGCCCTGGAGAAGGAAATGGCAGCCCTTTCCAGTACTCTTGACTGGAGAATCCCATGGACAGAGGAGCCTGGTGGGCTAGAGTCCATGGGGTCGAAAAGTCTCAGACACAACTGAGCGACTGCACTGAACTGAACTGAACCTGTGTATTTACTGCAAAGGCTCCACCTGCCAACGGCCCAGACTCGGGTCTGATCCCTCAGTAGGGAAGACCCTTGGAGGAGGGAATGGCAACCTACTCCAGTATTCTTGCCCAGGAAATCCCACAGACAGAGGAGCCTGGTGGGCTACAGGCCAAGGGGTCACAAAGAGTAGGACGCAACTCAGCGACTACATAACAACAACAACTTATCAATGAGACAATATTGCTCAGACTTTGGTTAAATACATTACGCTCTTCTTAGGACTTAGTTACAAGTGAAACTGAAGCTCCAATACTTTGTCCACCTGATGTGAAGAACTGACTCATTTGAAAAGACCCTGATGCTGGGAAAGATTGAAAGCAGGAAGAGAAGGGGACGACAGAGGATGAGATGGTTGGATGGCATCATTTACTCGATGGAAATGAGTTTAAGCAAACTCTGGGAATTGGTGATGGACAGGGAGGCCTGGCGTGCTGCAGTCCATGGGGTCACACAGAGTCGGACACGCCTGAGCAACTGACCTGACTGACAAGAGAATTTTGGTGTCTACAATCACAGAGGCTAATAGCAACTATCCCCCTATAATTACACCGATGCCAGCATTTCTGTTAACATCCCCCGTAAAATCCGTTTGTCGGGTGTTGATACTATTCCAATGAGTTAGCTGAGGTCTCTAAAGACTTGTCACACAGGACAGAAAGGTGCATTGACAGTGGAAAATACACACCGGCAGGTAATTAGCCTGAGTGTTGATTAGTCTGAATCACAGGTATTTTCATTTTAATCAGAAGCATGGTTACCTTAGTCAACCAAGATCTGCATAACTTAAAAAAAAAAAGGGTGTTTATCATACTTTTGGAACACAAAAAAACAATGAAGGTTCTTTCTAGCGTCTTCATTCACGTTACAACATGAGACGATGTTTCACAGAGACGTTCTGTCTTCCACTTACATTTGTAACAGGCCATCAGCAAAGACCTAATTTACCATTAACTGTAGTATGGCTTTTACAGCCATGGATAAAACAGTTGTTTTTGCCTATGTGAACACTTAAGAGTTGTGTTTCCTCCTAGTCCACTTAAGAGGTTTTTAAGAAATTCCTCCACCAATGACAATTCAGACAGTAGATGGGCAAAGTTAAGGATAATACCCTCAGGTTATGACCAATTCCTCATCTTCCAAATTTTACATTAATATGGTTGGTCTACATGACATTAAACTAAAAGGAAGTATCTCGTTCTGGAAGATAAAGACAGCATCTCCCATAAACCCCATAAATCCAAACAAAGCAAAACCCTCGCAGGCCTTATGGAAAGAAATCAGAGACGGACTTTCAAGAGTTCTGCAGGTCCCTGCCAGGCTCAGGGCAACCTTGGGCATCTGCATATTTGCCACTTCAAGAAAGCAAAATTAACATTTGCCACTTCAAGAAAGCAAAATTAACATTTGCTTAACCCAAAATTAACATTTGCTTAGATCCTCCCAAGTGATGATACCCAGTGAAGCCCAAATGATCCAAACGGGTAAAAGGCTTGGCAAAAAGGGTTGGTAAATCTTAAACAACTCATCTGGAGTTACTAACCCTAAACTTAGTCCAACTAGACTTTGATCTACTAGTAACTGATGGTTACTTCTGCAAACAGTTCCAGAGTCCAGAGTTATGGCAAAGAGTCTGCCCCTCTGGTCCTTCAAGACGGCTCAAGGCCCTTCTGGGGACACATAAGTAGGGTCAGGAGCCTGTCCTTCCCTGTGACTACAGTCACGGGTGAACCACTGCCTATCAGCACATTTTCCACCTTTGTTTTCTAAACACTGGCTCACTTGTTTCCACAAACATGCCCTCAGATCTACAGGTATTTCAAGGGAGCCTACAAAATTAAAATTAGGTATCTGTGAATCAAAAATACATTTGACATGGTAGGTACTCATAGTAATTATGGGATTGAATGCACCAGCGAAAGTGTGCAGTCTGCCAGGGCCACTGAGCAATAGCCCAGCCCATCTTCCTTAATGAGCCCTAATTACCTCTAACATTTGTGGCAATTTACTAGTTCTAAAAATAACGGCACCAAACCTCATCTGTAGAACACCTCACAGTTTACAAAGCACTTCCACCTGTATTATCAAATCTGGACCTCAGGAAGGCTCTGAGACAGGTTATTTTTATCACCTCTTCTCTCCCTCCAATAAACAAGGCTTAGGGAGAGTAACGGGCTCATCGCAGGCCTCGCATCGGGAAAGGAGGAGCCGGCGGTCGGGTCCAGATCTTCGTTCCTCCGTCAGCGCTCCTTCCAGCCTCAGGCCCAGGGCCTGGGTGACAGGGGCCCTGCTGTCCTAGGCACTTGCCCTCACCCCATTCGACCTTAATGACCCCGTGTGGCTCAAGGTCGTTACCTGCCTCCACAAAACAGGAAAGAGGGAGCCGGAGCTCCGGGCTCAGAGCCACGGTCAGAACGCAGGACTCAGCTCCAGCCACTTCAGAGTGCGTGCTCCCCAAACGCCGACCTGCTCCAGCTGGCCCCCAAAGGTCATTAAGGACAAGGCTTCCACCTTCAGCGGGTCAGGCTATGGCACACTGCTAAGAGCTGAGTCGCTTCAGCCACGTCTGACTCTGCGACTCTGACTCTGTAGCCTACCAGGCTCCTCTGTCCATGGGATTCTCCAGGCAAGGATACTGAGCCTGGGTAGCCATGCCCTCCTCCAGGGGAATCTTCCCCACCCAGAGATCGAACCCGCATCTCTCCTGTCTCACTGGCAGATGGGTTCTTTACCACTAGCACCACCTGGGAAGCTGCGGGCCTGACAAATCCAGAGAACTAAAGAAGCTGCTCTATTAGCTCAGTCTTCCTGTAACCCTCCGGCGGTAACACCATCTGCCTCACCGGGTTGTTACGAGGATTAAATGAGCTCGTATTCACAAAGCACTTAACACAGTGCCTAGCACAGCGTAAGAACGGTGTAAACGTCTATCAGGTAAAAGACAAGGAGCTTCGACCGAGGAAAGGCGACAGCCTAAGCCGCTGAAGAAGCGCTCCATTATCAGCGACACGTGCGGGCAGCTCGTCCACTCCCACTTCCTTTCTTAAACAACACAGGCTGGAATCAACAAACCTATGAAATACCACAGGGAAATACGGGGGATTTATTTTAAATCTGCCCGCCCCTCTTAAATCTTGGGATGGGGAGGCCTTCCTAGGCATGACACAGAAGCCTGAATACCTAGAGGCAAAGACTGACATAAAAGCACCACCAGATAAAGAAAGCAGCAAGTTGCAAACCAAAGTTGTTTCCCTAGCTATACCCTCCCCAAAAGGCAAATCTGTAAGGCAGAAGGAAAAATACAAGCATCAAACAAAAAAGGGACAAGGGACGTGAAAATGCCGTTCACAAGAAAAATAAGTTACCAACTAAAACATGGGGAAGAAGACCTACATAATTAAGAACTCCAATTTTTTAAACGGAGACCCCCCCCAAGACCATCTACCCCACCCGCGCCTTCAGCCCACAAATACACCCACCGCCTCCCACGATTCCCCCCAGACTCCATGGAAAACGTGTGCGCGGGTATACACACGTGTGCAGGAAAGTACAGGGCTCTGCAGGGGCGGCCCTGCTTCCCCAAGGAGAGGCTCCGCCTCCCGCTAACGCTGCAGCCAGCCCTCGGCCCGCGCCCTCTCGGAGGCCATCCAGAGCCACGGCCCGCTCGGACCTGGAGGACGCAGGCCGGAGGCGGGCGTCTTTGCCCGTCGGACCTCTGCACTTGAAAGTTCCCTGTGCACCAGTGAGAAAGGAGCCGTTGGCTCTGAGGAATTAAGGGACGCCACAGAGTGATTTCCATGTAAAACTCGTCCTCAGGATAAACGAGCGCCCGGGTGCTCCTGCGTCCTACTCGGGGACTGGGGCCGGCAGGCAGAGGGGACCCCAGGCCGCCCGTCCCCGGCCCCAGTCTGCTCCCGAAAGGCACTCTGCTTTGGCTGGCAGCCTCAGGCTGACTGCGTTAGGTCCAGGGATGTTCCTTTCTCCAGGACAAAAGGCAGGGGGTCGGCTGTTTTTAAACCCACCGTCAGGGGTTAGAGAACTTAAATCAACGACAAGGTTTAGCCCTTCTAACCTGAAGGACAGACCCTCCAGCAGAGCCCCAGGAGGTTAGGAGCTGGAAGAGATGATCCCGACTCTCCCCCAGGCTCCCCACTCACTGCGGAGGAGCTCGGAGCCCAGGGCAGGTAAAAAGGGACGGCCACGGGCCCAGCGAGCTTCCCCGCTCCGACTCGTTTCTCTAAACCACAGACCCCACCTCAGGTCACAGCGGCCAAACTCGGAAGCCCTAGGATGGGGCCCATTCCAGTACGGGCGGTGTCCGCCGCTCACTCATGTCCGACTCTTTGCGACCCCATGGACTGTAGCCCCCCAGGCTCCTCCGTCCACGCGACTCTCCAGGCAGGAACACTGGAGCGGATAGCCATTCCCTTCCCCAGGGCATCTTCCCAACCCGGGGATCAAACCGGGGTCTCCCACACTGCAGGCTGACTCTTTACCGTCTGAGCCACCAGGGAAGGCAGCCCGCTTACCGGGGAAACCCATTCGAGGGCTAAAGTACAGCCGGAAAGCTCTCCCAATGCATGGCGACAAACAAAGAAACAACTCCTTACGGATGCATTTCTCATACACGACAATAAAAGTCAAAAACTGGTTCTGTTCAGAGAATCACACTCTTTGGACCATGTGTCACGAGTGAGCTGACTGTAAAGCCCAGAGAACTATTAAACAGGCAGTGGAAACAAGTACAGTTCGTACTTTCTTTCGCTGTATTTAAAAGCATGCCTGGTATCTGAAAGAAAACTCAAACATTCTAACATATTACTAATGGAGGCAGACACATGAAACGACGCACTCTCCACCCGCGCTTCATCAGACGCACAAGCCACCAGAACTAGATGCCGACAAGCACAGAACCCTTCCTGCTTGAACAGAATGGGGGCCGGGGAGGGGGGACCAAAATCAGCCAATTCAGATTATCTCAAAGGTCCAGTTCTTCCCATTCATTATTGGCACTGTCCAAAACAAAATTATTTCCAATTTTATTCAATTATCAACCAAATGCTTTCGTGTAACTGGAAGGGAGACTAATTTACTTCTAACAACCTTCATTTCAGAAAATACATGTCAACAATTCTGGATCTGGGGGGCTTCCTTGGAGATCCAGTGATTAAGAACCTGCTCTGCAATGTAGCAGACAGGGGTTTGATCCCCGGGCAGGAACTAAGATCCCACATGCCACAGGGCAACTGAGCCTGCGTGCCTACCAAAAGATTTCACATGATGTGACAAACATCTTCTGTACCACAACGGAGGCCTGATGCCATCAAATAAACAGCTTTTTAAATTCTGGATTTGTTTGTGTTTTGCTAAAGTATCAACATGCACAAACTTACGAAACATGTATAAGGTAGAACCAAAATATTTCACCCCAATAGAACTTCTAAGTCTCAGACTCTAAAGTCACTGGAGACACTTCATCATCAATACATTTTACAACGTATTAAAACAATCTCAAATGTAAAAATACAACAGGGAAACGTTTCATCATTAATGTGGCATTATGGGATGTTTATGCTTTGCTTCATTTAACCTACTAAAAGGCATACCAGGCATATATTTTATATATATATAAAACAAAACCATTCCACCTCTAAATTGACATGTAATTACCCTTCAGTAATCCAGTAACCATTACTATTCTTGATTCTAAAGTACAATTATCACATAACTTGAAAGAGCTGCTATTTCGTAGTTAACCAAATATCCTAATGTTCTTTAATCAAACTATCATTAAAGTCTATTTTTTCCAGGCCCCGGAATTTCAGTTTATGAAAATTTTCCAAAGCTTAGAGAGGAAGTTTCATAACAACCAGTCACACAGACTTAGGTTATAAGCAGCTAATACGTCTAAAGAGTCCGTATTTTCTTTGGTTTTATTTTAACTCTACTCTCTTTAGAAAACCAAAGGAAAGTATAAAAGTCTGCCCAAGAAGCAGAGGGACCTGAAGCCAGACTCAGAACCTCTCATCACCAGTGTCGTCCCTGAAGCCTGGAGTGGAGCAGGTTTTAGAAGGTGAGACTTTCAGAGGGGAAAAAAAAAAAGGCTTCATTTACCCAGACTATTTTGGACGTTTTAATAACATTTCTTTCTCTTTTTCAAAATGTCAGCATCTTTAAAGAAAAGGCTTTTCTATTGAGTGGCTTCAGGGTCTCTCAACTGTCACAGCACAATTAAACCCTTCTCCTGTCCAGGTAGACTGAACCATGTTCAACCCTGGCACATAATCAAACCATTAAGTCTGAGACGCCTCATTTGATAGATGCCTCATTAAATTCATCTCAAAGTTGAGGTAAGAGATGCCTGTGAAAAGGAGGGGGGCACACCTGTTAAATTTTAAGAAAACTTTGAGAGAGAATCTCAGAATCCACATAGAACTCATTCATGTGAAGGTATTAAGAGTGAAGGTATTAACACCTACAATCTCCTGCCCAGGGAGGTAGGCAGGTAGGGGTGTGTGGGTGTGGGTGTGTGTAGGTGTGGGGGTGTGTGTCCTGGGAGAGGGGTGTGTCCTGGGAGAGATGTGTGTGTGCATTTAACACAACCCCTGGGGAAACAGGAAGGAAAGCCGAAGATTCAGGACACACACCATCAGCTGCTTCACAAAACTCCACAGATTCAACTCAACAAATGTTTAAACTAAAGTGCCAAGTATTATACGAGCCTTGGATGATACACAACCTCAATAAATGCTATGTTACCAAGAAATCAAATTCAGCATTCCATAAAGAAAGAGAACAAGGAAAAAAAAACCTTACACTTTAAAAAATAAGAAGAAACTTGGGATAACCAATCATTTAACAATCTTACAGATACAAGAAAGAAACTTCATAAACTTATTTACACTCATCTCCTTTCCCTGCAATTAAAAAAAAAACCACACGTCATTTTAGGAATAACTACGAAATTTAGGGAGAGTACTTACTCTCTGGCCCTATATAAGATAGAAATGACAAAAACTGAACAGCACAGTGACGTTAGTAAAGCACTATTGCTCACTAAAGTATAAATAAGTTTACCTCAAACAAGATTTGTGCAAATCTTTCATGATAGCTGTTTTTGATACTTATAAGTAAAGCTATGTTTTAAGGGAACTGAAGTGTCACACCGCCATCTTCAAAACGTATCCACTTTTCAGATCAAGTGCCAATAGTCTGTAGCCAGTGGCGACTTCATGGTTTAACAACGGAGACGTGCTCAGGCAAGAGAACAAAGGGTCGCTCGGCTCAGCCCAGCCGCTCAGCCATGTCCAACTCTCTGCAACCCCGCGAATCGCAGCACGCCAGGCCTCCCTGCTTCAGGTGAGCTGCATCCACGCCAGCTTGAATGCCCGTATGACTACCTGCCACCGGGTACTTGGGACACTTTCGTACTCTTTCGGTATTGCCCCCTTATTGTCCAGCCTTGCTTCTTTATGTTAAAGGCAGCATGATAGAACCGTCCACATTTTACAAGGAATATCACTTGGGACTAGAGGATAATATCACCTCATTACCAGCAAAAATAGCGTATTTCCTGAATGCTTGTATCCAAGTTAAAAATCCAAACGTAAAGGAGATTTCATGGAAAGTGACATGAGTTGTAAGACAGAACAGGCATGCTCTCTTAGCTCTGCCAAGAACTGAAAAACCACAAGCAAGAATCAGAACTCTTTACACATCAGCTTCTCTGTCTGAAAAGAGGATTGACACTGACTCCTCCCTAATAATGTTTCTGAAAGAACACGAGATAATTTATGTGAAAGCTCTTTTAAGGTTTTTGAAAGTAATAAACCCAACATATTAATAGACGTTATCAAACCACACTTAATGAAGGACAAGACAGTATGCACTTTACATCAAAAACAAGTATAAAATATAAATGTAAAAACACAGAGTTAACCCCTTTGTTCTTGGAGGAGTGCTGAAGCGCACGCTGCTGTCACATGCTTATGCCGCGTCACTCAACGCTGCTGTGATCGTAGTAACAAGACACTGCCCGTCAATACTGCAGCTTAATGCTGAGCCACCCCTTCTTGATTTCCACACAGGGAACCACGCAAGCTTTGATCATTCCCAGAAGAGAAAAGGAAGAAAACTAAGAGCGGGTGAGAAGTCTCTTCTCCAGAGCAATCCCAGAAAGTCACACATAAAAATATCTTGTCCAGGGTTCACCAGGCACAGTGGGCGTGCTCTGTTCTGTCAACATCCTTTCCCCGTCACAATCTGAGCTGAAACAGCGAGATGACTAACTCTAAAAGGCAGAAGAGAGTCAAAAATATTAAAAAATACCCTGTAACACTGCCTTTGATCAATGTCTCAGGTGCCCCCAGGGAGTCCAAAACACAGCCTGATTCTTAAATTTTTTTTTCCACCTAAAAGTACTCTCTTTCAGGTAGAATTTAAGATGGCTGATCTTAAAAGGAAATTAAATGTTAATGTACCTCACAGACTTAATACTTCACACAAGTTATTTCGGATAAAGCCACAAGTAATTTTTTTCTCATTTTAAGTCAGCTAAGAGCATGGCTTCTTGAGAGGAGCAGTAACGATTTTCAAACTAAAGTTTCTATCACAGCTCTGCAATCACAAAGAGCCCTGAGTCCAAAGCCTTCCAGTTCATTAAAGACTTTCATTTTACTTTGCCTAAATAAATATTTAAATATTAAAAAAAAACACACAAATGGCTTCCAAAGCCGTTTTGAGAATCACTTGGGCCAAGTTATAAACACTAAAATTTAATTGAAAGGTGACCAGAGAATGAAGTTCTCCCCCGACAAGAACTTCTCAAAAAACAAGCAACTGATAGACAAACTATATAAACAACAGGTAATGAGCTCAATTTAAATACAGGAAAACATTCGGAAACCTTCAAAGGCAACTTCCTTTAACTCCAACTACACATATAAACAAAGTGATAGGAAGCGACAGATTTAAAAGTAAGTTACATGTGAAATTCTAAAAACAAATGTGGTACAAAACACCCACTCAAAGGGTCTCATGTCAAACAAATGTTAATTCTCTTCTTGAGGAAAAGAATTACTACATAACACTTTCTTGTTGGGTGTCCTACATTCCAAAGGGGTAAATTCTGGGACTCTCCTCCCAGCTTAATGCAAACCTCCATGACATGTGAAGTCTTGATAATGTTCTCGTGATAAGCGAGACCACCTTATAACAAAGCCCTTTTGTTCATCAACAATTATACTTCCTCACAAAGGTTCAACTGGACTCATGATATGGTAAATTTTGTTCTATGTCAAATGAATAGCAACAGAGATGTTTGATATATTAATTTTGGCTTAAACTCAATTTTGTATAAAATGTGCAATTAGACATCTTGATCAGGCACCTTCCTTCTAGGACTCCTGTATACAGGCTTCATATTCAAGAATAGGCTGGATGCTGTGTGTGGCTTCCCCATTTTATGAGTTACCTTTACAAGCGTATACACAGAGGGGTATATGTATTTATGCTGTGCATACTACAGCAAAGCAAATAAGTTTAGAGTGAAGTAACAATTACTGCTTTTCATGAAGAATAAAACAAAAAGATTCAAATGAGCACACCAGAAATTTGAGATTTAACCAGAAAGATAATCTGTTAACTTTACACCAAGATAAGTTTAAAAAACAAACAAACAAAAAAAACCACCTATATATCATCCACTTAGAACATTTTAGACACACTTGAAGAGACAATCAAGGGGAATCAAAGATTTAAATGCCATGACCAGGACACCTAAAACCCCATGGACATTTATCATGATCAACAACTCAATCATGAGGAAAATGAGGCATGCAGAGCTCTTTCCATGCAAAATATGTTCAATATGTTCAAAATATGCTTAACACAGCCCTTGCTTCTTTACACACACACACACACACACACACACACGGGCATTTACCATTCTCATGTTAACAAAACACTCATTCCAAGCATGATTACCATTTAACGCTTTCATAAAATAACAGTATTTTATAAATTACATGAGCTGCAAGAGGAGAAGAATTTAGTTGTTGCTCCTACATTAAAAAAAAAAAAAAATCACCTATTTTCTAGGCCATAATCTTTTTAAAGACTTGTCATCTGGTTGGGGCATTATCTTCAGGTACTGCAAAAGCTATTGTATTACGATATGGTTTTCTTTATGAGGCCAAAATCCATCAGAAATCCACTTGACTTATAGAAAAACCTCAATTAAACATAAAGGAACATCTCACCAGGAGTGCTACTAGTCTTGTTATCTCAATGGAGGAGTAAAGAGCTCTTCGTTCAAAGTAACTAACTGCTGCTGGAACCCAGGTGTAGACCCAGAGCAAGAAGCCGGAGGGAAGGGCTGCAGATGAGGCGGCCACAAGAGCAAGAAGCCGGAGGGAAGGGCTGCAGATGAGGCGGCCACAAGAGCAAGAAGCCGGAGGGAAGGGCTGCAGATGAGGCGGCCACGAGCGTGACTCTCTCCACCACCACCTGCAGCCTAAGTGCAGAAGTGGTTTACTACTTTAGTAAATTGGGGGAAGATGTAACTCCCGATTTAACTATTACACTAACCTCGTTTTAAATAAAATTCCTTACCACTAACACATAATTCTTCAAACCAGCAGAGGAAAAGGACGTAAAGAACTTATTAAGCTCAAATATATAGCCAGGACCCGTAGCTCCCTAATTTAGCACCAGCCAAGACTTTAAAAGAGAAACACTAGTCCCCCTTGGTCAAGAACTTGATCTAATGTATCAATTCTATCCCAGTGAAAAAATTTAAGATCTTTAATCTAGAAATGAAAAAAAGGATGCGGAGGATTTTAGATCACACTCAGTGAGAGACGGCAATCAAAAGTACTACTGTGACCCCTATGTATCCCTATTGGAAGTCACATTGTCAGTTCTGACTATAAAGGTTAGAGGGGAGAAACTGAGAGAAAGAAATAGGCAAAAGCGCTCCTGATGTAAGCAGCACACTTGCAGAGGAGACTGAAGTAAAGCCAAGAAGCGCTAAGGAAAAGCATCACTAGAGAGGATCGTGGCTGCCGGGTTCCACCGAGGACTAAGTGGGCCAAGGACAGGACCGGGAGCAGGAGCAGGGCACCAGCCGGCCCGGACTGAGCTCCGGGCGGGCGCCGCGGGCCGCGCACGGCCGGACGCTCCGGAACGTTTCCCGCGGTCCTTTCCGTCCGCTAGTTTCCCGGCACGTTTAGTGGCCCTGAAGCCCCAAGCCCCGCAGCCCGAAGGCGGCACTGTCACTGCAGGGCCCCTCTCAGGAACGTGTGCGCCCGCGGCGGGAACCGCTCGGCTCGGGCCGCCCGGTCGTCCGCGCGAGCGGCGAAGGGCTCACAGAGCCCCGAGGGCGCGCGTGCAGGTGGCCGCCTTACCTGCGTAGAAGCGGATGAGGCAGCCGACCTCCGAGTCCAGGCCCTCCTCCTGCACCCGCCACAGCGCCCCGAAGCCCAGCTGGAAGAGGTAGTCGTTCTGGATCTGCAGCGGCTTCTCGTCCGCCTCCAGGCGCCGCGCGGTCTCCCCGTGCAGCTGCACATACAGGGTGGGCGGCGGGGGCGCCAGCGCGAGCGGCGAAGGGCTCACAGAGCCCCGAGGGCGCGCGTGCAGGTGGCCGCCTTACCTGCGTAGAAGCGGATGAGGCAGCCGACCTCCGAGTCCAGGCCCTCCTCCTGCACCCGCCACAGCGCCCCGAAGCCCAGCTGGAAGAGGTAGTCGTTCTGGATCTGCAGCGGCTTCTCGTCCGCCTCCAGGCGCCGCGCGGTCTCCCCGTGCAGCTGCACATACAGGGTGGGCGGCGGGGGCGCCGTCTCCGCGGCCCCGCCCGGGCTCTCCTCCG
The DNA here is from genome assembly GCA_006408615.1 of Connochaetes taurinus. Taxonomy (NCBI): domain Eukaryota; kingdom Metazoa; phylum Chordata; class Mammalia; order Artiodactyla; family Bovidae; genus Connochaetes; species Connochaetes taurinus. The sequence goes on from SJXO01004637.1 coordinate 34,540, forward strand.
CCGGCCGATCGCGGGCGGCGCCGCCCGAGCCCTCGACGGGCGTCGGCGGAGGTGGGGAGGCGGCCGGGGAGAGCGGCCGGGCGCCCGACGAGCGGCCGCGCAGGCGGGGCTGGCCCGGGTCAGCCTCGAGCTCCTCGGACGACGAGGAACAGTAGGGATCCGGCGCGCCCGACGCGCCCTCGGC
>SJXO01004637.1:38846-72476 GCA_006408615.1 Connochaetes taurinus
TGAAGATTCACATGTAACAAGTACCCTTCCTACAACATTCCAAAGCTTTTCCCCCTGAATCTTCCACAATTAAAAAAGTATCCTCCAGAGGGGGAGCTTCCCAGGTGGCTCAGTAGTAAAGAGCCCCCCCGCCAGTGTCAGATACGTGAGAGACCAGGTTCGATCCCTGGGTCGGGAAGATGCCCCGGAGAAGGACATGGCAACCCACTCCAGTGCTCTTGCATGGAGAAGCCCATGGTCAGAGGAGCCTGGCGGGCTACAGTCCGTGGAGTCACAAGGAATCGGACACGACTGGATCGACATAGCACCCACATACACATCTTCCAGATGATTCTCCTATACTTAGAGGCATTAATTATACCCTGAGGAATCAGCATGGGGATTCTCTTTTTTTGCCCCAGAATAGATTGTAAGAGACACGCTCAATCCCTAGAAATCTTGCTCTTTTCCCGTTTCTCACCAAATCCATTGAGCTGGACTGCTAGATATATTTGCTTCTTACAGCTACCATAACAAAGTACTATGACCTGGATGGCTCCAACAACACAAACTCTTTACCGTCTGGAGGCTGAAGTCCAAAATCACAGTGTTGGCAGGATCATGCTCCCTCTGAAGCCTGGCGGTTGGATGAGGGATTCTTTCTTGCCTGCTTCCGCTCCTGGTAATTGCCAACCTTCCTTATCCTAAAGCTACGTTACTGCAGTCTCTTCTCTCTAGTGTCTTAACAGCATATTAAAAAGCAGAGACATCACTTTGGCAACAAAGGTCCATCTAGTCAAAGCTATGGTTTCTCCAGTAGTCACGTACGGATGTGAGAGCTGTGCCATAAAGAAGGCTGAGTCCAGAAGAACTGATGCTTTTGAACTGTGGTGTTGCAGAAGACTCTTGAGAGTCCCTTGGACAACAAGGAGATCCAACCACTCGATCCTAAAGGAAATCAACCCTAAATATTCATTGGAAGGACTGATGCTGAAGCTCCAATACTTTGGCCACCTGATGAGAAGAACCAACTGATTGGAAAAGACCCCGATGCTGGGAAAGCTTGAAGGTGGGAGAAGGGGCAACAGAGGACGAGATGGTGGGATGGCATCACTGACTCGATGGACATGAGTTTGAGCAAGCTCTGGGAGATGGTGAAGGACAGGGAGGCCTGGCATGTTGCAGTCCATGGGTCCGAAAAGAGCCAGACACAACTGAGTGACTGAAGGACAACAAAAATGACGTGTAAGGTCGGAGGTCAGAAAGTCCTCATTCTGGTTCTGGTTCTGTACTAACTAGTTAACCAGGAACTTGGAAGGCATTTGGCCTCAAGAACGCTTCAGTTACTGATTTATGAAATGAAGGAGTTGAACAAGATAGCATCTCTAAAAATCTCTACCAGCTCAAGAAGCTTCTGGGTTTTGGCTGAAGGCAAAATTGTCTAAATTGAAATATTGGCAAATGTTTTTGTTAGTCACAAAGCAGAGGCTTTCACATTTAGATGACATTAATTTGAAATAAAGAGGCTCTTAAGGCTGATTCTTGCCATTTAAAAGAATTTCTAATTCATTTAAAATAACAGCAGGTTTATTTTATTTTGACATTTAAGGAAACTGCTGGGTTTTCAGCCCTTGAGAATATGAATTTGTCACAAATAGGAGCCAATCTATCACAGTAAGATCCACAGCCTCAGACTTCCAAACTCCAGGGTCTTTATCAATTTTCCCTTTTATGGTCACGAATGGGTAGAAATCTCATTAACACAAAGCAAGGTCAGCTCACAGAGGCGAGAACATCAGTCCAGTGAGCCCTGTGCGCGAGGAGACACAGGAGCTGATGGCAGCCACGGTTCCCAGTGCCACGGCCAGGATCAGCCCAAGTGTCCACCAGCAGCTAAAGAGAGAAACGAGTGCCAGCATATGCAAAACACCAGCACGGCAGGAACAGTGACTGAATCACCACAGTGCTGGGCAGTGTGGGCAGTGTGGGTGAGCCTTGCCAGCATGCTGAGTGAGGGCAGCCAAGTCACCACAGTGCTGGGCAGTGTGGGCGAGCCTTGCCAGCATGCTGAGTGAGAGCAGCCAGAGGCGGCAGAAGGTGTGCCAGAGGGTCACGTTTGTGTCAAGTTCAGAAACAGCCACACTAACCTGCATGGTGTAGGGTACCATTTAGATGGCAAAACTGAAAGGAAAAGGAAGTAAATAACAGACCAGTGAGGTGGAAGTGAGTGGTTTGTGACTGGAAATAGGGCACGTGGCGGGGGAGGGGGCATCTGGGGTATTGACAGTGTCCTGTGTATTGACCCAGGCGGTGGGCACTTGGGTCTCTGTTTTAACAAAATGTGTTCGGCCATACATTTGTGCTTGATACACTTTCCTGTTTGTTTTATACTTCAGAACAAAGGTTTTTATTTTTTCAAGATCAACTGTATGGTTTTGCTACGATCTGAATTTGATGGACAGGGAGGCCTGGCGTGCTGCATTTCATGGGGTCACAAGGGTCAGACACATGTGAGGGAGGCGCCAGGCCTCCCTGTCCAGCACCAACTCCTGGAGTTCACTCAGATTCACGTCCATCGAGTCGGTGATGCCATCCAGCCATCTCATCCTCTGTCGTCCCCTTCTCCTCCTGCCCCCAATCCCTCCCAGCATCAAAGTCTTTTCCAGTGAGTCAACTCTTCGCATGAGGTGGCCAAAGTATTGGAGTTTCAGCTTCAGCATCAGTCCTTCCAATGAATATTCAGGACTAATTTCCTTTAGGATGGACTGGTTCGATCTCCTTGCAGTCCAAGGGACTCTCAAGAGTCTTCTCCAACACCACAGTTCAAAAGCATCAATTCTTCAGCACTCAGCCTTCTTCACAGGCCAACTCTCACATCCATACATGACCACAGGAAAAACCATAGCCTTGACTAGACGGACCTTAAGCTTCCTAAAAAAATTTTTTTAAATAAAATAAAATTAAAGCTTCTCACCACTTAATTCATTAAAATTTTATTTCTAATGTAAAACAATTGAAAAATTAAAAATTAAATTAAGAGAGAACTTTAAATATTAAGAGTAATCAGTTCATTATAAAGTTTGGTCAATATAGAAAACTATAAAGATAAAAAGTTGAGCAAAAAAAAAAAAATCCAATAACCCAGAGTTATTTCCACATATTTCCTTTAGATTTTTTTTCTGTGTACTTTTAATGGTGTAGAGATCATAATGATGTTACAATTTCCTATCCCACTTTTCTCACTGAAAACTGCTATAAACATGAAAAAAAGCACTATAAAGATAATATAAATTTCTAGATAAAAATGCGTCACTTTGAAGAACCATGATTGATTTAAGCTCCAGAAAGAGTGAATCAGGTGGGACACTAGGCTGGCCTTCAGCATTTTTATGGGTTTTCTTGTTTGTTTGTTTTTTTTTTACTATTTGTGGAAATAAAAATATGGTAAAAGCAGATTTTACGAGAGTCATCTTTCCTTATCTCTCTGTCCTTCAACCACACACAATTTAGCAACATTTAAATCAGGCAGCATCTGACGCTCTTTGTAGATGATCTTGTGAGGAAGTGGAAATGAGGAAACACTTATCAAGGAAACATTCACCAAACGTATACCATGTTTCATGTGGAAACATAACACGCCATGATGGGGTGGCCAGGTCTCGCAAATACAAGAGGAGACACGCAGTGGCTGCCATATGTGGACATCACGTGTGTGAAGCAGGTCACTGCCTGAGATTTGAATTTAGCCTGGGGCTCTGCATTGCAGCCCCTGCCAGACCACTGCCAAGCTTGTGGCGGGTTTTCTGTTGTGATCCCTTTAACCCCTTTAAGACTTACGTACGAGTCTCATTGTAGGGAAGAGCTCAGAAAGGCCCAGCTTCTGTTCTAGGGTCACATGACTAGAGGAAGGAGCCAGCGAGGGTGAGTATATGGAGACGACCCGAAAACGCAGCGAAACCCGGAAGAGGAGAAAGGCGTTCTCTTTCCAACTTTGTCCATGCGTCTTCATTTCTACATTTTCCCTGTAAGACTGAAGTTCTGGGCAAAAGCACGTGGACCAGAGTCTGTGTCTCCTTGTTTGAGCCCCATGTGAGCTTGTAGATCTAGACTTAATCTGAGTTGTATTTATTGACTCTGGGCCATAGAGTGATATGATCCGAATTGTGATGGTCCAGTTATGCAGATGAACTCATTCAAGGAAGTCTGACCTAGCATCTGCTGCAAGCCAGCTCTTTGTAAGTATGAGGAATACGGTAATAGCGGCATCATCCATAAACCTTCCTCTTGGATCTACAATTTTAGAAGAAGTACCCACCTGCCCACCAGCATTGCTCGTAAAAGCAGATGCCCTAGATTCTTCATCAGGAATCAGCTTCTCAAACTGGAATTTCTTCCTTAAAATTAGAGACCCATAGTCCACAACTGAAAGACACAGGAAGCTACATAAAATTTCCACAATAAATGTTAATTAATTTACAGTATTTTTTTGTATTTGCAGTCTGTTTAGTCACTAAGTTGTATCTGACTGTCATGAGCTGCCCCGTAGACTGCGGCTCACCAGGCTCTGTCCATGGGATTTCCCAGTCAAGAATACTGAAGTGGGTTGCCATTTCCTTTTCCAGGGATCTCAACCCAAGGATGAACCCACATCTCCTGCACTGGCAGGCAGGTTCTTTACCACTCAGCCATCAGGAAGCCCCTCTGTAGTCTACTTCAGGTGCATCTTAAATTAATTATAGTTGCAAAATAATCATAGTTTTTACATAGAACTGAACACAAGTTTGATTTATTTTTTTAATATTGTGCAGGATGGGTGAGACAGGCACTTTCAAATGATAAAATCTTAAGCCTGTTCCAAAAAGAAAAGCGGATAAAACTAATCATTATACTTTTAGATACATAAGACAGCTTGCATTAAAATACATCTATAGGTGTATTAAATTACTGATTTTTTTCTCATTAAAAGTCATTTTCTAATCCAAACTTCAGGTTGGACTGTAAACAAAGACTAGGATGTGTTGCAAAAACAATGCCTTATGTCCTGGCACATCCTGTTGACAAAGTGTTTTCGTGTATGTACATCACTTGGCCCAATTCTCCTGGACATGACAGACATCGTCGGGATACAGGCCACTCTGGTTGGGGGCTCCCACTCAAAGAATTTGAGGACAAAATCTCCAAAGTGAAAACCTTGCTGAAAGTAGCCACATGTAGAAACAGCCCACACTAAAACTTGCGCGTATTGCCACAGAGACCTGAAGGCTATCCAAGTTCGATCAAAGTGATTATAGGGTACGGCAGCCTTGCCACTTGTGTGGTAATATAACCATCTGGAAGGAGGGTGTTTTAGGAGAAGGGCTGCTGCAATCTGAAGCGAGCCCAAGAGTAAGAACTGAGTAGGAATCCTCAACAGTGAGGGTAAGCACACTGATCTGGGGCATCGGTAAAGATCCTGAAATCGGGGACTTCCCTGCTGCTCCAGGGGTCCAAAATCTGCCTGATAACGCATGGGATGTGGGTCCAGTCCCTGGTTGGGGAACTACAGTCCTGCATGCCGTGGAGCAGCTAAGCCCAGGCACCTAGAGAGTCCTGGAGCTGCCGCAGAAGATCCCACGTGGCGTCACTAGTACCTGATGCAGCCAGATAAATACATAATAAGTGTTTTTAAAAATATTCTCAAATCAACCCAGAAGGGTGGGCTGGTGGTGGAAGAAGGCTTCCTACAAGAGGTGATGCTGAGCGGGTCCTGGGGGACAAGGAGAAGTCAGTCATGCCAAGGGCCCCAGCAGAGTGCACAGCTGACTTCCTGTGTGGTTTGCCTCTTTAGATCACACCTTCTTCTCTAGAGGAGCCTGTGGTCCCCTGACTCAGTTTCCATGCTGGGTGACCAGCGCACCCATAAGAAAGTAGGAATCACCCTGTTTGTGGCCCACATAAAGTTCAGTTCCTTGTGGCTCCTCATCCAGAAAAAAACACAAAAGGCACTGCAGTGCAAATTGACCCATTAGTGGGAAAACAGGTCCTCATGTCTTCTCTTTGCTGTTTGCTAACAGAAATGCAATGTTTGTCTGAGGCCCATGTCGGAGAATGAGGAACTCCCAGTCATTTGAAGACAGCGCAAAACCTGGCCGGGCAGTGTGGCCGAGTGGGAAGAGCAGGTGGCCCGCACTGGACGTGTGCAGCACGAGTCAGTGGGGCAGCAGGCCTAACAGCCCAGCCGTCCCTGAGCGCGCTTACCCCAGAAACCGGTCACCAGCACCCTGAGCCTGGACCACGACCAGGAAAAGACCGAGGAGCGATGGTAAAGGACGCGGAAGAGCTAGTGAGGAAAAATATCCATAAAGTCGTCTTATACACAACCTCGATTAAGAACAAGACCAATTTCTGGCTAGAGAAAGCAGACTGAAATACTCACTGAACTCTGATCTCTCAAGAAATCCCACAAACGTGGTGGTGGACGTTAAAGTGATAAAGAGATGGAAGGAAGGAAGGGAGGGAGGCGGTGGGGGAGGGAAGGCGGCGCAGGTCTGGAAGCTGAAGACCTGAGGGGGCGCAGGCCGGGTGGGCAGGAGGAGGGGAGGCCTGCGCCGGCGGAGGCAACGGCGGGGGAGCCTCCCGGGTGGGCCGGGCTCCTGAGGACACAGGGCCGCGCACCCAGGCTCCTCGGGAGGCCAGAGAGGGGCCTGTAAAAGAGGAGGCCGCCAGTCTACTCAGGAAGCACCGGCATCGCTACATCACCTGTAACACTGGCCTTCCCCGCAAGACCCTGATTGCCCTTCAGAGTCGGCTGTTCATTCACTCAGTCAAGCCCGACTCTTTGCGTCCCCATGGACTGCAGCACGCCAGGCCTCCCTGTCCATCACCATCTCCTGGAGTTTGCCCAAACTCGTGTCCATCGAGTGGGTGATGCCATACGACCTCTGTCGTCCACTTCTCCTCCTGCCCTCAATCTTTTCCAGCTTCAGGGTCTTTTCAAAGGAATCAGCTCTTCACATCAGGTGGCCAAAGTATTGGAGTTTCAGCATTAGTCCTTCCAAAGAAGTCAGGACTGATTTCCTTTAGGATTTCCTAAGGCGACTGGTTAGATCACCTTGCTGACCAAGAGACTCTCAAGAGTCCTCTCCAGCACCACAGTTTGAAACCATCGATGATGAGCCCCTTCAGAGTTTATTCTCTGGAAAAAACAGATAAAATAGAGAGTCCCAGATAGGGGACAGCTAAGCACAAATGGAGGTGGGCTTGAAGTCACATCCCACAAGAGAGGAAAACAGCCTTTAGAAACGCTGCATTACTCAGCAGCATGCGCACACGTAGTCAAAGGAATTGTTGAAAGTTGGTCTAACCAGCATTGGGACTGAAGTGTTTGGGGAGGATTCGTGGACAGTGTGTGGGGGTGGTGAGCTAGGCCACGCCTAAAATGGAAAAATACAAGGAGCAACACAGGTTTCCTGTGACAAGGAGAAAATGCTGCCCCACCTCACCCCCAGCAAGGCTGAAAGAACTGAAAACACTTGCTCTTAGGGAGGGGAAGATGGGAAGCAGGAAGCTGCCAGGCTGAGGGTGAAGCTCTTGGGCTCATCAGGTGTGACACTGATGAGAGCGAAAATTAAGCTTGGAAAATCAGAAGGGCTGCATTTTTTGCTGGGAGGAGGGAAGAGGGGAAATAAGTTGGATGTGAAATCTAGTTTCAGTTTTAGTAGAAGCAAGATATTCAGGTGATCAGCAATAAGAGATCAGAGCTCAGATAAGATGAGGTTTGGAACAGAGATTTTGTAATTATTTAGATTGGAGTTCGATTGGACTCTTGAAAGTCCCTTGAACAGCAAGGAGATCCAACCAGTCCGTCCTAAAGGAAATTAGTCCTGAATATTCATTGGAAGGACTGATGCTGAAGCTGAAACTCCAATACTTTGGCCACCTGATGCAAAGAGCTGACTCATTGGAAAAGACCCTGATGCTGGGAAAGATTGAAGGCAGGAGGAGAAGGGGACGACAGAGGATGAGATGGTTGGATGGCATCACCGACTCAATGGACATGAGTTTGAGCAAACTCAGGGGGGCCTAGCGTGCTGCAGTCCGTGGGGTTGCAGAGAGTCAGACACAACTTAGCGACTGAACAGGAACAAGAAGACTGGAAGAGAATTAGCTCTACAGGAAAAGGTGCTAAGAAAACAAGAGAAGAGGCCTAAGACAAACATTTTATAAATGTCATTTAGAGCGTCAGTGGAGAAAGGGGCTGCATTAAAAGAGCAGCTGAGAAAACCGAGAGAAACGGGCGTCTCAAGCAGGGGAGGTCGTGCTCAGCAAGCCCGAGGCCCAGACGTTGGATAAACAGCGACAGCTTCCTAAGGAGGGCACTCCTGCCTGAGGGCCACGTTCACGCCTTCTAATGAGCCTCACGTTTTCAAAGGGTCTTGGAAGGATCCTGTGTGTTTCCAGGACCCCGCACAATGGCTGTGACCCTGCTTCTGGTAGGCACACGGCCGCGCAAACCCTGCGCTAATGCGCACGTGGGCCTGGGCCGCGTCCCCCAGCAGCGCCACACAAAGCCCGCGCCGGCTTTGCCCGCCACACGAGGGCTGGCATCGTGCGGGTCGGAGACGCCCGAACTGAAGCTCCCGGCCTGGCCAGGCTCTGCCTTCCGGCCGCGCTCCCGGCTGCCCGGCCGAGGCTGCGGTCCTAGGACGCCCCAAACAAATGGAAGCACCGGGATCCTAACCGGACGAACCCGCTTTTCCCTGTGGGCGCGTCAGAGACTACGGACGTCACGCTAAATCCCACCTTAGACGGAAGCAAGCGCGGCGAGAGTTCACCATTCCATTTCTGCTGAGTCGCGGTCAAGGCTCGGCTTCAGGGCAGAGCAGAACTGGTAGCGAGCGTTCCCTAGTCGCTCTGCAGATGACCTCCTCTTTCTAGCAGAGGCTGTGTGCCTCCACACCCTCCAAGCAGAGGCACGGCAACAGGAGGTCTGGTTGTGTGTTTCTCAGAAGCGCATCATGACACTTTGCTGCCAAGCTTGTGTCAGTTACTGCTGCCTTCCAGACGTTTCCATCTCAGACATATGAACGGGTGAGAAGAACGGTGTCAACAGTGCTATATGGCAGCCTGGGCCGGAGGGGTGTCTGGGGGAGAATGGACATGTGTATGTGGGTGGTTGAGTCCCTTTGCTGTCCACCGGAAATTATCACAACATTGTTAACTGGCTATACCCCAATACAAAATAAATAGTTCAAAACAAAAAAAGAGTAACTTCGATTTGGAATTCAAAAAAGCTTACCCAAGTCCATTAATGACACCTTAAATAGCCTGGTTAGCAAACATTTTTTGTCAGTATGTTTAGCAGTTTCTCCCCTGGGGTGTCAAGCAAATGAATAATCTTGGGGGGTGGAGTTGGGGGATGCAGTTTTTCCCCAGTCCCAAGGCTCAGAGTTTCTTAAGTGAAGCATTACAGTGCCTCCCAGCGCCCACCAAGCACATCACAGGAAGCTCTACAGGGCAGTAAAACATCGTTCCACAATCCACGTACTGAGCACAAGTGGGGACAAAATAAGAAGATATTGGTAAAGGCTTATGATGCTTGATAAACAACCCGAGAGATGGACTGAGGATTCATTTATGGGCAATATATTCATTCATAACCTCACCTTATACCCCTTCCACTCATCCAAATGGTTTTCAAACAACAATTACAACAATGAGCTCAGTTTCAAAAGACATGTAAACATTCAAGGGCCATTGACTTGGATCAATCACAGGGCCACTCTGGAAGTAAAAGACCTGAGAGAGGTTTCTAGAACCTAGCCATGCTCCTCTCCAGGGCGCCAGAGACTCTTCAGAGATGACTGGCAGTGAGCACAGAACCTAAGACACGAGGCTTACTTCCAGCCCGCGCAGGCTTCCTTGCTCTGCAGCTCTCGCATCACCTGGCTGTGCAGGTGCCCCGGGTTAGCAGGAGCCCTCCTTCTGGGAGCTCACCTGACGGGCCGGAACCGATACGAGCCCTGGGACGCAGCCCCTTCAGCAATGGAAAAACGCCAGATCCTTGGTCAGGTGGCTGGCTAGGCATGAAAGAGCTTCTTGGTTGGAGGAGCCGGTCAAACCAAACCCAGAGGGAGAAATTTCTCAATATGCTGTCTGAGAGCTGGGACAGCAACAGGCGACAAGAGACACAACCCAGGTACGCCTGTTGCTCAGGCGCTCAGTCGTGTCTGACCCTGTGACCCCATGGACCTCAGCACGCCAGGCCTCCCTGTCCATCGCCAACTCCTGGAGGCCACCCAAACTCATGTCCATTGAGTCGGTGATGCCATCCAACCATGTCATCCTCTGTCGCCCCCCCTTCTCCTCCCACCTTCAATCTTTCCCAGCATCAGAGTCTTTTCCAATGAGTCAGCTCTTCACATCAGGTGGCCAAAGTATTGGAGTTTCAGCTTCAGCATCAGTCCTTCCAATGAATATTCAGGACTAATTTCCTTTAGGACAGACTGGTTGGAACTCCTTGCCGTCCAAGTGACTCTTGAGAGTCTTCTCCAACACCACAGTTCAAAAGCATCAACTCTTCGGCACTCAGCTTTATAGTCCAACTCTCACATCCATACATGACTACTGGAAAAGCCATAGCTTTGACTAGACGGACTTTTGTTGGCAAAGTAAGGTCTGCTTTTTAATGTACTGTGTAGGTTGGTCATAGCTTTTCTTCCAAGGAGCAAGCGTCTTTTAATTTCATGGCTGCAGTCACCATCTGCAGTGATTTTGGAGCCCAAGAAAATAAAGTTTCTCACTGTTTCCATTGTTTCCCCATTTATTTGCCATGAAGTGATGGGACCAGATGCCATGATCTTAGTTTTTTAATGTTGAGTTTTAAGCCAGCTTTTTCACAAAGAGTGTCCCCCTCAAATTCACGTCCACCCAGAACATGACCTTATTTGGAAACAGGGTCTTGGCAGATGTAAGGAGCTAAAATGACATTATAGGATTAAGAGGGCCCTGAATCCAGTATGACTGGGGTCCTTAGAAGAAAAGAAGGCCCACCGCTGTACACGCAGGAAGGCCATGTGACTCTGAGTGGCGGCAAGTGGAAGTGACGTAGCTGTGAGCCCAGGACCACAGGCAGCCTCCAGACTGAGAAGAGGCAAAAAATCATCCTTCCTTAGAACCTTCTGGACCTGCCGACACTTGATTTTAGACTTCCAGCCTCCAGAACTGTGAGGGAATACATGTCTATCATTTTAGCTGTTCAGTTTGTGGTACACTGTTACCTGAAATTGGCAGTCCAAGGACACGAATACCAAGCCTCTGCCACCACCTGACATGTGGGCCTCCCGGGCAGCGCTAATGGTAGAGAACCCACCTGCCGATGCAGGAGATGTGACAGATGCAGGCTTGATCCCCGGGTGGGGAAGATCCCCTGGAGGAGGCCACGGCAACCCACTGCAGTCTTCCTGCCTGGAGAATCCCATGGACAGAGGAGCCTGCCGGGCTACGGTCCATGGGGTCACAGAGTCAGCCACGACTGAGTGACTTCACGTGAGCCCTTGGCATATCTCTGTATCTCCTGCTAGACTTGCTGTCTCTGCCCTCTGGGATCTGCCGCCCTTAAGACAGGACTGTGCTCAGCACAGTTTCCAGGGCCTGGAACTGCGGCTGATACATTGGCTGCACATAGTAACTGCTGGCTGAGTGACTGAGTGAGGAATGAATGTTCTCGTCTTACAAAAGGGGAAACTGAGGCTTGGTGAGATTCCAGGGAGTCCAAGTTCACCTAGCTTAGCAGCAGATTTAGGATTTTAGGCTGTCTGCTTCTAAAAACCATCACCTTTTCCCCACACCATGCAGACTCCTCCCATTGCCAACTTCTCACTTTTAAAATCTGCAAGGTAATGCATAATAGCTGTCAAGTGTTACACAGTCTGTGTTGGAGAAAATGCTGGAATATGCGTGAAGGTTCATTCGCTGGGAACTTGGTATCTCTGAGCCTTGTGGACACCAAACTCAACACTTTTTATATTGGTTGTAGTGGCCACGCCCCGCTCTCTCTCTCACTGAAAGTATACTTTTATTAAATTAACTTTTTCACGATGAATAACATTCTGTCAACCACACAAATTCACAAGTCCTTTCACGTAAATACCTTTCGGTAATCTGCATATAGCTGATCTGTGGACTGAATATCAGCTCCGTTAATCCTGCATAAACAATCGTTTTGCATTTTACCACACAGTGTTCATAATTCACACTGCCTGTCTCTGTCTTCTCCACTGTAAATTTCTCTTTGTCTACTTAAATTCAAAGATAAGAGTATAAAAGGCTTTCTCCAAACTGCAGTGTGTACAGCTCTTGAGGTCTTAGTTGGAATAGATACAACACAAAATGTATTCATGAAATGCAGCAAAAAAAAAAAACAAACCACCCATCCATTACACTGAGGTCATTGGAACTGCAAAATTATATGCCGGTTTCGCCTTTTGACAAGGACTTCTATCCCTCAATATTTTGCTTGCTGGTTACTTACAACTCTATTCCTGATGGAAAGTAACGGGAGCCTTTACCATTCCTGTCACTCTTGGGAAACACAGCTTTCCGAGTCACCAGTCACTAGTCAGTGTGTTTCCCCTGGAGGAAGAACACAGAGGAAATGCTGTAATTCAATCTATCTGTGTATGGCCATGCTGCGCTGACACGTGGGATCCCAGCTCCCTGACCCGACCAATAATCGAAATTGCCCCTCCTGCATTGGAAGCGCGGAGTCTTAACCCTCTACCGCGAGGGAAGTCCAGAAAACGCTTTTAAAGCTCATTTTGCACCCCTCTGGTGCCATCTCACACGGCTTGGCAAAGTTTGGCAAAATAATAATCTCCAGAGTGAGTCGGGGGCCAGAAGGAGGCATACTGATCACTGTGGTCAGCACGAGTCACGGGCAAGATGGCCGGTTGGAACCTCACCCCCACGTTTCTTTGAGACGTGACTTTGGGCTTGGAAAGGCTGGACGTGCATCTATCTGACCACACCTCTGAGCTGCCACCCCTGCCCCCATTCTGTGTTGGTGCTGCTAATAGTTATCTGTTCTTGGATGCGGACCAGAGACCACGGACCAAACATACTTAAGGGTAGAAAGTATTAAGGAAAAAACTTAGGAGTTTACGACAGTTTCACCTGGTTATTTCAGCAGGTTATATGAGCTCCCAATACGCTCTGTTTTATAGGAAGGTAGATGATTTAAGGGAGAAGGCAATGGCACCCCACTCCAGTACGCTTGCCTGGAGAATCCCATGGATGGAGGAGCCTGGTGGGCTGCAGTGCACGGGATCGCACAGAGTCGGACACGACTGAAGCGACTTAGCAGCAGCAGCAGCAGATGATTTAAGCTCACACACGTCCACTGATGTGTTCACAGACACCCATTCATTCAAACGAACATTCAATTTTAGCCTAAATTCAAGGAGGTTGGAAGCTCCTGCAACAGGAACCGTGAGGCTCCACCTTGATGAGACGTCCCGACCTACGACCTGCTTTTCCATGTTCCCTGAGCTAAAGGAGAAAACACAGCCACGGTTCAAACGTGGAGCATCCTTGCTTTTTGGCGGCCGCATGTAAGAGCTGTGGACAGCGCACCATTAAGCAAATTAACAACGTCCTGATGAACGCAGCCGGAGCACCTCGGGGCCGGATCAGCGTTTAGGCCACCTGCTTCAGAAGCAGACTCGCTCCAGGCCAGCAGGAGGCCGGGCATTAATGAACGCTTCTCTGTACTTGCTTTCCTTTGACTGCAACTAATTTGAATAAAAATATCGTTTTTAAAAGCAGTGGATCTGAAGAAACGTGTCACAGAAAATAATAACCCCCTTTTCATACCCCACTCCCAAGCCAACCCAGAAAAGCTCTGTGAGTGGCTCCATGCAGAGACTGAATGTCTTCTGATTGATTGTTTGGCTGACTGACGGGCCAGATACGAGGAGGAGCTGGAAAAGGCAAGACAGTTTCCCAAACGTGCTGCTGGTGTGTCTTCTCAGGCCACGGAGGACTGAGCAATTACAGGATATTATTTCAGCAAGGGAGCCTGACTACAAAGAAGCCATTCTGTACAGAGCGTACAGCCACCAGGACCACACAGCCCAACCTACAGGACGGGAAAGGATGCAGAGGCGTTGGGGTCTTCAAAGTATGCAAAGAATGGCCACTTTCGTCTCTCTTATTTTTTGTTTTTTAAGAACCAAACTGCTTCATTATAGAAATCTCTTCTATGATGCCATCTTAATGCACTTAGGAAAAAACATTGTTCCTATTCTTAGAGCAACAACAAAGAGGGAATAAAGAAAGATCAATAAACAGCAATGTAAGCGTCCTCTGCTGCAGCCAACATCCTTCAGAGGGAAAGTAAATCGTGTCGCACGTTATTTCCCCTTTTTTAACTCTGGCCCTGCAAACACTAAAAAAAAAAAAAAAAAGTGTACAAATATACAAATAGGGCCTCCCACCCACCTGTGAGTCCCATTTATTTTTTTAGTGATTTAATGTTTATGTAGTAGTTTTCCCTGGAACAGTTTGCATGAAAGGATATTTCCCAATTTCCCCAGATGAAGTGGGTAGGGCAAACCAGAAAGACATGACTCTCTGATCTTGAACATGACTTTGCCTTTAAACTGTAGATTGGCATTACAGCCTCTTTTGGGTTGACTTATGTATCCCCCGCCCCAAGAAAGATATTCAAATCCTAATCTCCAAGACTTGTGAATGTGCCCTTATCTGGAACTGGGGTCTTGTGGATGATTGAGAAGAGGTCATCAGAGTGGGCACTAATGCTATATAGCTGTCCTCATTAAAAAACAGAAATTTAGACACAAGACAGATTCACATAGAGGGAAGCCAGGTGAAGACAGGGAGAGTATTACCTGCAGACAAGGGCACCTGAGGCCACCAGAGACTCAGAGAGACGGAGGGACAGACACCTCCTTGGGCCTCGAAAGGAGTCAGCCCTGCCTGGATCTCGGGCTTATTGTGGCCAGAAGTGCAAGACAATGCGTGTCGGTGTTGAAAGCACTCAGCCGCCGGCACTGTGTCCTGGCAGCCCTAGGAAACGGTGGTGGCGCTGCTCAGCCACTCAGCGTCCGGCTCTGGGACCTCAGCGGCCTGGCTCTGCGGCCTCAGCAGCCGGTTCTGTGGCCCTGTGGACGGCAGCCTGGCTCTGCGGCCTTAGCGGCCGGCTCTGCGGCCCTGTGGACAGCAGCTGCCAGGCTTCTCCATGCCCGGGATTCTCCAGCAAGAACACTGCAGTGGGGGGCATTCCCTTCTCCAGGGGATCTTCCCGACCCAGGGATCAAACACTTGTCTCTTGCATCTTCTGCACTGGCAGGCAGATTCTACAAGTCTTCAACTCGATGGCTATAAAGTAAGATACAGTGTGTTTAAACAAATCCCTTCTTATCAGAGAAGTGAATAAATTGTATCTTCTAAGGAAGAACTAGGGGAAAAGAAGAACAGTGAAACTGTTCTCTAGAGACATCTCATTTACCCAGTAACTACAGAGCTGTCTGATTTATAACCAGGCTTATTCCATGAATTGTCTCTCTGTAGACTTTAAACAATGCTAGGGTCGAACTTGTGATTAGAGTACAGGGGCCTCTTGAGTAAAAGCAAGTTATGTAAAGATAATGGTTTGATTAGCTCACTTACAATCAAGATTTAATATACTTTCGTTTACTAATTTTACCATGGAGGCAAAACCCTTAATTCTTTTTTTTTTTTTTTTTTTGTCTTGTTTTTGGCTGTCCATCTATATAGGTAAGAAGATGGAGGAAAACTCTTCTTCTTCCCATAGCTGGTCTGAGAATGCCCAGGTCCCAGATGTCTATTCCGTTTGCACCTCTAACTCTGCAGTCCACACTTCTCCACATGCTTTATGCCCCAGGAAGCTGACCCATCAGATGTTCCTGTCAGCCCCACCCTGCTGCCTTCTGGCTGGGTTTGCTGTTGGGAACACTCCCATTCGGGGGGTGGGGTCAGGAATGTGAGGCCACAGCTCACATCCTCCAGCTCCACCACAGGCTGCTCATGCCTACACGCCACAGCTCTGCTCAGGCTGCCCTCTCTTTGGGTGACTGCTCCCTCCCCTGGCCTTTGGGATCTGAAGGGGCTGTAACAGCTATCAGTGCTGCGTAACAAATTAGCACATAGTGGCTTAAGGCAACACACACTCAGTATTGCACAATCTTCCATTCGGGCTGCTGTAACAATGTCCCATACAGTGGGTGGCTTATGAACAACAGACATTTATTGCTCACAGTTCTGGATGCTGGGAGGTCTGAGGTCAGGGTGCCAGCACCCTTGGGTTCTGCTCAGGGCCCTCTTTCAGGGGCAGATAGCCACGTTCCATTTAGGGGAACTTTTTATTTTGTATTCGAGTATAGCTTATTAACTGGAGAAGGGAACGGCTACCCACTCCATCGTTCTTGCCTGGAGAATTCCATGGACAGAAGAGCCTGGCGGGGCTACAGTTCATGAAATCACAAACAGCCGGGCCCGACTGGTCTAACACTTTCACTGCTTTTCATAGCCTATTAACAATGTTGTGACAGTTTCTAGTGGACAGCAAAGGGACTTAGCTATACATATGCATGTATCCTTCTCCCCCAGACTCCCCTCCAATCCAGGCTGCCACATGACATTGAGCAGAGTTCCCTGTGCTCTACAGGAGGGCCTCGCTGACAGTCCATTTTAAATACAGCAGCGTATTATCATTACGTCCTTACACGGCAGAAAGGGGGCAAGAAAGCTCCCTGGTCTGTGTCATGAGCCACTAACCCATCCACAAGGGCTCCACCTCCACGAGCTAATCATCTCGAAAGGCCCCACTTTCCAACCCCATCACACTGGGTTAGGGACAGGGACACACACGTTCAGTTCACGACACGGTTCCTATGGGTCCAAGTCTGGGCTCAGCGGGCTTCTCCAGCCCGCATCTCCCAAGGCAGCGGCTTAGGAGTGGCCCAGCCTGTTCACCTCTGGAGCCTGGAGGCTTCTTCTAAGCGCTCATGATTATTGGCAAAATTTAGTTTCTCATGGTTAAAGGACTGAAGTCCCTGCTTTCTTGCTGCCTGTCAGCCAGAGGCCACTCCCAGCTCTCAGAGGACACTGGACTTCCCTGCTTCTCAGCCCCTCTCCCAGCAGGGCAGCTCCCTCCCTCTGGGCTGGCAGGAGAACCTCCCCCGCATCACTGAACCACCGGGGGAGCGTCTGTCACCCTGCTCTCTCCTACTGGCTAGAAGCAAATCGCAGCATCCAGCCACATTCAAGGGCTAAATAAGGCTGAGCGCCGAAGGATGGATGCTTCTGATGCTTGGTGCAGGAGAAGACTCTTGAGGGTCCCTTGGACTGCAAGGAGATCCAACCAGTCAGGCATGACTGGTCCATTCCAAAGGAGATCAGTCCTGAGCATTTATTGGAAGGACTGATGCTGAAGTTCCAATACTTTGGCCACGTGATGCAAAGAGCTGACTCACTGGAAAAGACCCCGATGCTGGGAAAGACTGAGGGCAACAGGAGAAAGGGCTGACAGAGGATGGGATGGTTGGATGGCATCAGTGACTCAATGGACATGAGTTTGAGTAAACTCTGGGAGATAGCGAAGGACAGGGAGGTCTGGCGGGCTGCAGTCGATGGGGTCTCAGAGTCAGACACGACTGAGCGACTGAGCAACAACAAGCCCCATTCAAGGGCAGGGGAGTCACTGAAGGTCGTCTGAGGATTCTGCCTGCCCAGGGGTAGAAAGCCAGCCCGCCCTTCCCACCTTGAACTTATTTCCCAGAAACCCTGCCTGCGCCTTTGCAAATGGCCCCTCAATTAAATTCTCCTCAGATCACCCAGCAGAGCGCTCCATCTGTTCCTGCCAGGACCCTTCTGGTAAAATCCCTCTGTAAGTGGCCGATCCTGATGACGAGCCCTGCAGGGGTCTTCTGGGGGCCGGGGCCAGCTGGTGGCAGGGCTCGAGGTAGCTGAGGGCAGCTCAACTGCTTAGCATCACAAAGAGGAGGGCAGCCGTGATTTCCACTTGTCTGGAGGCAGCAAAGGCGCTGGGAGGGGGGAGCTCTGCAGCTGGAAGCGGATGGAGAGGTGCCTAACGGGGGGCGAGGGGCCGAGATGCAGTGCAAACCCTCGCAAGGCCAGCGCTCGCCCCGCCTCGCTGGCGTCTTCTCTGCAGGGAGCAGAGGGAGAGGGCGCCCTGCTCTGAAGGGGGTTTCAGCGGAGCAAAAGGGCCTGAAGACGCCCACCCCCGGGCGTGGCCCCGAGCGCCAGCACCGCTTCCATCACCGCGGCGGAAACCGTCTTCTCCATCCTAGAGTTGTCTTCAACATTTCATTTATTTTCAGTTATTCCACTTTTGAACCTTTTCCCATATTTTTTAGAAACTTTTCTTGTCAAAATGTTCCTGTGTCATATCGAGTGAAGGAAGTCAGACGGAGAGGAAGACCTACTGTGTGACACCGCTTATATGTGGGTTCTAAAGAGGAATGATACGAATTTATTTACAAAGCAGAAATAGACTCACAGACTTAGAGAATGAAGTGAAGGTTGCGGGGGTCTGAGGGGAGGAAGGGATAGTAGGGAGTTTCGGGTGGACAGGCACACACTGCCGCATTTAAAATGCATCGCCGAGGAGGCCCCTCTGCAGCACAGGGAGCTCTGCTCAACGCTATGTGAGCGCCAACGGGAGGGGAGTCTGGGAGAGAAAGGCTGCGTGGATGCGGATGGCTGCGTCGCTCTGAAACTATCACATCATCAGTCGGCTATAACCCAGTAGAAAATCAAAAGTTAGACTTAAAAAAAAAGTTTCTGTGTCCCTAGCCCACTGGTCGGCACACACAGGTAAGCTCTGGCTAGCTCTTGCAAACTTGCCCTCTTACTTCACACTCCACATTTGAGATTATTTCACTGACTCTCACACGTGATCATCTCAAGATTCATCCGCAAGCATCCGAGGCCAGAGGAAGAAAACCGCTAGAACCTCAGGCAGCCCGGACAAGTGGCGGCTCACATCTCGAGGGGCTACATCCTGAGTGTCGGGGAGAAGCGGACGCTTCACCTGGAACCCCGCTGGGTTGCTTCCCCCAAACAGTGATGCGAGTCAGCAAGGCCGCCCTCAGACCGCCTGGACCGGGCCCTCAGCAAGGGGTCCCCAGGCCAGCAGCACCAGCTCCACTGGGGCACGCGTGGGACACGCACAGGCTTGGGCCCACTGCAGCTGAAACTCTGGAGGTGGGGCCCCGCCATCAGGAGGCCCTCCAGGTGATGCTGACACGTGCTGTCCTCTGAGCAGCTCAGGATGAAAGCGCAGGCATTAAGGATTTAGTGACTTGCACTTGTGCGGTGAAGGGTAGTGCCCTTTAAAAGCCCACAGAAGAAGAGGGAGGGAGGAGCGGGAAGGACAGAAAAAGCGAGCGGATCAGTCTTACTCCTCCCGTATGGGAGGCGCAGTGACACGCTCTGTGTGTGTGTGTTAGTCGCTCAGTCGTGTCCGACTCTTTGTGATCCCGTGGACTGTAGCCCTCCAGGCTCCTCTGTCCATGGGATTCCCCAGGCAAGAAGACTGGAGGGAGCTGCCATTCCCTTCTTCGGGGATCTTTTGGACCCAGGGATTGAACCCGGGTCTCGCGCATTGCAGGCAGACTCTTTTCCGTCTGAGCTGCCCGGGAAGCCCGGGTTGTGCTGGCAGTCGTCTAAAATGAGCTTTGCAGGGCGTGCTGCATGGAGGCACAGAACCCTGCTTTGCTCTATTCGCCAGTGTCCGTGGAGAACTAACCTATTTCAAACTACAAATGTGCGGCTGCAGGACGCAGAACGGGGATCTCGGAAGCTGGCCTGAGTAGGCGTCACCACGTGGTCGTTAAGAAAAGGGCCGGTGCGGTGGTCGCTGGGAAATCCAGTCAATCTCCCCGGGTTTATCAGGTTGAAAAATCCCCTTCCATCAGGGTTTCCCAACCTTGGCGCTGCTGCCATTTCAGACCGGACAGTTCGCCGCCGCCCGTCACATGCTGTTTAGCGGCATTCCTGGCCGCTCCCTGCAGAATTCCAGTAGGCCCCTCTCCCCCCACAGCTGTGACGGCCAGAAATCTCTCCGGACATTGCCGAGTGTCCCTCTGGTGGCAAAACTGCTCCCGGTTAGGAATCACGGCCTTATATTGACCGTTCAACCTTTTTCAAATTTTAAATTTACATCCACTCTTTGGCTTATTTTAGTCCCATCACATCTAACTCTGATGGCTTTCCTTCCTCTGCTGACTCTACCTAGAGTGGAGATGACCTTCTGGCCAGTGGGGCAGACGGGGCTGACCAGTCATTCACCATTCACCCTGGTGACGATGATGCTGATGGTGACGTCCCCGCTCAGTGGCCTGATTCTGGTTTCCAGTTTGGGACATTACGGGTGGTGCTGTTTGGATGTCAGTTGCTGTCTTCCTGCCTGCAGCTGTCTCCTTGCTCTTCTCATCCGTCCGCAGAGGATCAGACATTACTCTTTCTTCTCCTTTCACTGGACCAGGGAGTAACATGGTTTGTTTTGTTCGTCTGTAATCTCCCTCTCCTTCTCTACCCTCTGAATCTTCATATGATGTGAAAGCCCTTCCAACGTGTCAGACATTCGTTAGTATTTACCAATCTTGGACATTAAAAAATCATCATTGGGATTTCCCTTCCCTCCCTCTCACACTCCAGAGGTTAAGACTTGGCCTTCTAAAGCAGAGGGTGCGGGTTCAATTCCTGGTTAAGCAACTAAGATCCCAGATGCCTGTGGCAAAAAAAAAAAAAAAAACACCAAAGCATAACACAGAAGCAGAATGGAAACAAATCCAGTGAAGACAATAAAACAGCCCACACCAAAAAAGTCTTTTAAAAAAGTTAAAAATCATTATTAACTGATCTGTGAAACAGCAGAAGTGAGACAGGCGAGTAAAACTGATGCCGTGCTGGTGGCAGAGATAAGCCCCTCTGTGAGCGAGGCTCCCACGATGTCCACCGGCCCGGCACGCTGCCGACGCGAGCGCTGCCTGTGAGTTGCTAGGCAACGCCACGTCTCCCACCAAGGCTTCTCCAGCCCTTCTCTTTGAGCTTATTTTAGAGCTGGAGTTGAACAGCTTCCGTTCAGCAGGTCCAGATACTGGAAAGCTCACTGTCCAGTGGGCGCTTAAGATATACAAAACTATTTTTAAAGGCATTTTTAAAAATGACTGTCTAAAAAAATTTTTTTGTACTTTAAAAACTGAAGGTTGGAACAGATGACCTCTGATAGTCCCTCCCAATTTAGAATTCCATAAAGGGCAAAAATACTTTTAAAATACTTCAAATACTTTTAATACATAAAATATTTTAATAGTGTGATAAAAATTAAACGAACTATCAGTGTAATGTTTTCTGTGTGAAACATTTTGTATAATTGTTTCCAGTTATTGCTTCTAATTAGTCTTTTTCCTTGGAGGGAAAGTTATGACCAACCTAGACAGCATAGTAAAAAGCAGAGACCTTACTTTGCCAACAAAGGTCCATCTAGTCAAGGCTATGGTTTTTCCAGTAGTCATGTATGGATGTGAGAGTTGGACTATAAAGAAAGCTGAGTGCCAAAGAATTGATGCTTTTGAACTGTGGTGTTGGAGAAGACTCTTGAGAGTCCCTTGGACTGCAAGGAGATCCAACCAGTCCATCCTAAAGGGAATTAGTCCTGAATATTCACTGGAAGGATGGATGCTGAAGCTGAAACTCCAATACTTTGGCCACCTGATGCTAAGAGCTGACTCATTTGAAAAGACCCTGATGCTGGGAAAGATTGAAGGCAGGAGGAGAAGGGGATGACAGAGGATGGGATGGTTGGATGGCATCACCGACTTGATGGACACGAGTTTGAGTAAACTCCAGGAGTTGGTGATGGACAGGAGGCCTGGTGTGCTGCAGTCGATGGGGTCGCACAGAGTTGGACAGGACTGAGCAACTGAACTGAACTGAACTGAGTCTTTTTCCAGTCCTTTCCCACAGAAAGGCAGGTGGGATTGGTACGTCACCGTGGCAGGAATGGAGTCAAGTGCTGAATACAAGGAGCTTCCTAACCCATCAAAAGATACAGACACAGGTCAGTACAGAGCGGGGTAAGGATGCCTCCACAGGCATGTGGCTCCCAGAGCTCAGGGCAGGGATCATGAGGATGCGGCCAACAAAGGCTTCTCAGATGGTGTAGTAGGAGCTAGGGAGCTGGAGAGGAAGGAAAGGCACGGAGGGCGGAACGGCAAAGGCATGGATGGCCACAGCCAGAGACACCGTTAACATAAAGGCAAGAGGAGCCCGCAGATGAGCGGTTAGGAACCCGATCAGTGAAAAAGCTGAAGGTGGCAGGCAGCCCCCAGAGACCCGAAAGCAGGGAGGACGGAATCGTGTTTGCCTTGCAGGCTCACCTCTCTGGCAGCCGAGGGAAGGAGCTAGGGAATGATGGGGGGGACTGAGCGAGAGAGACTGGCGATGATGCCAGCTCAGTGGTCCACGAGAGAAGGACTCAGGCCTGGATTCAGACCCTGGCAATGAGGGTGGAGAAAACCCGGCCCACCTGACAAACCCCCAGGAGGCTGCGCAGGACCGGGCGGCCCGCTGCGTGCTGCTGACGAAGGGCAGGAGGGCAGGACCGGGCGGCACTCTGCGGGCTGCTGACGAAGGGCAGGAAGGACTTGAAGTGACACTCAGGTTTCTGACCTAGTGACAAGTGGGATACCGTCTGTGATCAAGAACGTAAGAGGAGTAATTTTGGTTCTCCTTTGTGTATATGAGACGCTTATCTATCCATCCATCTCGTATGCAATAGAATATCTGAGTCTTCCTCTTAGGAAAGGAAACATGTGCTAGATAAACAGATCTGGGAGTTATTAGTGCATGGATGTTGAAATGACGGGGTCACCTGGAGAGAGTGTAACAAGGACTCTGGGTGGAGCATTTGGCCTTGGGGGACCCTGGGGTTTAAGGAGTGAGTGAGAGATAGCAAGATTGTAAAACAGAAAGAGAACAAAGAATGATAAATTCCAGGAATCAGAAACTAGGAAACGTCTCAGAAGTTGAGGGAAGCAGGCATTTCATGAAAGAGGGATAGGTTAAGAGTGAACAATGCCTCAGAAAGACAAGTGTGATTAAAAGCACCTGCTGCTCAAAGCAACTGGACAGCCAGAGGTGGTCTTTAAGGAGCAGAGTTTTCATAGAAACCAGGACGCAGGGCTTTGTGGGGCCGGAGGAAGGTGAAGAGGAGATGGAATCTAGGCAGCTCTGCAGAGAGGAGAGGCGTCCGCCAGAGACACGTTTCTTTTCAGACGGTGAGGCTAGAACCGCGTGTCCCCTAAGGGAAGACAGAGGAGGAGAGGGGAGCACTGAGAGAGATCAGACGAGGAAGGGACGGGTCCACATCTGACAGGCGGGTGAGTGACAGAAATGGCGAAGCACAAAAGACAAATGCAGTTTACAGATGCCGGGGGCACAGGGCGGAGGACCAGCCAGCAGCAAACAGACCCAAACCTGGGGGAGGAGGCGGAGGAGGGCGAGCCCTGATACCAGAGCCCAAGAGTCTCCAGCGGCGGCTGGCAGGCTTAGCTGCT
The DNA here is from genome assembly GCA_006408615.1 of Connochaetes taurinus. Classification (NCBI taxonomy): domain Eukaryota; kingdom Metazoa; phylum Chordata; class Mammalia; order Artiodactyla; family Bovidae; genus Connochaetes; species Connochaetes taurinus. The sequence goes on from SJXO01004637.1 coordinate 62,432, forward strand.
CTGAGGCGTGTGGGATCTTAGCGCCCCAGCCAGAGAGCGAACGCACGTGCCCTGCACTGCAAGGCAGGTTCTTAGCCACTGGACCACCAGGGAAGTCCCAGCTTCTAGAATTTAAGATAGCTGATCTCTCATCAGATCCCCTCTGATAATAAAGAGAGGAGATGCTTTGTGGCCAGGAGTGATAATCTCTCTCAGGAAAAAATGCAAGATAAAGCAATCTCTGGGCACTGGCAACAGAAGCATCCAGCCCTCTGCACAAAAACATTTCGTCTCCCACGATTTCAGAAGGTCCACAGACCCCAAGGGCTCAGATAACCACCGTCATCCATCTCAGATTTGTTCTTCATCTCACATAATTTTTAGAATGAGTGAAAGTGTGTGTCAGTCACCCAGTCGTGTCCAACTCTTTGCAACCCCATGGACTGTAGGCCACCAGGCTTCTCTGTCCATGGGATTCTCCAGGCAAGAAGAGTGGAGTGGGTTGCCATTCCCGTCTCCAGGGGATCTTCCCAGCATAAGGACTGAACCTGGGTTTCCTCATTGCAGGCAGATTCTTCACTATCTGAGCCACCAGAAGGAGATATTGTGCTTAGCCGCCCAGTCGTGTCCACCTCTTTGCGACCCCGTGGACTGTAGCCCACCAGACACCTCTGTCCATGGAGATTCTCCAGGCAAGAATACTGGAGTGGGTTGCCATTTCCTTCTCCAGGAGGTATTAATTGATGAATAACTGAGTTAATGATTATTAAGGTATAATTATTAGAATTAATCAATTAAAGCACAATCATGCCAGCTCTTATCCTGGGTCAGGATGGCAAGTGCTTTATCCCCCAGAGACCCTAATTCAGAAGCTCGTAAAGCAGACGTCTTCGCTCGACATGACTGATTACGTTAGCTCAGAACATCAGATTCTCCTAATGTCCCCCCTGGAACAGCAGAGCCTGTAATTATACATGGTCTGTTGGTTAACTGTAAAAGTAGGGCCCAACAACTACGGAGAAGGAAGCAGAACTCTTTCGGGAAATCAGCCTCATTCAGGCTGAGCGCTCATCCTACAAAGGGCTGGCCGTCATCCAATCCCCCCACCCTCGGTTCTTTCAGCGCAGAAATGTGGGTTCCCGGATCACTACATGGGGAGTATGCGTTGTGCCAGGAACTCTCTTCGATTAAACAGCAAACTTTACATACAGAAGATAGAAAAACAGGAAGGTCCTACTGTGCAGCATGGGGAACGACGTCCAATATCTTGTAATAAATTATAATGAGAAAGAATCTACATACACGGGTATGTATAGCTGAATCACTCGACTGTACACTAGAAACTAATACAACATTCTCAATTAACTATATTTCAATTAAAAAAAAGTTTAACTACAAATTTTACTCCCTTCTGCATCAATGGCAAGGGCTTGTGTGGGGCCACTATGTGTCAGGACTCCCAGGCGGCCCTAGAGGCAAAGAACCCGCCTGCCAATGTGGGAAGCGTGGGGGACTCGGGCTCCATCCCTGGGTCGGGAAGATCCCCTGGAGGAGGGCCTGGCACCCCACCCCAGTGTTCTTGCCTGGAGAATCCCATGCACAGAGGAGCCTGGCAGGCTAGGTCCACGGGGCTGCACAGAGCCAGCAGGACTGAAGGGACTGGCACGTCAGGTGTCAAGGACGCCTGCTGGCCCCACCTCATGCTCAGATGAGAACGGCCTCTCCGCGCTCTACCCCGCAGTGGGGGGCACCGCACCACCCCTAGGCGCCCCCTTGCTGCTGGGCTCCTCTCCCCTCGGGGCTGAGTGTGGTCACAGAAGTGACATTCTGGCAACTGTGGGTTAGCCTACTGCCGGGAGCCAGCGTGAGGAATCCCACCCATGACAAGGTCATGCGGCAAGAGCTCTGATGGCAAGGCTAATCAGACCTCAGGTTTTCCCCCTGGAATTTCCTGAGCATCCACCCCCCAAAAATAAGAATCTGCCTGCTTTTCCACTCTTCTGATATTCTCTGGAAAAAAGTCAATTCAGGGCTTTAGTCTTCTGCATTTGAAAGGGATGTTTCAGTTAAACCCCCTCTGATAGCTCTCTAGCTTGTCTAACAGGTTCCCCCGGACCTCTTACAGCATGTGAATTGCTTACAGCCCCCCAACCGCGAGAGGCACAAAGCTTAAAGCATCTTAAGATACAGAGCCTTTTCTACAGAGTTAAAAATTATATTGGTGGAGGGTTTTCACAGTTGAATCAATGATTGCCGCCAGACCTCCATATTCTTTATCTTTTAGGCACCTGGGAGGATGTTAATCAATGTAAACGGGATATGGAAAAGGATATATAATAGTTTTAATGTAGCAACACTAGACTTTTGAGTTAAATACTTCTTTTGTTATATATCACTGCACTCCTCTTGTGTCCTTGCTATGTAAGAATGTAACTTTATTTAGTGCTTTCTGAGAGTGGCACCAGACCTTGGGAAGATCAACACAAATAAGTCTTCTGGTTGACAAACCCTTATCAGAAAAAAGGCTGTAAAATGTTGATTGGCCCTTTTGGCTGGAAGATGATGTAAATTACCTAAGACTTGTGTATACAATTAGGTATGCAGAGAGAAAAGCCTGGTTTTGATAAGAGTCTGGGCTGCTACCACTGCATAATTTTGTATTACCCATTGATCTCTATGGTATATAAGGCCTTCTAAACAATAGGAGCCGGAGCCAGTCGCTGGACTGGTTTCCCCCGTGTCTCTCTTTCTTTTCCTGCCTCTCTTCTTTATTTTAATTTCAGGCTGAATTCCCATCTGGGGCGCAGAGGCTCGCCAAGTCTACTTACTTGCCCTGGCTGTTAAGACCCGCGCAAAAGGGAGCCTAAGGCGAGGCACCCTTAGATATTCAAGCGGGCGCCGGCGGCCCAACGTAGATGGTGCAAATTCCTTGTCTGGAATTTTATTGGCCTTCCGCGTAATCCAAGCCATTCAGCCCTCTTTCTNGGGGCACAGAGGCTCGCCAAGTCTACTTACTTGCCCTGGCTGTTAAGACCCGCGCAAAAGGGAGCCTAAGGCGAGGCACCCTTAGATATTCAAGCGGGCGCCGGCGGCCCAATGTAGATGGTGCAAATTCCTTGTCTGGAATTTTATTGGCCTTCTGCGTAATCCAAGTTATTCAGCCCCTTTTCTCCACTTAATCTTCCTACTACACTGTTATTTCTTAATTTAATCTTATATCAATCAATAAATAAGTCTTTTCTCACGCCAACGCTGTCCACGCTTTGAATTCCCTGGATCCACCGGGGCTGGACCCCGGCAGCCTTTGACTTCCCCTGACTCATGCAGTCTCTGTGGGAAAACACTTTCTGAGGCTCAAACCGAGGATTCACAGCTTGCACTCAGGTAGTTCTGATGCCATTAGAATCTCTCTTCCCGGGGTTCTGTGTAAACAAAGGTTCATAATCGTCAAAATGAACAGTGAAAGAGCCCAGCGGAGGGCTGACGCTCTGAGAATCTTCACGACAGCACACATCAGTGTGTCAGTGGATAGAAATAGTGCCATCTGGAGTCAGACGGGCACCAGATTTCTCAGCTGTACAGTGGGACCGCGGGGATTAAATGTGTTTCTGTGTTATTCAGTAGCTAAGTCGTGTCCTACCCTTTGCCACTCCATGGACTGTAGCCCGTCAGGCTCCTCTGTCCATGGGATTCTCCAGGCAGGAATCCTGGAGTGGGCTGCCGTTTCCTTCTCCAGGGGTCTTCCCGACCCAGGGATCGAACCCGGGTCTCCTGCATTGGCAGGTGGATTCTTCACCACTGGAGCCATCAAGGGAGCCCCGGGGATCGAATGAGATGAAGTGAAATTGCTTTTGAAGTTGTCGAGTGACATATAAATTCAAGTATTTTTACCTATAGTGCATTTGTACAAGCAAAGCCACTAGAGGACTTCGTCAGTTTAGTCCTGGCTTTGAACCATTCCATTCTATTTGAAATATTAATCCTTTATTCTATTTGTTCTATCCTAGCTAGGTGAACTTGTGCAAAGTACTTAACTGCTCTCTGCTGCATTATCCTGTTGGGTATAATAACAGTAACTGTCGGAAATGAAAGTGGTGAGGATTGAAGCATTGAGTGTGCTGGGCACATACCAAGTGCTATCTAAGTGCCAGCTTTCACCCACATCTTCCTCATCTTCACCTGCAGCAACAGCAGCAGCACCAGCATCCGTGAGAGGCCAAGCAGGTCTAATGGAAAGACAATGGCCGGGAACGATAACAAGCCAGGAGATCAACAGTGCTGAGCAGAGTTGACTGTTCTCATTACTGAGGTGTTATTTTTCTTATTATTGAGTTGATTGTTCTTATTATTTTTACTATATGCAGTAGCTTTATTGGTCATTCAAGAAGAAGCTTGGTGACTGTTTCAGATTTGTCTTTCTTTAGGCTTAGCCATCTCTAGCTACACTTCTGAATTACACTGTTTCTCTTTCCATTTGCTGTTCTTGGTTTCAGTCCACAGGCCTAGGGTGTGGACTAAAGGCCTGAGGCTTCTCAGCAGAGACGCTGATAAGAGCTCACCTAGGCTTGCATGCTGGGAGGGATTGGGGGCAGGAGGAGAAGGGGACGACAGAGGATGAGATGGCTGGATGGCATCACCGACTCGATGGACAGGAACCTGAGTGAACTCCGGGAGTTGGTGATGGACAGGGAGGCCTGGTGTGCTGTGATTCATGGAGTCGCAAAGAGTCGGACATGACTGAGTGACTGAACTGAACTGAACTTAGGCTTGCATCCTCACCTGCAGCTGTCAACCTCAGGTTAACCCCGCATGCCTTTATCTCCACGCCCTGTCCAAACCCACTGAGAGAGTCGTAAAGGAATTAAAGAAGAAGAAGCGAATGGGAGAGGAAAAGCAAAAAAAAAAAAAAAATGTCAACAAAACTTGGAAAGATAATAATGGAATCTAATTAGCTTCAGCTTTCTCCATTCTGCTAAGTGCCTACGCCTAGAGAAGCCACAAACCGTAAATGGAATCCACCATGAATCTGCTAAAGGCTGAGGGTCTGAAAGCATCGCCCGTGTCTGAATCCAGGGGTTGGGATGAGGCTGAAAGCAAGCGGGTGCGCTCATTAGAAGGACCCAGACCCCTGATTCCCTCCTTTCACCCCTCTCCACCCAGCCAGGGCTGTGGCTCCGCCACCATCAGCTGATGTCAGATTTGTTCTCTCAGGGGGCTGACCCTGAGACAGTCTGATCTGGGGGGCATGAAGCACAGAAGAGGGAGGAAAACAGAGCCACGCTGAGAAGAGCGAGGCTCCTGGAGTCATGTATGCAGGCCAGGGCCCGCCACTGGGACGGCACACAGGGGCACAGCTTCCACTGCAGGGCACATGTTGCAGACTCTAAGAAGCCACGTGCTGCAGACGGTGTGAGCAGAGCCCCCTGGAGCCGTGCTGCAGACGGTGTGAGCAGAGCCCCCCGGAGCCGTGCTGCAGACGGTGTGAGCAGAGCCCCCCGGAGCCGTGCTGCAGACGGTGTGAGCAGAGCCTGTGGCAGCTTATGTCATGGCTCTGGGCCGGTCATCGTGCAGCTACCTTCCCCGCCTGGGGGGGTCTGCGTATCTGCAGACAGACAGCTCACAGGATGTGGCGCGGAAAATCGCCTACAGCCCTGGAGAAGGAACTAAAGTCGGGAGGACGCTTACTGAGACGTTTTTATTATGCGGCCTCCTCTGTTTCCCTGTGCTCCTGCATTTCCTCCCTTCTCTGATTAAGCTTATTCTTTGACTGAAGTTTTTCCACAGAGAAAAAGCAGGCTGAGGACAGGGGTCGGGGGCAAGGGCCATAGGGTCCTGCCCCGTTTCAGTCCCACTTTTGCGTGTTTAAGAGCACGATTTCAAAGAGATATTCGTATTTGCACATTCAGAGCAGCATTATTCGCAATAGCCAAGAGGTGGAAATGACTCAGATAGCCATCGGCACGTGAAAGGATAAACAAAATACGATCTATACATACAACAGAATGTTGGTCAGCCTTAAGCAAGGAAATCCTGCGGTATGTGACATCCTGAAGACGTTCTGCTAAGTGAAATAAGCTGGCCACAAAAGTGCACATACCGCACGATTCCACGCACACGAAGTGTGTAACGTCGTCAAACTCAAAAAGCAGAGGACACAACAGTGGTTCCTGCAGACCAGGGGTGGGGAAACGAGCTGTAAAAGCTCTCAGGCATCCACCATGACGTTCCGTTGCTCTAACAGCAAGTTTCATATAGTTAATACTGTACATATCTTAAAATTTTGTTAAGAGGGTAGATTTCATGTGGTTTTTTTTAAACCACAGTTTCTTAAAGAAGCAGCCCAATGGAGCAAAAATATATTTGAAATTGTTCGTGGCAGACACACAATTTGTAGTTGCATCCAATCAAGTTGTGACTGTCTTCCATCTAGCAGACGTGGTGGTTGACATAATTTGCAAATATATTTATACACAGAGTTAGGGCAGATCTTCATTTGGGCTTCCCTGGTTGCTCAGACGGTAAAGAATACTCCTGCGATGAAGGAGACCAGGGTTTGATTCCTGAATTGGGAAGATCCCCTGGAGAAGGGAATGGCTATCCACTCCAGTATGGTCACCTGAAGAATCCCATGGGCAGAGGAGCCTGGTGGGCTACAGTCCATAGGGTCGCAGAATCAGACACAACTAAGCGATTAAGCACAAGCACATGTTAAACACAACTTTTGTGATGAAGCTGATGTTGAATTTAAGGAAAGCGCCTCCTCCTGGGGCTTCCGCACTGTCCCTAGCCACATCTCCAGATCTGCCTGTGTCTGTGAAGTGAAGTCTTAGTCGCTCAGTCGTGTCCGCCTCTTTGTGACCCTGTGGACTGTAACCCATCAGTTTCCTCTGTCCACAGAATTCCCCAGGCAAGAATACTGCAGTGGGTAGCTGTTCCCCTCTCCAGGAGATCTTCCCGACCCAGGGATGGAACTCGGGTCCGCTGACTGCAGGTGGACTCTTTACCATCTCAGCCACCCGGGAAGCCCCAGCTGCACCTGCATGTATCCTCTGTGTCTTCTCTCTGATTAATCACAACAGGTAAGCTGTCCTTGTTCCCACCAGCTTCTCCCTTGGGGCTTTTCAGTTTATCCCCTCCTCTTCCTCAAGCACTTCTCTCTCTGCAGTTGTCCCCTCTCTCCTGCAGTTCTCCCCTCTCTCTCTGCAGTTTTCCCTTCTCTCTCTGTAGCATCAATTTCTTTGCCCTTGTCTACTCCTCTCCAAAGCATACCCCGAATGTGTTTATTCCTTCCCACATCCCTGACGACCACCCGTGCCCTAGCTGGTACCATCTCCTCCCTGGACCTCAACGAGCCCTTCCTGACCTGCCTCCCTGCTGCACACCCCTGCTCCTTGTTCTTACAGAAGCAAGGGTTCTCCTTGCAGAAGCTAGGGTGGTGTCTAAGATCACAAAGCCAGCGGTGAGGCTCCTCCGTGCTTAGAACACTCCCGTACGAGACTCAGTGCTGCTCTCCACTCGGGCTCAGCGGAGGCGAGCCTGGGCTCCTGTCCGCTTCTCCACCCCCACCGTCTGCCTCTTTCTCCTTGCCGATTCTTGGCCAATTCCAAGAACATATTAAAATCTTCTCATCTTAGGGACTTTGCACTAAATTGGTCCTTTTGTCTGGAATTTTCTCCCCTCAGAGCTACTCACGATTGGCTTCCAGCTCCTTGGAGCGGGCTTCTCTGACCAGCCTGCCCAATGCCAGTCTTTCCTGCACTATACCTTTTTATTTCTCAGTGGCGCATCAACACTGAGAAGCAGTGCTTTTTTTATTTAAAGCACTGCTTTTTAAAATAAGTGTACTTTTTGGGGTCTACATTCCCCACAAGAATATACATACCACAGAGTACACTGCCAGGTTTAGCAAATAAAAATACAGGGCACTCGGTTACATTCGCATTTCGGAAAAGCAAAGACTAGCTTTTAGGATGTTTCATGCAATACTTGGGACAAACATATTTAAACAAATTTGTTTTCATTGCAGAGATTCAAAGGGAACTGGGTATTCTGTCTTTTATCTGCAAGTCTGTCTGAGAGCAGATATAGTGATATCGGGCAAGAACACCATCCCAGCAGATATAGCGATATCGGGCAAGAACATCATAAAATATTGATGAACTGAAACAGGGACTGGCTGAACAAAAGAAGGGAGAAGAGTCAGTCTGCGTGATATGCTCAGTCTAGTTTTATCGATAGCTACCGTGACAGTTAATTTTATGCGTCAACTTGGCTGAGCTACGGGATGCTCAGAGAGCTGGTAAAATATTTCTGGCTGTGTCTGTGAGGGTGTTTGGGGAAGAGATTAGCATTTAAATCTGTGAACTCTGTGCAATAGACTTCCCTCCCCAGGATGAGTGGGTGTTACTTAATGCCTCGAGGGCCCGAGGGAGACAGCAAGGCCTCTTTCTGAGGGAGAGCACACTTGCTCTCTCTGCCGGAGCCGAGACACCGGCTCCTCCTGCCCTCAGACACCGGGATCCGGATTCCCGGGCTCTGGGGCTCCGGTCAGGACCTGACTCCACCCGCGCCCTGGTTACCGGTCCTCAGGCTGAGTCACGCGGCTGGCCTTCCTGGGTCTCCAGCCCGCAGATGGCAGCTCAGGGGACTTCTTGGCCTCCGTAACTGCTGAGCCAACTCGTGTGCTAAATCTGCTCTTATGCGTGTCTATATATAGCCCATTGGCTCCGTTCCTCTGGAAAACCCTGACTGATACAGTTCTCCAGGCTGCAACCTGGAAGGGCAGCGTGGCGTGCTGCAGGCCATGGGGTCGCCAAGAATCGGACGCGACTGAGCCGCTGAACTGAACTGAGCTGAATACAGGTCTCCAGGCTGTAAGCTGCTCGCCACAAGCTTCACCTCCGAGCAGAGTCACAGGGGCCCTGACCCCGTCGGTGTGGGGTGGGCAAGAGGGCACGTGCTCCTTCCACACTCCCAGGTGAGGCTGCGGCTGCTGGCGGGCCAGCGTCATACTCAGAACCACTGGTCCAGCTCCCACCTGAGGTCTGTGACTTGCTTCTTCAACCCTCACGTGAATACAGATTCAGGGACAGAGAGAAGACCGCTGGAGTGTGGGTTCTGGTCTAGCTGGAAACAAATACCGGACTGATTCTCACTCTGTAAAGGAAGATGACCTTCTGTACCGTGCCTCTATACAGCCGAATCCGTGTTTTTTGTTTTTCTTAAGAGCAGTCCCTAGGATGAGTAAGAAATCTCTAGACACACGACGTATTTTAGGGCCAGATGTTGGCTCAGTGGTAATGAATCCGCCTGCCAGGGCAGGAGGCGTATGCTCAGTCCCTGGGTCAGGAGGGTCTCCTGGAGAAGGAAATGGCAACCCAGGCCAGTACTCTTGCCTGAGAAATCCCATGGATGGAGGAGCCTGGTGGGCCACCTTCTACAGGGTCCCAAAAGACAGACACGGCTGAGCATCTGAGACCACCACCGCCCACCCTTAGAGGAGACTCAGCGATCAGGGCGTCTCGGGCAGGGCAGACAGCAGAGGCGTCAGGGCACAGGCTCTTAACCGCTGGCCAAACAGAAAGAAGTCCCACGAGGCCCCATTTATGTTTTCCAAGATAATTAAATTTATTTAATCAGTTGCTTCAGAGCTCGTTTTCCCTCCAGGATTGGTCCCACGACAACAGATGAAGAGGACAAAGGCACAGCTCCCCTAGGCGGCAGCATGGACTGCGTCTCCATACAATTTGCGAACATTCAGGGCTCCTGAGACCCTTTTATTTACACACGATGATTCCTCCCCCTGTTCCTAAGCAACTTTAGCAGTCTGCCTTGGAGGGATCCCCCCCCCATCTTCTCATTTTCCCTTGGTCCCATGTGGCCCTAACAGTACCTTGTAATAAACCTTTGTGTGCTCACAATTTTATTTTATGAGCCAAGAGACAGAATCAAGAGGATCCCTGTGCGTCTGTGATGGAGAAGACCACAGCTGCTGCTCGGGTGCTCTCAGCCCCGGCTCCAGCTGCCCCCAGTCTTCTCATTTCCCACCCCCCCCCCCCCCCCCCCG
>SJXO01004637.1:72725-129366 GCA_006408615.1 Connochaetes taurinus
AGGTTTTCAGCCAGGAAGCTGTCTCCCCAGTCTCCTATCAGCTCTCCTGGGCACACCCTCGCTCTTCTCTCTGCCCTGTGTCAAGTCTGAGGCCCTCATCCCAGGGCCCGGGCTCCCACTCTTTCCAGTCCAACCTGGGTCCACGTTTTCATTCATTCTCCCAATAGCAGTTACTGAGGATGAGCTACACGTCAGACTGTGCTAAATGCCGTGAGCTCCACACAAGACAACACCTCGCCCTCCTTTCTGAAGCGGTCGTGCCGTCCCATCCCTCGGGACCTGCCGCCACTGGAGCATGCCCTGAACCCCCTGAGGTCTGGACCTCGCTGGAGCGCCTCCTCCTGCGAGTTTATCTGCATCTCCCTTTGTCGAATCCTGTCCCAACTTCAAGATTTAGGCTCCCCACTCACCTCCTTTACCCTCTCCTTTCTGTCTCCTCTGTGGCACGTCATTGCCCCTCTTCAACCTAAAACGCATCCTTGTCGTTCAGACTGATGCTGCCGTCTCAAGCATTGGACCTATTTCCTGGCTTGCCGTGGGATCTATCATCCCCTGGTTCCCCGAGAAATAGTTCCCCAGGGTTCATTTTTTAGATACATTCATTATTTGACTGCACTGGGTCTTAGCTGTGGCACGGGGGATCTTTACTTCTTTTCAGTCGCGGCATGTGGGACCTAGTTCCCTGACCAGGGGTGAAGCCCGGGCCCTCTGCATCAGGAGACGGAGTCTTACCCACCTACCACCAGGGAAGGCCCCAGGATTTATTGTCAGTTATGGGTGGGTGGTGGTGCTCAGCCGTGTCCGACTCTGCCACCCCGTGAGCTGCAGCCCGCCAGGCTCCGCTGTCCGTGGGGTGTTCCCAGCAAGAACACTGGAGTGGGTTGCCGCGTCCTCCTCCAGGGGAGCTCCCCAGCCAGGAGTTGAGCTCAAGGCTTTCACGTCTCTTGCACTGCAGGCAGGGTCTTTCCCACCACATCACTTGGCAGCTGTAGGAGAGGCAAACGTTTTCTCTACCCATCTCAGATTTTCTGCGGAAACTCTTAAACAAAAATATTAACAACAGGAAAAGGAACAGCTTACTAACACATGCAGCACATGTCACAAGGGAGAAACTCAAAGGAAAAGTAACTCGAGACGGCAGCAGAGCATTCCAGCTTGTGGAGCATCTTCAACAAAGAACAGTCAATGACAGGACAGAGTCTTGGGCTGGGGGAGGGACTCGTGGAACCGAAACTGGGAAGACAAGCGTTAGCCCAGGGAGGTGTGTGCGCAGATTCTTAGAACTAGTCCCACATGTCTGGTGATAAGCATGACTTCCTCCTGGTAGAGCTTGCCAGGTGGCACAGTGGTAAAGGATCCGCCTGCAACGCAGGAGAAGTAGGAGATGTGAGTTTGATCCCTGGGTTGAGAAGATCCCCTGGAGGAGGAATGGCAACCGACTCCAGGATTTTTGCCAGGAAATCTCACAGATGAAGGAGAGCCTGGCAGGCTACAGTCCACGGGGTCTCAGCCAGACACAGCTGAGCGTGCGCGCGTGCCTCCTTGCACGAGGAGGGCACCTTTCCCTCAGGAGATTTCTCTCTTGCTTTCAGGATGAAAAGAAGGGTCAGAGAGCTCTGCTTTCCACTGCTGCTTCTCAAATGCCTTTAACTCACAGTAATCAACATGCCAAAAACGATCTATTGGGGAAACGGTCCATCCAGCCAGTGCTCTCTGATAGGGCTCTCTGAGGGCCCCACCCCACATACAAACTAAGGGCACCACGTTCGCACCCACTCACGATCTGCCCGAATCAAGGCACAGCTTGTGCAGACCTGTGGCATCTGCCCCAGGTCATACTCCAAAATACCGTGCAGTTATTTCTTTCCTTAAAGGTTGACATTTCTGCATCTATACAGGCATATTGCCATTGTAACTGACCCATGTACAAAGCACTGGCAAGGGACGTTGAGAGTCCCCAGAAACTCTAAGCCACCAGATTTCCAAGACTGGCAAGAACCCAGAGAGGCTTGGTATGCAAGCAAGTGCTAGAATGGGTGCCAGAATGGTTCCATCTCTTAAATGTTTTCTTTTAAAGTCTGACTTGGCTCAAAAAGCATATGGGTATTTAACTGACAAGGAACAATCTAAATTTAAACATTTCTCCCGTTGGGAGGGGGGCAGCGGGGCATCTCTCCCCTCCTCCTTCCTCCTGTCTGTGCCTCACCGCACTCCCCACCTGCCCTCCCGAGGTCTCTCGGAGCAGCTGGCACACTACACCACCCCGTTGGTGGTGAAGAGCCAGCTCTTCATTCCTCTTGCTACTTCGCAGACATGTATGAAGGTGGAATCAATCATATGCATGAAGACTTTTAAAAACTAGAAATAAAGCAGGAGGGTTCAGGGTGTAGATAGAGATTGGGGTTAATTATCATTAATCATTCCAAAACAGCAAGAAAAAGGGAGATAGCATGGCTAAAAATAAGAACCTGGAAAAGACTGCTGATGTAGAGGTCAGTTTAAGGATAAAGGTGACCATGCTTTTGGAAGCCTGGTCATCGGTAAATCAGGTCGGTATCAAAAGTATTGCATTTTATGTCAGTCCAAGTAGGTCAGCATTTTTTGACTTCCTCAGAAAATACAAAGTTTTAGTAAAAAATAGTGGATATCTTCCCCCCCCGAACATTCTTTTCTCCCTTCAGATAAATATGTAAGAAATTTCAGCTGATGAGTGTTAACACATTGTTGAGACAGCCATCAAGGCAGTAGCTGACAGCCCGTTAGTGGGTAATATTCTGATATTCACCCAAGAAACAGCCCTCACATGCTTGCAATGCTCACTTTGCTGCAGTCAGCACTTCGGAGGATTAAATAAGAATAAAACTATCACTTCCATTTATAAATACAACTTTCCCTCGTAAGGAAGGATTGATGTGTAGGTGATGCGGTGTCCAAATTGATGGCTGCTATACTGAGGGCTGAGGGAGGCCTTATCATGTCTAGAACCTGAAACTGAGGCAGCCAATGAATCAGTGTTTGTTATTGCTCTAAATCCCCATTTTCCCATTCTGAAATATTAAAATAGGGAAGCAGGGATCATTACAAACAGCAATTTGCTTATTTGATGTGATTTGGTGCACCAGGAGAGTGTCTTGGAGCAATAAACCCTCTCGCTTGTCTGCTGTTCCCTAAAACATGCAGGCACAGGGCTCCCTGGCTGACCTCTTTCAAAACGATAGAGGTAGGCGAGAAGGACAGGGCACCCTGCCTGATGTCATGCGGCAGCCTGGAAGAGAGGGAAGTTTGGGGGAGAATGGGTCCATGTGTATGTGTGGCTGAGTCCCTTCTCCATTCACCTGAAACTATCACAACACTGTTAATTGGCTGTGTGTGTGTGTGTGTGTGTGTGCACGTGCGCGTGTGTGTGTGCGTGCACGCACGCATGCTTGGTCGTGTCAGGCTCTTTGCAACCCCATGGATGGTAGCCCCTCAAGCTTCTCTGTCCGTGGGATTATCCAGGAAGAACACTGGAGTGGGAACATCCCAATACAAAATGAAAAGTGCTTTAACTGGTAGAGGTGGGGCCTCCTTGGTGGCTCGTGGCTAAGGCTTCAGCTTCCAGTGCAGGGGTCCAGGTTTGATTCCTTGGTGGTTCATGGCTAAGGCTTCAGCTTCCAGTGCAGGGTCCAGGTTCAATTCCTGGTCGGGGAACTAGCGGGGCTTCCCAGGTGGTTCAGTGGTAAAGAACCCACCTGCCAATGCAGGAGATGAAAGAAATGGGGGTTTGATCCCTGGGTTGTGAGGATCCCCTGGAGTAGGAAATGACAACCTACTCCAGGCAAAATGCCATGGACAGAGGAGCCTGGTGGGCTACCGTTCCTGGGGTTGCAAAACGTCGGAGCCCAGAGACACAGCACAATAGCACAGGAACTGGATCCCATGAACGCTGCAGCCAAGAGCTCACATGGTGCAACTGGAAAAAAAAAGCCCACGCGCCACAGTGAAGACCGAGGCCCTGCTGCAGCGGAGACCCGGGGCAGCCGAAGCAGCGAGTGACTCGTGTGGAAGAGACCCGGAGCAGCCGAAGCAGTAAGTGACTCGTGTGGGATAACGACAGCGATGGCTCGTGCAGCCATCACTCACATTTGGTATGACACAGTTTCAGGATTTGTCTTGAGAGGATTTTGTTTGGCAAAGAGTTTAAGACACAAAATACAGGAGAGTGCCTCTGGAGGCTGGGGAGCCACAGGGAAAACGCGGGCTCCCCTCACCAGCTGGTTCAGGATCCGCCTGCAGAAACCGCCACCGACAGGTCTCAGAAGACAGGTATCCTGCGGCATGCTCTGACCAGGGGGACAACGTGACCTTCTCTGAGATGACTGTGATGCACGCAGGGAAGGAAGTGAATGAGTCTACAAGGGAAACATCTGGACTCTTCTAGGGAGAGCATTGCACTAAGACGAAAATAACCGTCCAGAGCAAGTCTGGCCTGGGGGCCGAGGATGGGCAGCAGAGGAGGGGGCCCTCTGCAGAAGAGCCCCAAGCACAGGGAGTGCGGGAGAGGACTAGGGGCCAGAGGAGAGGAGGGCGGCCGAGGGCGAGATGGTGAGACAGCATCACCCACCCAACAGACGTGAACTTGAGCAAATTCTGGGAGAGAGTGGAGGACAGGAAGCCTGGTGTGCTGTGGTCCATGGGGCCGAAAAGACAACAACAAACAGACGTGCCAGGCCAGCTGCTGGGATGGTATGAGATGCATGAGACTTTGATGGGAACCCAACACCGTATCTGGGCTTCCACAGTGACCCAGACAGCAAAGAGTCCACCTGCAGTGCAGGCAACCCATGTTCGATCCCTGGGTTGGGATGATCCCCTGGAGGAGGGCATGGCACCCCACTCCAGTGTTCTTGCCTGGAGAATCCCACGGGCAGAGGAGCCTGGCTACAGTCCATGGGGTCGCAAAGAGTCGGACACGACTGGGCGACTAAGCGTGCATGGATACAACTCCATTATCACTTGAGTGTGTGGGTCTTTTCTTTTTTTAATACCTATTTATTTGGCTGCACAAGGTATTAGTCGAGGTACTCAGGATCTTCTTTGGTTTTTCTTTTAGCTGTGGCATGTGGGGTCTAGCCCCCTGACCAGGGGTCAGACCTGGGCCCCCCTGCACTGGGTGCACAGCGCCTTGGCCCCTGGCCCACCCCGAAGTCCCGAGTGTGTGAGTCTTACCTGAGTCTCACACGTGAGAGAGACAAGAAAGTAGAGACTGCCCCGTGATCTTCTTTTTCCAAACTTGCTTTTCTGCAAAACACTTTGGGGCTGAACATGCAGCTTCTTAATCCCTCTGTCCCCTCGGAGAGGGTCACTCGGGGGGAGTGTTCCCAGCCGGGGAAGCTGTGGGCCTGCCCGTCCGCGGTCAGAAACAGTGCTCAGCTGTCCCCCTGGGGAACCCACCTCCAGATCCTTAACTGCAAAGCCCTCTCTGACAGCAGCCTAAGGAATCATTCCTAGGACTCGAGTCTTGTAAAGCATCCCAGACTCCCTTAAATTCTTCCGTGAGGGGGCCCCTATTATGTGCCAACCACACCCTCTGGCCGGCTTCCTGCTTGGCAGTTGAGAAAGAAAGCAGAACACCAGCCTCTCAAGCTGCGCCCTTCAGCTCTGGGGAAGCTGCGCCCTTCAGCTCCCACAGGTAACCCCAGGGACTGCCTTTCCTCCTATTATGCCATTGTTCAGGCTTTCGGAGGACCGCCCCCGAATACAGATGTTGTCAAAGCAGCCAAGAACGCGATGTAAACGAGGGCTTCCTGATAACACTGGTTCAGATGATCTTATTCCCATGGCTGGTGCTGCCAGATTCCTGAGGGTCATGGTAAGGCCTGCATGTGATTTCGTTTAGTTTAACAGCTGAAGATCTATCATCTTCTTGCCTTTTACAGCCCAAGTATCTCCTTGTGGTTTTAGTTTGCACATCTTTGATGAGCACTGAGGTTGAACAGCTTTTCATATATTTACTGGTCATTTAGGTATCTTCTCTTGTGAAGTGTATTTTTTTTTTTTTTTGGTCTTTTGTCCATTTTTCTTTTGAACTTTTCTTAGTGATTTGTAAGAGTTCTTTATATATTATGGATCCAACGTCTTTGTCACTTATATGTGCATTAAATAACGTCTCCCCCTCTGTGGTTTGTCTTTTTCATTCTTTTCATGGTATCCTTGGATTAACAGAAATTCCTGATTTTTAACATAGTCCAACATCTATAACTCAAGAAATAATATAGTCCAATATCAACACTCAAGAAAAAATTTTGAATATTTTAAACTAAATGAAAAGAAACACAACATATCAAGCTTGACGGCGCGCGGTTAACATGGCTCCGAGGGGGAATCTGTGGGATTAACTTGGCAATTCTGACTCCATCGGTTTCAGGTGTGTTTTCTGTCTTACTAACGTTTGCTTGGCTTCTTTCTTTTTGCTGGTAGACTCGATTTTCCGATTGTTTTTAGATTCTTAAACAATTGTTTTTTGAGTCTTTAAAAATTTTATAGTGTATGCATAAATTAAAACATTTAAAACCATAAATGTCCTTCTTAGCTTGGCTTTAGCTGCATCCCCTAAGTTTTGAAAGGCAGCAATTTAATTGTGGCTTAATACAAAATATTTTCTCATTTCCACTGTGATTCTTCTTTGACATGGATATCATAAATGTATTGTTTAATTCCCAAACATGGGGACTTGTCTCCTAAATTTTGTTATTAATTTTTAGCTTGATTTCACTGTGTCAGAGAAAATACACTAATATATTGGTACTGCAAATTCTCCATATCTTGGTAGCTTTCCAATGTCTTTTTTAAAAAGTTTTTATTTTTAGTCCAGCTTTTCTAGTTGTTCTGAGAACCAAGTATGATCCAAAATAACCTATTCAGTTATTGCCAGAAGCATGACCAGCACCCGTGATACATAATTGTGATGCCACCACCATCCACGGGTCAACAAGTAACCCAGAAAAAAAACAGTCATCAGAGCCTCCACGAACAGAGCTGAGCAGGTCCACCTCAGAACTGCGTCTTATTTTCTCCAAAGCCCGTGTTCTTGCTATTTCTAACATGCCATTTGCTTCACTTACCACTGCTTTCAAGGTCCTCTCTGACAAACTCCACATTTTCCATCTAATCTTATTTCCCCTATACCTAAACTTGGGCTTCCCATCACACTTTTCCAGTTCTCTCCCCCTTGTTTGCAAATACCAAAGGCAAGCCGGACTGTGTTCCTTTGCTACACTGTTCTCAGCCTCTCCTCACTTTTCTTTGAAAGGTCCGCCCTCTGATTATTTTTTGTCTAATATGTAAGAAAATAGATACATAAGTATTGGAGTAGAAAAGAGGGCCGTCTCAGCGCCACTGAACACCAGCGGTGGGCGGTCACACGCTGGGGACAGAACTGCGCCTCTCCGTCGGGGTCTGAGACTCGCAGTGAGAAATCAGGGGTGTCGCCAAAAGGGCTTACGCATCTCAGAGTCGTACACAGCACGGCCCGCACAGGCCTTTACATTTCCATTTCAAAACCTCCAAAACAGCACACAACTCTGGAAACACTCATTTTATCCTGGTATATCCCAAAAATTAAATACACGCTCTACAGCCCTCCTCCAAAGCTAGAAATTGCAGGCCTCTCTCAAAGATGGATAGCACTCTAAATTAGAGACATAAATAACGTGACATTCTCATCAACGGGTTCCACAGGATCGCTCATGTTTGAGTGGGATCCTGGGGAGAGGGCAGTCTGCAGTAATTGTTGGATTTTCCCAGCTCAAAATGCAAGCAAACACATTAAAAAAAAAAAAAAAAAAAACCCTCTTTCAGTGAAAATGGAGTTGGTGAAATATTTTTAGTGTGATGGGTTTGTTGTTTCTCTGAGACTTATTGGAAGAGGAATGCCCACGGGCCGGGCAGACTCCAACCTATGGGAGCTGTTGAGCCCATCAGGAGAAGATGCCTCCACCCAGCCCTGGGGGCACCCGTGCCAAGACTCAACCCCTCTGCCGTAGCCTTGGGTTATTTCGTCTCCCTTTCTCAGTGGAGACGGACATCAGTTGGTCCCTGTCTTCCCAGGTGGTACTAGTGGTAAAGTATGCGCTTGCCAAGGCAGGAGACGTGGGCTCCATCCCTGGGTCAGGAAGATTCCTCTGGAGGAGGAAATGGCAACCCCACTCCAGTGTTCTTGCCTGGAAAAATCCCATGGACAGAGGAGCCTGGTGGGCTACAGTCCATGGGGTCACAAGGAGTCAGACACAACTGAGCGACTGAACACACACACACACACACACACACACACGTCTGCAAAATAGCCCCCAAGTCTTCGGAGCCCACGACTACCAACCTGCTCTTCAACCTCTCCCTCCAATGATCCTTGTCTCTGGAACCTTCCTCAACTGGCGGCTGTTTGTGAAAACTGAACTCTAAGCCAGCCCTCATCTTGGAATCGTCTCTGAGTCTGTCTCACCCTAGAGAGGACAGAAGTGAGATCAGTGCTGACGCAGCAAGGGGGACAAAGCCAGGGCCCGTCACAGCCCAGCATTCTGCACGCTGGGGAGAAGGGGGCCGCCTGACTGTGTCTTCAGGAGGGTCTCATTACTCCGAAGAGAACGCGGCTCCTGCTGGAGGGGACGCCTGTCGAGGTGCAGCCAACACAAGGCCGTCACACCCGGGGGAGGGACACAAACACCCCAGCGTGTGAGACCAGCTCCCTGGGGAGATGAAGCCAGCAGGGCAGGAGGGGCCTTGCCAGCAAAACCAGTTGTAAGCAAATCAAGGTAAATAGGAACGATTCTTTGTGTTCACGCAGCTTCCCAGCTTGCTGCGAAAGCTGGGAAGCTGCATACACGCCTCATACGTCACAGAAGGACCAAGCATCAAGACACAGACGGCAGCCTCCTGCAGTGTGTCTTACACGTCGCAAGCAGGAAGTAAACACACCAGTGGGTAAGAAGCAATTCCCTCAGCCCCATTTCCTTATGTCAGTTGGAAGACACTCAGCAGACAGGTGGAGATAATCTCTTTAATTATTTAAAGTTATTTAACTTTAAAGTAATCACTTTAATCACTCAACTTCTGCCTCGGTGTTCTCCTTCTGTGTGGGTCTTTGAGGGGTCCCAGGAGAAAACGCTTTCCTTCTTGCCTGCTTCACGGGCCAGCTGAGAAAGAGGTGAAGAAAGCTGGCAGGCGGGGCCGCGGCGCCGTGAGTAAGCAGACGCCGAGCCTGTATCACTGAGCTGATGCACCTCCCGGCACTGAGGCCCCGCCGCAGGCTGGACCACCACAGCCTGCCCCCGGCCCCGGCCGCCCCCCAGCTCGAGTCCCCTGACGGCAGGGTGGCTCCGAAAGAGGAAAGCGGAGAAGGGCTGTGCCAATCACGTGCGTTTGTTCTCTCCAAGTTTCCCCTCGGTCAAACCGCTCCATCCTCCCTGAGCAGAGGGCGCCACAGCTCAGGGTGTTACGTGATGAGTAGACGAATGCTATGTATGCACACAGAGGTGCGCGCAATGCATGGGTGTCCGTGTGTGTGACTGTATGCACACAGGTGTGTCTCGTGAACAAGTGTGCACCTTTATTGAGTTCTGGAGCCAGTTCTGGGCGCTTGAGCAGACTCATTTCAACAAACATTCCTTGAGCGCCTGCAACGACCAATGCCTGTGGCAGCTGTAAAGAGGATGATTATGTTTCTCCGATGCAAAAAGCGTATACGCTGGTAGGAAAGATAGACACGTCAGCAGCCATTCATAGCACAAGATCAAAGATGCTAAATGCAATAGCACAAAACCGAGGAGCGCGCCTCTCCTCTGTAGGATGGCTGGGATATTTGGGGTCCACTCAGAAGGAGGCGAGAAGTTCGTGGGGGCACCCCAGGCACAGGCATGGTGGGAGCTCAGGCCAGAGGTGGCAACACAGGGCAGGGTTAAGCCCTGAGTCATTTGTTGTGCCAGGGCAGAAACTCATCCGAGAGTGGCGGCATTGGGTCTGGCCAGTGCAGTGGAGTCTGTGAGTCGCAGGTAAAAGTGTGAGGTTAGCAGTGCTGTGATTGCTATAAGGGTGGGTAAGATGATTCTGTTGTTTCTGTCATTTCTTGAATAATTATTCATTTTGGTATAAGTCCTGAGAGTGGGGAAGTCCTCCTATTGATAGGAGGGTGATGAGAACTAGGCCGGTCATAACAGGAGCTTCATTTCACGTGTGTGATAGTGGTAGGGCGGTGGTGCTTGCGTTGCTATAAACTGTGAACACGGCAGAGGCTGTGATGATGCGGGTGACGAAGGCTAGTAGTGTTACAGTGGGTTACACAGTAAGACTGCTGTTATCAGCCTATCTGGGCGATTGATGAGCAATAAGTTTTCGTGACTGGGTTTGATTTAGTTCCTCAGCCTCCACTTATAGCTGATAGAACGGACAGGGCTAGGATTAGGTTCAGGGTGATGGACGGGGAGAGTTGATAAAGTACTGATATGGGTGCTAGTTTTTGTCATGTAAGTGAGATTAGGCCAGATGACAAGGAGACGCCTTGTGTTACTTCTGGGACTCAGAAGTGGAATGAGGCTCTTCCTGGTTTTATGGCAAGAGCTATTGTTATGAGTATGGATGCTGTTGGGTTAGATAATTTTATCATGGTCCATTGGCCTGAGAATATTAAGTTAATGATAATGGCTATTATTAGTAATATTGAGGCTGTTGATTGGGTTAGAAAATACTTGGTTGATGCTTCTGTGGCTCATGGATTATATTTTTTTATTCTACTGGGGATAATAGCAAGTATGTTTATTTCAAATCCAATTCAGATGAGTAGTCAGTGGGAGCTGATTATCGCAATAATAGTTCCTAGTACAATGGTTGGCAGAATAATGAGAAAGATGATTGGGTTTATTAGTATGGGAAGGCTATAAACGCACATTTTCGGGGCCCGGGCCCGACAGCTTGATTAGCGGCCTTGCTATTAGCATCTGGTGTAATCTGGAGCACGAAGGGTTTTGGACTCTTGGGAGTAGGTTCGATCCCTATAGTTCTAGAAATAAGACGGCTTAAACCTCTATTATTGACTCTATCAAAGTAACTTTTATCAGACATATTTCTTATGTTTGTGGGGGGATGCTTGATAGGAGAATGGGTAGTGATGTGTGCCTCATGCATAGGGCTAGTGTTAGGGGTAGAAAGATTTTCATAGTAGGTGTATTAGTTGATCATAACGGAATCAGGGATAGGATGCTCAAATTCATAGGAAAGAGATTGTGAGTAGCAGTGATTTGATGGTGAAGTTAATTGTGTAGAGTTCAGGTATATATGGATTATGAGATGCCCCTAGGGATAGGATTGTTGTAAAAATATTTACTATAATGATGTTTGCATATTCTGCTATGAAAAATAGAGCAAATGGTCCTGCTGCGTATTCTGTGTTAAAGCCTGAGACTAGTTCCAATTCTCCTTCAGTAGGTCAAATGGACCTCGGTTTGTTTCTGCTGGTGTTGAGATGAGTCGTAATATTGCTAGGGCTCATGCGGAAAGATTAGTCATACTCGTTCCCGTGTGATGATTGGGGTGGAGAGGGTAAAGGGTCCACTTATTAGGAGGGCTGATAATGGCATAATTGCTAGCGTGACTTCACATGAGCTTGTTTGTGCAACTCCTCGTAAGACTCCGATTAGTGCGTATTTTGAATTGGAGGCTCAGCCTGATGAGAGGATAGAATATACGGCTAAGCTTGATATGGCTAGTATAAATAGGACTCCTAGGCTTATGTTGATTAGGGGGTAGGGTATGGATAAAGGAATTCACATGGTTAGGGCTAGGCTTAGGGCCAGGATAAATACTGAGATTGAGGATGTGGCAGGTTGTAGTGGTTCTTGATGAAAAGTTTAATTGCATCAGCAATGGGTTGGAGCAGGCCATATGGGCCTACAACATTTGGGCCTTTTTGGAATTGCATTTACCCTAGAACTCTTCGCTCCACTAGCGTAAGAAATGTTACAGCTAGGAGAATGGGGATAATTAGCATCAGAATATTTAATTATAAACATTTTGTTAAGGAGAGGATTTGAATTTCTGATTATAAAGGTTTTAGTTTTACACAATTACCGGGCTCTACCACCTTAACTGAGCCCTTTTCTAGGGCAGGGTCTGTTTGTGGAATTAACTGAAATGAAATCATTAATTGATTTAAGGTGCTTGTTTGAAGTTGGCCTTATTTCTCTTGTCCTTTCGTACTGGGAGAAATACATAATAGATAGAAACCGACCTGGATTACTCTGGTCTGAACTCAGATCACGTAGGCCTTTAACATCTGGCCTTTTTTTCCTGGGTACATGGTAATCAGTGATGCACCTGTGGAGAACTCTGGCTCGCTGTACTAAGAAATGCGAACTCCTTTTTTAAGGCAAAAGGAAACCATTATGTTCAAGTGGAGAAAGGCAAGGGCGAGAGTGGGGCTGGGAATTCCAGGGTGAAGAGGTGACTGCGTTGACTCTGGAGAGAGAAAACGAGGGCCTGAGCTTGGGGCCAGGAAGGAGGGGTCCCAGAGGTGACCCCTACAGACACGCCTTACAGGGTCCTGCTGCGTGAGGGGGGGCCCGCAGACCCGGGGGCTGCCCGCCTAAGGATGGCACCAGCACCCGGCGGAGGGGCGGATGCACTGAGGAGGATGAGCTACCGTGTCTGCCCGGATGGTCCGTGGAGCCCAGCTCTGTCGCCCGAGCCTCCGCAGATGCTGACTGCAGGGATCGGGTCCTCCTGCTGGTTAGGCAGCAAAGAATGAAAGGTTTCCCTTGTCACTACGCCTCACAGTGAGAAAACCGTTCTCTTCGGGAGGAGGTCAATTCCTCGCTCATTTGGAGCCTTCCGTCTCTAATGAATTCGTCTCTCAAGCTCAGGCGAAGCCTCGGTCTGAGCCCTTGGCAGGGGCCCTAACAAAACAGGACCCCTAAGATCAAGGAAGCATAGCTCCTGAGCTGGTCCCTGTTGCTCAGAGTCCAGCAAGTCACATCCGGATGCTGCAGGGGCACGTCCAAGCGTGTATGGCCTGAGACAGTGATAAAGGGGCCTCTACTCCATCGGCTGTGGATAGGCATGCTGTGGGTCCAAGGAAAAGTCAGATCCCAGGAACGGACAGGCTGCCTGGGGGCTCTGGACAGCTGATGAGGCTCTGAGGACTTCCCAG
This sequence comes from Connochaetes taurinus, assembly GCA_006408615.1. Lineage (NCBI taxonomy): Eukaryota > Metazoa > Chordata > Mammalia > Artiodactyla > Bovidae > Connochaetes > Connochaetes taurinus. The sequence goes on from SJXO01004637.1 coordinate 85,900, forward strand.
GGGTCCAGTGGGGGAGACTCCGCACTCCCAATTCAGGGGGCCCAGGTTCGACCCTGGTCAGGGGACTGGATCCCACATACCTCTGCTAAAAGACCCCACATGCCCCAACGATGGCCTTAGAACAGCCAAATAAATAAATCAGTACTTAAAAAAACGATGAGGCCCTGCTGGGACAGCCGGGAGGCAGAAGCAGGAGAACGCACCCTCCACGTGCGGCTTCAGCCCAGAAGGACAGGGAGGAGACCTCAGCAGCAGGAGTCTGTAGAGCCAGGGGCCAACGCCAGGATGAAGGCGGAATGGCCGACACGACAGCAGCTGCGGGGGATTCCAAGAATAAAGAACGGTCAGCCAGCAATACGGCAGCTGACAGCCAATAGTCGGTGCCTTCCCAGAGCAGGGACCTGAGAATTGAAAGGGGCTGAAAAGTCAAAGGCCCAACGACGCCAAGGCCAGTGGGCTAGTACGGCTGCCACTGGTTCTAAGGGGAGCGGTACCATCTGGAAAAGCCTGTTAGCAGGCACTGGGTTCACTGGCCTGTGGAAGAGAAAGTGGCTGTGAACTAAGCTGTAAGCTCCTAGAAGGCAGAAAGCAGAGGTGAGGTCTTCATCTGCAAACAAGTGAGGGGTATTGGTTGACCAGTTGGCTACATAAGCCTTGCAAGACAGCCTCTTAACTGCTACTCCATACTTTTGCAAAGGCTTTGATTTTTCTAGTTTCTCTCTTCTTCTCCCCCTGGCAGCAGTGACTGCTTCAGCAGACTGAAGCTGCTGCTGTTTCAGCATCATTGCTGAGAAGGGCATCGGAGCATCTCGATGTCGGGCTGAGCTCACTCAACCAGATTAATTCCTTAGATGTTCAGCAGGATTTCAGGGAAAGTCACCTTTCGGTCAGAACAAAAGGCAGATAGCTCACTTTATCCATGAGTCTCTTATCTTGTTGACAAACTCCAACTTGCATCTATTCCAATTTTCACTGCAATTCAAGAAATTGCTGGAAGGAATGTGGACTTGGGAAAGATGCAGCTTGCTCTTGTTATCATGTACAGTCCCCATAGTCCTGGCAGTTTCTGAGTCAGTTAGGAGGGGATTATAGAAACAGAGTGATTACTGTGTCCCCTAAGCTCTCACTGGTTTTAAAGACATAGCTGATTTCTACTTTATTTATGGAAACTTCAAGGATTTTCTCCAAAGGCCAGGAGTCCGAGAAGACACACAGACTCTTAGAGTTCGGCAGGACAGCCGGGGGTCCCCGAATACCCACTCCTGTGTCAGAGGGGTGAGCTGGACGCAGAGAAAGACCCTAAGGGCCAGCAAACTGCAATGTTGGCGCCTGGGCCTGAGCGTCATGTTCCAAATGACATGGCTTCTCATTGACAGAGATACTCGCAGTGGGTCCAGATATTCTTTAAATGAATGCAAAAAAAAAAAAAGATGAAAAATGTAATAAGAAGTAATCAGAACAAACAAAAAAAATGAGAAAAGCACGGAACAAAGAAAGGCATTTGCTGCCTAGACCAGGTAATCATTCCACTGAACATTTTCACATCCATAACACAAAGCACTCTCAAGTTGTCTATACACGTGGATCTCAAAAGGTACTTCATGTTCTTTATTCTCTGCAAAAGTGACAAAGTTACAATCTTTTTCTGAGCAAGGAAGGACCTTCCCTGGCATCCATCCTTTGAAAATTCAGTATGTAAGCTTCGCCCTTCACCTCTCTCGGGTTTTATCCCAAGAACAAAGGAAACATAAAGCGTTGCGCTGACAATGGAAATGCAACCCTTTAAAATGTCCTGGTTTGTTGTTGTTGCTGCTGCTGCTGCTAGGGTAGAAGCCTGCGTGTGCCATGTTGCTAGGGTAGAAGCCTGCGTGTGCCATGTTGCTAGGATAGAAGCCTGCGTGTGCCATGTTGCTAGGGTAGAAGCCTGTGTGTGCCATGGAACTCTCTCCCATCTGGCTGGTTTTTCAAACTTCCCTGGGACTCTGCTTTTACAGTTGAGCAATTAATTCTCTCTAACAGGAGCTGCTGAAATAAAGATTTCAGAGAGAGCAGTTCATGACCTTATGCCTTTGTGAGTTGTACCGAACGCTGAACTTCCTGCATTACTGGGAGAGAAAAATCTATTAAAATCTCTTGGGTGAATACCTCAACAGCCTGATTTCATTTTGAAATTAATCATTTGTTGTAGTTTAGAAGGCGTGATGAATGATGTCACTTCAAATATTAATACTGTTATAACCCTGGATGACATGCTTTTTCCTCAGATTCAGAGCTTTTTTTAAACAACATTTCAACAATTCCATAAAGCTCCTCCTATATCATTTGAAGTCCGATAAAACACAGGAAAACAAAACAAAAAAACCCATTGTTTTATATCATTGAAAAAGTATCAAAAACTTAATTATCTATAAACCTAACCCCCCCAAAATCACATGAAGTTATGGAAAAAAATTAAAACTCTAACAAAGGATATAAAAGACCACCTAAATAAACCGACATATGTACCATATTTATGAGTAGGCCAACTTGGCACAGAATAGATGGTGATTTTCCCTAAACGAATCTCTAAATTAATGCAATTTAAGTCAAAATCTCAAGATGAGTTTTTCCAGTTTTACTGAGATACAGTGGACACATAATGGTATTTTAGCTTAAGGAGTGTAGTGAGATGATTTGACCCTCCTAAGTATATATTATGAAACGATTTGCACAATAAGACTGGTTAGCACATTCTTCAGCTGGCATAACCGCTGTTTTGCAGTCATTTTGGCCAGAACACTAAAGGTCTGTTCTCATAGCAGCTTTGGGGCATATAACACAGTCTCGTTGATGCTAGTCACCATGATGTGCCTTAAAACCCTGGAACTTGAAGAATTCAAGACGATTCTCCAACTGAAAAGATTAATTCTAGATTTTATAAAGAAGAGTAAAAGTCCACAGATAGCCAAGGGAATTATGAGAACAAAAGGCAAAGAAGGGCTAGCTCTGTCAGACACTAACCCGGCTTACAAAGCATGAATACAGGGGAGACAGCAGAAACAGAAAGTTCTGAAATGGAACAACATATACACGAGGAATTGGTATATGATAGAGCTGCCAGTATAGACCAGAGGGAAAAATGAGAGATTATATAATAACTGATCTTGGAAAAATGTGGTTCACTCTATGGAAGAAACTGATTTAAATTAAAACTTTTACATCTACATTTATTTTAATAATTATACAATATATAATAACATAGTGTATTAAGTTTAACAACTCTGTACCTTCTGCTCAATTTTGCTGCGAACCTAAACCTGCTCTAAAAAATGAAGGGCAGTAAAACGGACAAACGGCCACAGCACCTCCCAGCAGGACAGAGGTGGCTCTGCCTCTCACTGCCTGAATCTGGGCTTGGTCAAGGGTCCTGCTTTGGTCCACTGGGTCCTTGCGACGTGAAGAAGCAGAGGCTTGAAAAGCATGTGTGCCCAGGGTTTGTCCTCCCCACCGCCAGGACCCTCGAGATCCCCATTGGAGAGGCCTGGGCTAGCCTCCCGGAGGATGAGCGGCTCGGCCCTCCCAGCCGAGGCCCCCATGACCTGAGACCACCCTCGACCACCCAGTCCCAGGAGGCAGTCCCGGACCAGAGGGCCCCCCTGCCAGGCCCCCGCAGGGCATCACTGCTGGCTTACGCCGTTATGCTTTACAGTGGTTTGTTACATGTCAAAAGGTAGCTGATTCAAGCATAGACCCAAAAAGAACAAACTTCAAAGGAAAAATATCTGTTGAATTTAATGACATCAAAAGTAAAACTTTCTCTCCAAAATAAGACACCCTTGACAAGAGTAACAGATAAGAAATGTGCTGGAAGAAGATATTTTTCAAAACTAGGACAAAGGATTAAAATCAGAACATCCCAGGAACTCTCATAAATTAGCAAGGAAAAAAAAAAAAAAAACAGAAAAATTGGTGAAAGTATGAAAAAAGAATTCACAGAAGAATGCAGAATGGCCAATAAATCGATGAGGAGATGCTCAAATTAACTAGTAATCAGAGGAGTGCAGGCTACGTTAAAGATGAGATGCTACATGGAGGTTTCTCAAAAAGCTTAAAATAGAACTACCATATGACCCAACAATTCTACTGGTTATCTATCCAGAAAAAAACAGAAACACTGATTCAAAAAGATATATGAACCCAGTGTTCACAGCAGCATTATTTACAATAGCCAAGATACGGGAGCAACCTATAGCAACAGATAAATGGGTAAAGAAGACGGGGTATGTATCACAATGGAATACTGCTCAGCCATCAAAAAGAATGAAATTTTGCCTTCTGCAACAACATGGATGGACTTGGAAGATATTATGCTAAGTGAAGTAAGTCACACAGAGAAAGATACTGCATGATATCGCTTATAAGTGGAATCTAAAAAATACAACATACTATATTTTGTGAATATAGCAAAAAAGAAGCAGATTCATGGATACAGAGGACAAACTAGTAGTTACCAATGGGGAAAGGGAAGAGGGAGGGGATGTCATGGGGGAGGGGATTAAGAGGTACGAACTATTAGGTATAAAATAAGCTATGAGGATATATTGTGCAACATAGGAAAAGTAGCCAACAGATTATAACAACCATAAATAGAGTCTAACCTTTACAAGTTGTGAATCATTATATTGTATGCTTGTGACTTGCATAATACTATGCAATAACTAAGCTTTAATACAAATGAGATCCTGCCCTAGTACAATTAGACTGGTAAAAAGTGAAAAGGTTTTGTATGACAGCAAGTGCGGACAGGAGTGTGGGGAAATGGAAGCCCTTACTGCGCTACAGATGGGCACTTGATGCCATTTTTGGAGGGCAGTTTGGCGGACTAGTGGAAACATGTATATGTGTATTCTTCGTGTGACTTGGAAATATCGTCCCCAGGTGGCAGCTCTGAGGACCCGGCAGGCGCCAGAGAGACAGTGTGTTTGCACTAGTGTGCAAACAGCTGTGAGCAGCCTGTCCTCCAGGGCAAGAGGGAGTATGTCGACTGTGGAACATCATAGGTGGAAAAACTGGACAACGGTCAGAAGCAGTAAATAAGACTGACTTATAACAACGTGGTTACATCTCCAAAACAGTATGACAAGTGAAAAAATAAGTTGAGTAAGATTATAGCACAAAACTGGTTATGTGAATGAAAGTCTGCTTTATGTATATGAAGGTATGGACGGTGAGTTATAAGAACACGTTAAAACCCAGACTGGATGTTTTTAAGAGGCGAATACATGAACAATTAAGACACTGTAATAAAATAAAATCAGAAATTTAGTTTTATACGGGCACCTACAACTTATGACAACATGAGCTTAACTGACAAAGTTGTGATTTGGAAGACCAAGTGAAGACATATTTCTAGGACTTCCCTGGTCGTCAGCGGCTGAGACTCTGTGCTTCCACTGAAGGGGCCTCGGTTAGATCCCGGACAGGGAACTGGATCCCACCGGCCACAGCTAAGGGTTTGAATGCCTCAACTAAGAGCCAGCAAGCCAAACAAATAACCAAATATTTTAAAAGAATAAACCAAAAAAGAGCCTCTTATATAAACAGGGGAAAATGAAGAGTGCTTTTTGCTGGCAGTACTTGGCTAGTACCACCAGCATCTCTACTGGCCTGTAACTCTGAACAGAGACCCAGCGGAAGACAGAACAGGACAGAAGGCATCGTTCCTCTTGTTAAAGGAGGAATTCACGCAGGGAGCCCCCAGGCTTGTTGCTGGAATCAGGGGTGAAGAGGCTGGTGGTCCCCTTCCTCTTACCCACAGACTGGCCTCCAGAGTGCAGTCTGCTGCATGGCCGTGCTTTGTAACTGCTGACTCTTAAATATGAATTCAGTACCTATGCAGGGCGTCCTCTCCACAGCTCCCTTGAGCAGAATTTATTTCGCCAAATTTATATCCAAAGGTGAAGCCAAAACTATTTCAAATACTCATCTGTAAACAGCCACTCATGTAAAAGAATTAAGGTGTTGTTTCTTGAGTTAGAAATTTGCCCTGGCACTGGTCTTATTACCCTGGTTATATCAGGTTGAGATTTTCTTAGCCATTTGAATTTGTGGACCAGACCCTCCTTTGGTTTGTTCCCCAGAGAGAAACCCATGGCAGGATTATAGGGGTGTGTGTGCATGGCGGGGCGTGCCGCGTCAGGGTGTGGGCAGACACAATCCAAGGGGATGACACAAAGTTAGCAGTGTGTGTCAACTTGCCTGAGCCACAGTGCCTAGATATTTGGTCAAACATCACTCCTGATGCTTGCTTGGTGTTTTTAGAAGTGACCAATATTTAAGTTGGGAGCCTCTAAGTAGAGAAGAGTGCCCTCCAAACGGTGGGTGGGTCTTGTCCAGTCAGTTGAAGGCCAGAATATCATGGAGACAGCTCTCCCTCCAGCCTGACAGCTTTTGGGACAGGAGCCTGGCAACTCACCCTGCAGACTTTGGACTTGCTAGCCAATCCTTTAATCTCTCTCTCTTTTCATATGTATACATCCTATGGGTTCTGTTTCCCCAGAGAACCCTGACTAATGAAACCCCTGTAAGGAGCGGTTAAGAAGCTAACGAAGAGTATATGCATTCAGCTTCTGAGCTCAGGGCTGGTGGGTTGGGATCAGTGAGAAGGAACAATTTCCAACTAGATTAATGGAAAGATGCTCAGATGTGCTGTTAGTGGGGCTCAATTTCCAACACACAGAACTGTTCACATTAGAGGGACAAACACTCTCAGAACAAGAAGCACCGCCCTGAAGACCCCATTCTGGCCACACTGCTTCACCAGATGGCCCAGCGCAGTCTTCCCGAGCGTGGAACAGTGCTCTGAGGGAGAATTCCCGAGCGTGGAACAGTGCTGTGAGGGAGGGTGAGCTGACCTTGAAAATGGGAAATGACGTAAGGGTGTTTCATTTGTTGTGCTTCTGACTCATCACTCAATGGGGTCCAGTTGCCATAGTGCATAAGTCCTCTGTGGGGAAGGTTGGATTCTAGCTTCAACATAAAGATGTTGGAGGGAAATATCAGAGGCTGACTCTTCAGGAAAGACCCTGATGCTGGGAAAGATCGAAGGCAAAAGGATAGAGGGCGGCAGAGGATGAGATGGTTGGACGGCATCACCGACTCAATGGACACGAGTTTCAGCAAACTCCGAGAGAGACTGAAGGAAAGGGAAGCCCAGTGTGCTGCAGTCCATGGGGTCACAAAGAGTCAGACACGGCTTAACAATGATTTTTGAACAACAAAAATCAGGCCAGTGAGTGGAAAGAGAAGGTGGGTCATTCAGTCTGTTCGAAAAATAGGATCCCAGGGGATTTTCCCCCACTTAAAATTGCTAACACTGCCCTCATGAAATCGTTTGACCAATAAATAACCTTGTCTAATTGTGAGCTTTCCTTGGGAAAAAAGAAACAAGCATCACGCTCATCTTTCCTCCCCGCCACGCTCTGGAGAAGCTCGACTGACTCCTCCATGAGACCCCAGCCACAGCACTTTTCCTGGTCGTCTTCTGGTTTAACTACAGGCAACAGAGGACACGAACACTCATCAGCCATCTGAGACGCATGGACGGAAGCAAAATCCTAGCACCAGAAGGAAACCTGGCAACGGGTCTGGTTCTCTCCCTTGGCTCTCAGACCACACCTAAACCCTTAAAGCCCTTAGGAGCTTACTGGGCTGAAGACCTCCAAAGACAATGCCTAATCTGTCTTAGAAACTCAGTGTCTCTAAGGATGCTCGCTGCCAGGAAGTTCGCCACTGTGAGTGAGTTTGGGCTCCTCTCACGCCCGTTTCCTCCAGCTCTGAGCTCGGGTGGAGAGGCACTCTGGGTACGCAGTCCAGCCCGGGCACGTGGGTCGTCACCAGCCCGGCCCTGCCCACCCCCACCGTCAGCCTCCTCTTCTCTGGGTAGAATGACTCCAGCTCCTTTAATATCTTCCCTGTGGTTTCCTTCTCTGGATTTGAAAGTTAAAAGTGAAGTCGCTCAGTCAGGTCTGACTCTTTCCGACCCCATGGTCTGCAGCCCGCCAGGCTCCTCTGTCCATGGGATTCCCAGGCAGGAATACTGGAGTGGGCTGCCATTCCCTTCTCCAGGGGGGCTTCTTGACCTGCCTAAGCAGAATCTTGGACAAACAGTCCAGGAGGGCAGCGGTCCCCAACCTCCAGGGTCTAATGCCTGATGATCTGAGGTGGAGCTGAGGCACTAATAACAGAAATAATAATCACAGTAAATGTAATGCCCTTGAATCACCCCAAAACCACGCCCCCCGCCCCCCAGATCCATGGAAAATAGTCCCCGGTGTCAAAAAGGTTGGCGCCCGCTGCAGTAGAGGGTTTGCGACTGTTGCCTCTCCAGGGACCAGCTGCCCCGTTGGCCAGGGCCTTCCCAGGACACGGGACTTTCAGAGCTGAAACCAGGAGAGTCCCGGGCAGACCAGGACATGCTGGCCGACCTGGCTCTCCAAAGTGGAGCACCGTCTCCGCCCCAAATCTCAAGGAAATCGTGAAAACCACAGCTTTGATGCTGAGCCTTGGCTTCCACCTTCGGAGTCTGTGCAGAGCCAGAATTTTGCCCTCAGATTCATCGCCCTGAAGGTGCCCCTCGTGCTGGAAGCATCGTGGGTAAAAGCTGCCTTGCGGTGCTAAGACAACGCCTCTCTGAACGGCACGGCACTCCGAGAGACAGAGAGGCCGGTCCTGAGGTCCTCACTCGCTCACTGTCCTCGGCACGGCAGACCTCCATCCAGCGGGGACGGGGAGGCGCCCGTCCCCAGGCAGCGGGGGTGAGCACACCTGGGGCGGCTCCTGCGACAGAGAGCCAGGAGCAGACTCAGAAACAGAAAGACGAGTGCGGGGCCGGGGCAGGAACGCAAAGAAGGGGGTCAGGGAGGGGTGAGTAAATGGCCTAAAGGGTACAGAAGGGGAAAAAGTTAACTTCCTTTCTTCCCCCCTACCTCCTAGGCTGAAATAACCTTGTCTAATTGTGAGCTTTCCTTGGGAAAAAAGAAACAAGCATCACGCTCATCTTTCCTCCCCGCCACGCTCTGGAGAAGCTCGACTGACTCCTCCATGAGACCCCAGCCACAGCACTTTTCCTGGTCGTCTTCTGGTTTAACTACAGGCAACAGAGGACACGAACACTCATCAGCCATCTGAGACGCATGGACGGAAGCAAAATCCTAGCACCAGAAGGAAACCTGGCAACGGGTCTGGTTCTCTCCCTTGGCTCTCAGACCACACCTAAACCCTTAAAGCCCTTAGGAGCTTACTGGGCTGAAGACCTCCAAAGACAATGCCTAATCTGTCTTAGAAACTCAGTGTCTCTAAGGATGCTCGCTGCCAGGAAGTTCGCCACTGTGAGTGAGTTTGGGCTCCGCTCACGCCCGTTTCCTCCAGCTCTGAGCTCGGGTGGAGAGGCACTCTGGGTACGCAGTCCAGCCCGGGCACGTGGGTCGTCACCAGCCCGGCCCTGCCCACCCCCACCGTCAGCCTCCTCTTCTCTGGGTAGAATGACTCCAGCTCCTTTAATATCTTCCCTGTGGTTTCCTTCTCTGGATTTGAAAGTTAAAAGTGAAGTCGCTCAGTCAGGTCTGACTCTTTCCGACCCCATGGTCTGCAGCCCGCCAGGCTCCTCTGTCCATGGGATTCCCAGGCAGGAATACTGGAGTGGGCTGCCATTCCCTTCTCCAGGGGGGCTTCTTGACCTGCCTAAGCAGAATCTTGGACAAACAGTCCAGGAGGGCAGCGGTCCCCAACCTCCAGGGTCTAATGCCTGATGATCTGAGGTGGAGCTGAGGCACTAATAACAGAAATAATAATCACAGTAAATGTAATGCCCTTGAATCACCCCAAAACCACGCCCCCCGCCCCCCAGATCCATGGAAAATAGTCCCCGGTGTCAAAAAGGTTGGCGCCCGCTGCAGTAGAGGGTTTGCGACTGTTGCCTCTCCAGGGACCAGCTGCCCCGTTGGCCAGGGCCTTCCCAGGACACGGGACTTTCAGAGCTGAAACCAGGAGAGTCCCGGGCAGACCAGGACATGCTGGCCGACCTGGCTCTCCAAAGTGGAGCACCGTCTCCGCCCCAAATCTCAAGGAAATCGTGAAAACCACAGCTTTGATGCTGAGCCTTGGCTTCCACCTTCGGAGTCTGTGCAGAGCCAGAATTTTGCCCTCAGATTCATCGCCCTGAAGGTGCCCCTCGTGCTGGAAGCATCGTGGGTAAAAGCTGCCTTGCGGGGCTAAGACAACGCCTCTCTGAACGGCACGGCACTCCGAGAGACAGAGAGGCCGGTCCTGAGGTCCTCACTCGCTCACTGTCCTCGGCACGGCAGACCTCCATCCAGCGGGGACGGGGAGGCGCCCGTCCCCAGGCAGCGGGGGTGAGCACACCTGGGGCGGCTCCTGCGACAGAGAGCCAGGAGCAGACTCAGAAACAGAAAGACGAGTGCGGGGCCGGGGCAGGAACGCAAAGAAGGGGGTCAGGGAGGGGTGAGTAAATGGCCTAAAGGGTACAGAAGGGGAAAAAGTTAACTTCCTTTCTTCCCCCCTACCTCCTAGGCTGGCTTCCCAGGAGGCGCTATGGTAAAGAACCTGCCTGCAGTGCAGGAGACGCAGGTGTGATCCCCGGGTCGGGAAGATCCCCTGGAGGAGGAAATGGCACCCACTTCGGTGTCCTTGCGTGGAGAATCCCATGGACAGAGGAGCCTGGCGGGCTACAGTCCAGGGGGTCACAAAGAGTCGGACACGAGTGAGACGAGACACACACACACACACACACACACACACACTCTAAGCAGGAAGAGCGTGAGAAGCCTGTGTTGGTGGGAGACGTGAGAGCCTCCCCACCCCTTCTCTGTCTCCCTTAACTGTTACAGGAATGGTTCCCATTCTTAGTATCTCATAGACCAGAAAAAAACCAACAAGGCGTCCAAGAACATGAAACTAAAGGTTCCTCTATACTCATCATTTCCAAAACCGAGGAGCACTGTGCATTCTCAGAGCAGAGAAGAAACTCTGGGCCAACCGAGGGCCAACACGCACGCGACGGACATGGTCCTTAATCCTCCCATTCTGCCAAGGGATGCTGAGCACTCTGCCCCAGGCTGGTGCCAGGACTCAGCCGGCCCTTGGGAGGCATTGCCTTCGTGGATCTAAGGTCAGCCCTGCCCTTGTCTAGAAAGGTGCTGAGCGCTAAGGTTTATGGAGCACTTACGTGCCAGGCTCTGCACTCAGGCATTACCTGTGAAACTGCATCGGGGTCCAGTTGTATGTACTTTTCTCATATTCCAAATAAGGAAATAGCAGCCTGGAAGTGTTGAGAAAGTTGTTCACGGTCAAGCGGTAGAGGAGGGACTTAACCCGTCACCTGACTCCACAGCCAGCACCTTCCAGAGGCCCCCAGTGTCTCTGGCCCCAGGGACCAGATTTGCAGAAGACAATTTTTCCACACACCGGGGTGGGAGGTGGCTTGGGGATGACTCAGGCACGTTACGTTTACTGTGCACTTCATTTCTTATTATTACACCAGCTCCTTCTTAGATCATCAGGCATTAGTATCAGAGGGCAGGGTTGTTGATCAGTCGCTAAGCCACGTCCTGCTCTTCGGACCCCATGGCCTGCAGCACGCCAGGCGTCCCTGCCCCTCACCATCTCCCGGAGCTGGCTCCCACTCCCGTCTGCCAAGGCGGCGGCGCTGTGCAATCATCTCATCCTTTGCCGCCTCCTTGTCCTTCCGCCTTCTCTCCGGAGCTTGGGGTCCGTTTTCAACCACGATGCCGCAGTTGGTGAATGTGCTGATGGAGGGAGTCCTCTGAACCTTTTGGATGATACCCTTGCAGAGTTTTCACAAGCTGGACCTCAGTGTTGCTTAGGCCTCCAACTGAGAAACCACAAGGGTCTCCCTGCAACTCTTTCCCGAAGCAGAAATCCTCAGGAGGCCCGACAGCCACCAGCGCCGCCCCTGCCTGGCCCGACATCCCGGCCTCTCAGCAGCTCCTTCTCCTTCCAGGGTGGGGCCTGCCCTCCCGGTGGAATAGGAATGGCCTGCTGCTATTCATAACTGTATTTGTTCAGGGCCTTCCTTCCTGCCTCCCTTTTCACCTTAAGATCTTCCCTTTTCAGCAGGGCTGCCCTTGACGTCTCACTCCAGCGGCACCTTAAAATCAGAGCCACAGAAAGAGTGCATCAGGGGGACGTTTCTCGTTTTCCCACGTTGGGGACTGGTGCCCATGGCCTGCGTGCTCAGATAAAGGCTGCGGGCGCCCGGGGGACTGTGACAGGACAGTGATTGTGCTGGACCACAGCAGATGTAGTCCATTGCCTTTCTTTGGGATTGGAATGAAAACTGACCTTTTCCAGTCCTGTGGCCACTGCTGAGTTTTCCAAATGTGCTGGCATATTGAGTGCAGCACTTTCACAGCATCATCTTTCAGGATTTGAATTAGCTCAACTGGAATTCCATCACCTCCACTAGCTTTGTTCGTAGTGATGCTTCCTAAGGCCCACTTGACTTTGCATTCCAGGATGTCTGGCTCTAGATGAGTGATCACACCATCGTGATTGTCTTTTATTAACATCTAATAATGAGGGAACCTTTCATTATGGCTCTTCTAGAAGCTTGAGGGAAACAGTCTGTACTGGTTTACTAACCTGCTGTGCAAATCAGAACATCAGCATCAGGGCTGGAGGGGAGTTTAAACGATCCCACCATTGTTCCAGATGGCTGAGATGTCCTCTGAGCTTTAGAGAAATCTCCAGAGGAGAATCCCACGATCAACTCTTTCAGCCCATCCCAATGTTTAACAATTATCTTTGCTAAGAAATTATTCTTTCTTTAATGCAAATACTTTCTCCTGTGAACTTGTCTACTGTGGGTGTCCTTAGAGCTAAAAGGATTTCCCTGGTGGCTCAAGGGTAAAGAATCTTCCCACAATGCGGGAGGCCCAGGTTTGATCCCTGGGTTGGGAAGACCCCCTGGAGAATGAAATGGCAACCCACTCCAGTATTCCTGCCTGGAGAATCCTATGGACAGAGGAGACTGGTGGGCTACAGTCCATGGGGTCACAAAGAGTCAGACACGACTGAGTGACTAACACTAACAAACTTACAGCTAAAAACACCACCATCCTTACTTTGTTTTAACGTACGTTTCCAACATTTAGAAGCTAACTTTTCTATCCTCTTTTGTGAAACTGGAAAGGGACAACAGAGGGTTGTATATTTCCAACACTGCTGCTGCTGCTGCTGCTGCTGCTGCTGCTGCTGAGTCGCTTCAGTCGTGTCCGACTCTGTGCGACCCCATAGACGGCAGCCCACCAGGCTCCCCCATCCCTGGGATTCTCCAGGCAAGAACGCTGGAGTGGGTTGCCATTTCCTTCTCCAATGCGTGAAAGTGAAAAGTGAAAACGAAGCTGCTCAGTCATGTCTGACTCTCAGCGACCCCAGACACTGTAGCCTAAGGGGCTCCTCTGTCCATGGGATTTTTCAAGCAAGAGTACTGGAGTGGGTTGCCGTTGCTTTCCAACACTGGTAATATACAAATCACATTTCCAGGTCAACATTTAAAAAAATAATAATAATAATTTGTTTTTCCAGTAATTGGTTACATGGACAGGGAAACTACATATCTGATTGTCTAAAAGCCCAGGTTTAGTCATCAGCACATCAGTGAACAAGGAACTATGGAAAGACCCAGCTCACTGGCTCTGAGGCTTTAGTGTGAATCAGCCGTAAGGGCTTGGGTCGCCAGGTACGGATGTGCGAGCTCGACCATAAAGAAGGCTGAGCGCCGAAGAACTGATGCTTCTCAACTGTGACGTTGGAGAAGACTCTTGAGAGTCCCTTGGACTGCTAGGAGATCAAACCAGTCTATCCTAAAGGAAATCAACCCTGAATGTTCATTGGAAGGACTGATTCTGAAGCTGAAATTCCAATACTTTGGCCATCTGATATGAAGAACTGACTCATTGGAAAAGACTCTGATGCTGGGAAAGATTGAAGGCAGGAGGAGAAGGGGACAACAGAGGATGAGATGGTTGGATGGCATCACTGACTCAACGGACGTGAGTTTGAGCAAACTCCGGGAGATGTGAAGGCCAGGAAAGCCTGTGTGATGCAGTCCATGGGGTCGCAAAGAGTCGCAACCGACTGAGCAACTGAACAAGCGGTACCCAGGTGCTGTGACTGCTGATCCAGACCACACTTTGAGAACCCCTGGACTAGTATCTGCATCGACTCCCCCATGGAATGAAAACCGACTGCATCAGAATCAGCTGGGGAAGCTTCAAAACGTACAAATATCTGCAGGGCTCCGGACTCTGGCACTGCACCAAGCATTTCACGGACACCTTCTTGCTAAAATCTGAGAATCCTTGGTCTGTGGTTTTGACGCTCTAAAGAGCTTTGGGTTTGAGGCCTGTGGTTCAACGTGTGTGGTCCCTGAACCAGCAGTGTCAGCACCACCTGGGAACTTGTTAAAGATGCAAACGTCATCGTGGGTTTTACTTTTTTCTTTTTAGAATTTTGTTCTAATATTGTGGTGGGTTTTGCATACATTGACACGAATCAGCCATGGGTGCACACGTGTCCCCATCAAACCCCTCCCGCCTCCCTCCCCACCCCATCCCCCTGGGTTGTCCCCGAGGACTGGCTTTGAGTGCCCTGCTTCACGCGTCGAGCTTGGACTGGCCATCGGCCTCACATGTGGTGATATACATGTTTCAATGCTGTTCTCTCAAATCATCCCACCCTCATCATCGCACTTTAACTAGCCCTCCAAGGGACTCTGAGGCAGAAGACGTTTGAGCCACGGGCACAGGCTAAGCTCACAGAAAGGGCCAGTCTCTCATCACTTCCCCTGCTTCTGCTTTTTCCCAGTTTTGTTCTGTTTCACAAGAGAACATATTAGTTCATTATTTGGCAAATTCCTAAACTTCAAGGAGTTGACAGGCCAGGTTGGGAAGACAGCCTGGGAAAGACTTCTGAGCTTGAAGGAAGCTTACGACCCAGGGATCGTACCCAGGTCTCCCATTTCGCAGGCAGATTCTTTACCGTCTGAGCCACCAGGGAAGCCCTTACCTACCATATTATGGGTTAAATTTTTTTTTTTTTTTTTTTTTTAAACATACCTGACATAAAATTTAGCAGTCTGGTCCTTTCTCAGTGTACAGTCCAGTGGCACTGAGCACATCCACGCTGCTCTGCAGCCTTCACCACCACGCCTCTAGGACGTCCTCCACCACCAAACGGAGACTTGGGCTCCCAGGCGGCTCAGCGGGAAAGAATCCGCCTGCCAAGCAGGAGACGCAGGTTCGATCCCTGGGTGGGGAGATCCCCTGGGGGAGGAAATGGCAACCCACTCCAGTATTCTTGCCTGGAGAATCCCCTGGACAGAGGAGCCTGGTGGACAACAGTCCACGGGGTCGCAAAGCGTCAGACGCGACTTAGTAACTAAACAACAACGAGCTGAAACCGGGTCCCCATCAAGCGCTTCTCTTCCCTTTCCCTTCCCTCCAAGCCCCAGGCAGCCACCATTTTGCTCTCTGTTTCGATGAATCTGACTCTTGCAGGTACTTCATAGGAACGGAATCAGGCGGTACTAACCCTTTGGGACTGGCTTATCCCCCAGCTTCGCCTCCTCAGGGCTCACGCGAGCCGCGGCCTGTGTCAGGATCCCTTCCTCTGTCAGGCTAGTACCCCCTGCACGTCCAGGACACGTTCTGTTTAGCTCCTCCCCCGTCAGCGGGCAATTGGGCTGTTTCCCTCTGTGCCCGCCGTGGATCGGGCCTCCGTGAACACACACGCGTGTGCAGAACCCACAGGGACGTCCGCCCAGCCTCCCCCGCTGGGCCCAGTGAGGCTCTCCCGCCCGCAGACCGTCCCGTCTTGTTCCGGAGCCCAACTCGGCAAAGGCAGGAACTGGCTCATAACCTGGCTGGGGGAGCAGCAAGCCACCGCCTCGGGCGTGGGTTCTGGGGCCCGGTGACAGCCGCTGCGTCCCGCGTGGGAGCCCAGCTCTCGCTCCTGAAAGCCCTCCCTCACGCCGTGCTTCTTCCACAAGGACGGGCTGCGTCTTCCTGAGTCGCTGCGGCGGCCCCCGCCCCCGGGGCGCGGTCCAGCCACGAACAGGAGCTCAGAGCAGAGGCCGAGGGTGGACCAAACCAGGGCCTGCGGGCCAGGAGCGACTCCCGGGTCACCGGGTCTCTGTCCTGCCCTGGTCGGGACCGGCCCTCACCTCAGCCCTGCGGCCCAGCTGCTGCACACGCAGTCCAGCCTGGATGCCAGTTCTCTCCAGGGGCCAAAGTGTGAAAGTCGCCCCGTCGTGTCCGACTCTTGTGACCCCGTGGACTGTAGCCCACCAGGCTCCTCTGTCCATGGGATTCTCCAGGCAAGAAGACTGGAGTGGGCTGCCATTCCTTTGTCCAGGGGATCTTCCCCACCTGGGAATCAAACCTGTGTCTCCTACGTTGCAGGCAGATTCTCTACCGTCTGAACCATCAGGGTCTTCCTCCAAAGGCCCAGTCTTTTCCTGTTAATGTTCAGACATGTCCCCTGGTCCCAATGGCTAGCTGGGGTTCCATGCGGACTGCTGCCCAATGGGCGCGCTTGAGACTTCTGACTCACACCCCCTGCCTCTTGCCCCAGCAACGGTGGGGTTCCTGCTTGGCTGTCCCTTTGGCCCCTGGGAGCCGTGACTCAGAGTCCACACGGGCTGAGTCCCCCACCTGCTCAGTGTCAGGTCTGGAGCTCAGGTCCTGAAGAAAGGCAGGAGAACCAGCCACTGGTTGACCTGAAGCTCCCTGACCTCGGGGCAGGCCGGCCACAGGAGTCCAGGCTGACTTCTAGGGGCAGAGGGCAGCTGTGACATACAAAGTCTTCCGGACTGAGAAGCCGCACCTGGGGCAGTGTGGTAGAATCAGGAGATGGTGGGGGAGGAGGGGTGTTTTGCGGGACTCGTCGGCCACTTAGACTAATGTCTGGGGAGCCTACTAATGTACAGATAATGTTTACCAAAGGTTGCTTCTTCAGTTACCTTGAATTTGTAGTTCAAGTTCTTTGGTGGGGAATTAAAAATTCTAGAGGATGTGGAAAGATAATTCCTGACAGTTTAAGTTCGTCATTTCATACTCCCATTCGCCATACTCCATCTAGATGCTTCTGTCCATAACAAAAGTTTGGTTTTTGAGCTATAAGGTGAAGGATGGCCAAGGAATCCTGACATATTGAACTCTGTGCTAATTCAAGACTGCCTCCTGGAGACGTACACTGGAGATAGTACTAGGAGAAGGAATCTGGAAGAAAATGTTAAGGGCTGGGTCTGTAATAAAGTGTGGAATGCAAAGCGTTTAGAGGCAAAGCATTTGCCGGAATTCTTCTCCTGAGACCCCAGAGGATTTGCTCTATGGGTATAAGACACGTAAATTCTAAGAGTGTGTATTATTTTCATTTTATAATATTTACTGAAAGCTATGAATTCATAGCACTGTACTGGAAGTTTCTTTTATGATTGACCTCTACTAATATGAAGCTAATACCTTCTGTTGGCCAGACCAACTTTAGTTTTTATATTAAGCAAAAGCAGAGAAGTTTGTGACTTTCAAGTACCACTTGGTTCCCCGCAGCACAATGAAGTATTCAGAAAAATCAATTTGATAGGCGATGCTTATTGGATACCTTATTGCTTGTAGCTTCTGTGTTGCTGCATATATAACATTAAGGCAAATTATATTTTCTGAACCCATTTTGACACACACACAGTGTTTGGAAGAGAGAAAAGAGACGGGTGCTATTTTGGGATCTGTCCTTTCAAAGAATAGCAGCTAAGTGACGAGAAAGCAAGCAGAACCAGTTTTAGAATGAAAGGATGGGTAGGTAGGAGGGGCAAGATGACACAGGTTTGAAAGGATGAATAAGACACAGTCTTTGCTCTTAATTGGCTTGCATTCCAGTGGTGCGGGTGGGCCCGATATTCCAAAATAGTAGTGACCATCCTTTCTAAATCCACACTGGGGACACAAGGCCTGAAAAGAAGGGGTGCCTTTTATGGGGACAACTGGGCCGGATGCTTGAAATGTCAGCGGATTTAGGACACGTGGTTGCCATACTTAGGACACGTGGTTGCCATACTTAGGACAGAGACAGAGGGAGGAAAGCTGTTTAGGAGTCCACGTGGAGCCTACGTAGCTTTGGGGAGAAAAGGCCCAGGAACCACTCTCTCCTTAACCCCCGGCCTCCTGATTGGCTGCTCTCTGCTGGGAACTGAGTTAAGGGCTGTGGTGGAAGTGCCCCGGGCCCGCCACACACCCTCCTCTGACCGGTCAGGCATCCCCGCGCAGGTCTGGGCGTGGGTGTTGAAGAGACCTCACTCTTTGCGATCAAACACACACGGGCCATGAGGCTGTTATGGGTCAAGGTGCCATCAAAAGTCCTGGCTATACCTCCTTTTTTTTTAACTTCAAGAAACACAAATTTAAAACAATTCTTTAGTGCAATATTCTCTATCTATTAAACAAACAGGAGATGAGGCAGAAGAAAGGCAGCAGGGGGCAGGGTCTGCCAGCAACAAGAAGGGAAAAAAAAGAAGGAAAAACTCCATTAAGCCCAAAGAGAAATGTGTAATTAATAAATTGCTAGTGCTACTAAGAGGGCATCCGGTGGCTCAGTGGTAAAGAACCCGCCTGCCAAGGCAGGAAATGAGGGTTCGATCCCTGGGTTGGGAAGATCCCCTGGAGAAGGGCATGGCAACCCACTGCAGTATTATTGCCTGGGGAATCCCATGGGCAGAAGAGCCTGGGGGGCTACAGTCCATGGGTCGCCAAGAGCCAGGCACGACTGAAACAACTCGTAGCACACATGCACGCACAGGCTTCTTATAAGACGATGTCACCGGGACACCTTTTGTGGGCAATTTGTTATTAATACCAACAGTTACAATAGAGGATTTCCCTGATGGCTCAGACGGTAAAGCGTCTGACTGCAATGCGGGAGACCCTGGTTCGATCCCTGGGTCGGGAAGATCCCCTGGAGAAGGAAATGGCAACCCACTGCAGTATTCTTGCCTGGGGAATCCCATGGGCAGAAGAGCCTGGGGGCTACAGTCCAGGGGGTCCCAAAGAGTGGGACAGTCTTTGGTTATTTAGTTAAAGTAACAGTCTTTGGTTTATTACAATATTTCAATAATAATTTTAGAGGTGACTCAAGCCCATTCTGTAAAGTTACTCCTGCATGTGTTTTGAGAGGCCTTCTCTTGCACAGAGGGGCAAGTTCACGTGTCACTTCCCAGCTCAGTGTCGGCTCCTGGACCAGAGCGTGTCACTCGTGAACGTTGGCTGTCTCAGAGGCAGGCGGGAACTGCTGGACGGCTGTGGTGCCTCTGACAGTCCTGTTACCGCATACGAGCATCTGGCACTTCCCGGTGGCTGCAGGCTTAAAAAGAGCCACACTTCCTCTTTCCTCCGTTCAGATGCCTTCACCGGGGTCCCTCCTGTCCCGCTGGCCTACGTCATGCCTTCTCGGCCAAGACGCCCTGAGGAGCCGCAGCAGCTTCTGTCTGCAGCCCCTGTCTCGGGGACTCCTGCTGCGTGGGAAACCTGGGCTTGAAGGGGCAGCCCCGCAGCTGTGGGCAGGGCCCAGCCAGGGGCCTCTTCCCGAGGCTGAGACACGGCCCACGGGTCTCCTGCACTGCTGGCCCTCCACGCGTGCAGTAATCCCGACGCCCGTCTCCGGACTGCTGCCACGACCCCTGAACCCTAGGGATGGAGCTGGGCCAGATCTCCCCACGCAGCCCTGGCCGCTGTGTGCCTCCAGCAGGAAACACCCAGCCTGGAGCTGAGCGGTGGGGAGAGGGGCGGCAGCTCCACCCCAGAGCGCTGCAGGGCACAGTGCCACCTTCCTCATCATTCACTGCTGCCCCGGCCCCCAAGAGAGCTGCAGAGTCACTCCCCACGTCTGGAGGCTCAGGGTGTGGACAGGGGCCCACGGCGCAGGCTTTCTGCTTCTGCCTTCACTGGCGGGGGCAGCCTGGCCCCTCAGGGCCCCCACCGCAGCCTCAAGGACGGCCTTGGCCCCTAAAGGCCCCCTCTCCTGGTGCCAAGGCTGGGGTCGCCCGTGATGCCGGTCAGCTCAAGTGGCGGAGAAGTCCCAGGTTTCGGGAAAGAGCGGGCTACTTATGGAAGGTGTGTCCTGAGACTCGCCCACTGAGACCCTGGCCCTCCAGGTGATGCTGGCAGGGCAGGCCTCAGGGAGGCCTGGGTCCTGACGGCAGCTCCCCCATGGACGGGAGGTGCTCCCAGAGCTGAGTCCTCACGGGGCTCCCGCCTCCCACCCTGAGGACACAGCCGGGGCCTCTGTCCCTGGCCGGGCCTTCACCAGGAGTAGGCCAGCCTGGCACCCCGACCTTGGACTCCCAGCCTCTAGAATGGGGAGAAAGGAATTTCTGCTGTTTACCAGCCACCCGGTCCCTGGAGGTCTATTATAAATGGACCAAGACAAAGCCCACCCCAGGCAATCAGCCCCTCCCAGCACCAGAGCCCACGCCCACCTGCTCGTCTCCCCTTTCTCCTCCAGGACCCCTGAGGTCACCCGGACCCCACCTGCAGGACTCCCTGCTGCCCAGCTCGCTCCCTGGCACCTGGTTCTGACGAGATGGAGCTGCTGCGGCCCGATGAGTCTGTCCCAGGGAATTTGGCAAGACAGGAAACAGACAAAAGCACACACGCGGCCCATCCGCTCTCATCCCCGCTTTTCCAAATGACGTTTCCCAAGATCAAAGACACCGCCAACCATCAAAATAAGGTTTCTGTTTCCACATACAGGACAACGACGGCCAAAAAGAGATGACGCAGACACGATCAAACGGAGAGGAGGAACCGGGGAGCCGCCGGGCTGCCTCCCTCCAAACCCATCCTTTCTATGGAAGCAGGGACTGGAATGACCTCTGAGCTGTTAGAACAGCGACTGACAAGCACAGCCTTGCAGCCATGAAGGCTGGCATCAAAGGAAGCTAGAGAAAGGGATAAAAGACTTTGGTCTCCAGGGAAAGTCACAGAGGATGAGAAGCGCTGGGGACAGAGGGGGGCCAGGCCCGGGCGGGGGTCGTTCGTTCCTGAGCCAACGTGTGTTATAAGCACGGCAGAGAGCAAAGCGAGCTTCTCCCTGAGATGATGAGGAAGCCAAGGCTGGCCAGCAGACCTGGATAGGCATGGAGTAACCTCTTAGCATCTACTAGGCACCCCCCTCCTGAGAAGCACCCCTCATGGACACATCCCCCACTAACATAGTAAGAACTGCTCCCATCCAACTAAAGGCCCACAATAGCGCTAGAACCTAGGACGTTAAAGTCTTTCTTCCTGCCCTGCTACTCTGAATGAATCACTTGAATGGTCTCTGCCTCAGTTTCCCCATTTATAGGGTACAGAATCCTAAGAGCATGGTGTGGCGGTGGCGTGAGGATCGGATGAGATCGCAGTTAGGGAAGCAGGGTGTAGGCTCCAGGGGCCCTCGGGAGGGAGAGGGTGGCACCACAGATGGAACTGGCACCCCCTGGCAGCTTACCCGAGGGACTGAGTTATTTCAAATAACGTGGTATCTCCCAGAACGACCTCCCACAACATGACGACAGTGTGGGCACCGCATGTACAGTGCCAGGCCGGCCCACAGCCTCTGTCCAGCTGACGGTCTTGCAGCGGGGGCAGAGTCAGAGCTGGGAGGAAAAGCACTTCGACTGCCAGGCTCTTATGACGCCCCCCCAACCCCGAGCAGGGGAGGGCAGGCCAGCGTCCTGGGGAGCCAGGAAGGCCTCGGGACAGTGGTCTCTGGGGCCCAACTGCAGCTATAACAGCGGAGGGCTCCCAAGGAGGGTGGTGATCCAAACGCCTGGAGAAGCAAAATCATTCATCTATAAGCTGAGAGGTGCCGGGGGGGCACCGGGGGCACCGAGGGCACCTTGAGAATACATGGGTTCTTTTCGAATGTCTGTGGCATTGATTTCCAGCCTGATCGCACAGTGACATACAGAGGGCATGGACGCTGCACCATTCCCCACCTTCGCACCATGAAACATCTGTGCCTTGTTTTACGGCCCTAGATATGTTCCAGGGCCTCCTGGTTTACAGTCTATGGGAACTGGAATAGAATGTGCATCCTGCTGTTGTGTGAGAATTGTATAAAGCTTAACTATGTTGAACTGGTTCATGGTGCTTTTTAAGGCCTACTACATCTCACTTTTCTGTCTATTCATTCTATTAATGTTTGAGAGTTTGATATTGAGACTTCAGGTAAAAATCTTAATTTATTTACTTAAAATAATCATTGTAATATATCAGTTCAGCCGCTCAGTCGTGCCTGACTCTTTGCGACCCCGTGGACCACAGCACGCCAGGCTTTCTTGTCCATCACCAACTTCCGGAGTCCACCCAAACCCATGTCCATTGAGTCGGTGATGCCATCCAACCATCTCATCCTCTGCCATCCCCTTCTCCTCCTGCCCTCCATCTTTCCTAGCATCAGGGTCTTTTCAAATGAGTCAGCTCTTTGCATCAGGTGGCCAAAGTACTGGAGTTTCAGCTTCAACATCAGTCCTTCCAATGAACACTCAGGACTGATCTCCTTTAGGATGGACTGGTTGGATCTCCTTGCAGTCCAAGGGACTCTCAAGAGTCTTCTTCAACATCACAGTTCAAAAGCATCAACTCTTCGGGGCTCAGCTTTCTTTATAGTCCAACTCTCACATCCATACATGACTACTAGAAAAACTATAGCCTTGACTAGATGAACCTTTGTTAACAAAGTAATGTCTCTGCTTTTTAATATGTTGTCTAGGTTGGTCATAACTTTCCTTCCAAGGAGTAAGCGTCTTTTAATTTCATGGCTGCACTCACCATCTGAAGTGATTTTGGAGCCCCCAAAAATAAAGTCTGACACTGTTTCCACTGTTTCCCCATCTATTTTCCATGAAGTGATGGGACCGGATGCCATGATCTTAGTTTTCTGAATGTTGAGCTTTCAGCCAACTTTTTCACTCTCCTCTTTCACTTTCATCAAGAGGCTCTTTAGTTCTTCACTTCTGCCATAAGGGTGGTGTCATCTGGATATCTGAGGTTATTGATATTTCTCCTGGCAATCTTGATTCCAGCTTGTGCTTCCTCTAGCCCAGCATTTCTCATGATGTACTCTGCATACAAGTTAAATAAGCAGGGTGACCATATACAGCCTAGAACTATATATAACCTTGTTCTGTATTTTTCAAGTCTCCTGTAAACGTGTTATCATACTTTCATAATCTAAAATATAAAAGAGATTAAAAATATCTGCAACCTTCTACTGTGTCCAACCCTTTGTGACCCCATGAACTGCAGCCCACCAGGCTCCTCTGTGCATGAGATTCTCCAGACAAGAATACTGGAGTGGGTTGCCATGCCCTCCTTCAGGGCATCTTCCTGGCTCAGGGATGGAAGCCGGGTCTCCTGCATTCCAGGATTCTTTACCATCTGAGTCACCAGGGAAGCCCTTCGTAAAAGGGGTGTGTGTGTTAGTTACTCAGTCATATATGAGCCCCTGGACTGTAGCCCGCCAGGCTCCTCCATGNTGGAGTGGGTTGCCATGCCCTCCTTCAGGGCATCTTCCTGGCTCAGGGATGGAAGCCGGGTCTCCTGCATTCCAGGATTCTTTACCATCTGAGTCACCAGGGAAGCCCTTCGTAAAAGGGGTGTGTGTGTTAGTTACTCAGTCATATATGAGCCCCTGGACTGTAGCCCGCCAGGCTCCTCCATGCATGGAATCCTCCAGGCAAGCATTCCCAACCCAGGGATCAAACCCGGGTCTCCTGCACTGTAGGCAGATTCTTTACCATCTGAGTGACCAGGCAAACACAGTAAAATAAAAGGGGTACATCTCACTCAAACATCTCAGGGAGTCTTGGCCCCTCAGTTAATCCTGAGACCTTTGAACACGGCTGGGAAGCCGGGCAGCTCTCCCTGTGATGTGTGAGGTGGCGCAACCCTCCCACAGACGGAAGCCCTGGAGTCACTGAACACTGTGCAGTCCCGCAGGACAGTGAAGCAAGGCTGCACGGGCCCTCCCAGCACCCACGGGAGGCCAGTCTGGCCGCGGAGTCCCCAGCACGAGGCTTGGATGGCGTCTGCAGGCCCAGGACAGTCTGGGGACGAGTCAGGATGGCAGTGCTAACCCTGCCTCGCTGGTTGTGTGGAGGCCAAGGGGAGGAGGGGGCTGCCCTCGGCAATCACCCCATTCCTGCGCCGCCGCACGCGGAGCTGCATCGGCTGCCGTTGCAGGGACCATTCAGTCCGCGGATGTGGAGTGGAAAACATCGATCTCGAAGGGATCTCCACACAAGCAGGGCTGAAAGGACTCTGGTGAGCAGGTGGTTTCTGACATGGCCCTGCCCTCCTGCTTCCACGGCAGTGACGAGACGTGGCTTTCGAGGAGGAGTGTTTTGACAGCTGGACCGTGTTACTAAAGAGAAGGGAGTCATTGAAACTGCGCGCTGGAAGGCGTGTCGCGGGGCTCCAGAGCCTGCCTTCCTTGGGAGAAGCTGGGCCTCCTTCCCCTCATTGTATCACATGAGATGCGCGCCTGCCGCCGTCGGGGACAGAGGCGGCCTGGCCCCCGGGCAGACCCAGCAAACTCACCCAAGCGCCGGTCTGCCCGTCTGGCTCTTGGGAGCGTGAGCTGAGAGGCTGTTGGCTCTGGAAGGGGAATCCAAGCTGTGACTCGGGAGGACGGTGGGGGCAGCGAGAGGGGCGCCTGAGGAAGCGGACCCACCAACAGTCCAGGCCGCTGGTGGAGGGGAGCGGACGCCAGCAGGGGAGGCGGGAGAGACCCACGGGGAGCAGATCCTGCAGCCACCCCGCAGACCCCCCGAGGGGCCAGGCCAAGATGCACATTCGTCATGGGCAGCCTTAAAATAAACCCTCTAAAAAATTAAATATATATATATTTAATAACTTACGACTCTTACTATGAAAGAAAGCCTAATGAGAGCGCACAGCATGCAGCCTCCTGGACCAGGAATGCTCTGTCCCTCGTGGGAGCCAGGAACCTGGCAACCTGGCAGCTGCCTGGAAATTAGGCTTTGATCTTATCTTCGGATCCCTAGCCCTGGTTTCCCAGCACCGTCAGCTCAAGGACATTTTAACACCTAATGACTAGGATACCTGCTTTACTCTACTCACTAGAAAAGACCCTGACGCTGGGCAAGATTGAAGGCGAAAGAAGAGGGCAGCAGAGGATGAGAGGACTAGATGGCGTCACTGACTCAATGGACAGGAATCTGAGCAAACTCCGGGAGATGGTGAGGGACAGAGGAGCCTGGCGCGCTGCGGTCCATGGGGTCGCAGAGTCGGGCACGACTGGGCACCAGAACAACAGCAACAAATTCTCGCATCATCAATAAGATGAAGGGCTGCTTTTACTATGCTTACTGTGTGGTCGGCTTTTACATTTCCTCAGGTGAAAACGGGGGCGGATAGGCGGAGCGGGGAGAAAGCAAATGGAGCTCCCTTTCTCCACGCGTGACACAAGGGCTAGGTCTCTGCAGCATCAAATAAAAGACAGAGAAAGCCAGGGGCTCCCCGCAGACCCTGGGAAGGGTTAGTTGGTCGTGTAATCGTGTCCGACTCTGTGACCCCATGGACTGTAGCCCGCTAGGCTCCTCTGTCTCTGGGATTCTCCAGGCAAGAATACTGGGGTGCGTTGCCATGCTCTCCTCCAGGGATGCCATGCCTTCCTGACCCAGGGATGGAACCCGCGTCTCTTATGTCTCCTGGTCGGCAGGCGGGCTCCAGACCTCTGCACCCCTGGGAACCCATCACCTCTACTTCAGCTCTGCATGCGGGGTGTTGCAGTGGGAGGCAGACCTCAGTGGTCACGAGAACGCAAGACTGGAGCCTAGTCTTGAGGGAGAAGACGCTAGCAGAGATCCTGGAGGTAAGCTGTCTCTGGAGAGAAGGGGGTGAGACTGTGGAGCGGAGGAAGACTGAGATGGCCAGTTCAGTTCAGTCGCTCAGTCGTGTCTGACTCTGTGTGACCCCACAGACTGCAGCATGCCAGGCCTCCCTGTCCATCACCAACTCCTGGAGTCCACTCAAACCCATATCCATCGAGTCAGTGATGCCGTCCAACCATCTCATCCTCTGTCGTCCCCTTCTCCTGCCCTCAATCTTTCCCAGCATCAGGGTCTTTTCAAATGAGTCAGCTCTTCACATCAGGTGGACAAAGTATTGGAGTTTCAGCCTCAGTTTGAGTCCTTCCAATGAACACCCAGGACTGATCTCCTTTAGGATGGACTGGCAGTCCTCTTCTCCAGCCAGAGACCAGGCCACTTCCTGTCCAGGGCGTGCAGGAAGGGGGCGTCCCCCAGTGCCCTGTGCAGTGGGCAGGGCTGCGTCACAGGGTGAGGCTGCCTGGTGGGAAGAAGACCCCCTGGTGTGATCCCCCCTTGATCCTGTCTCTTGGTGACCCCAGAGGCCACAGGTTCAGGAGGTCAGGGCCACAGGACGCATGCAGCCTTGACCCCTGAATGACTGAGACTCAGAGTCCCCAAGAGACACGGGTCCTCCGTGACTCCTGCCCTTCCCACGTCTGCCTTGGACCACCAGGGTCTTGCAGTAAGCGAGCAACTCTTTTTTGAACTAGGTCACTTCAAGGGCTGTGTGTTAGAATATTAGTTTACCCTGACTAGGTGCTCAATAATTACGGTGGCTGAATGTTCTCGATTCCAGAGTCCAAGTTTCTAACTACCACAATGTCTTAAACGGCTTTCTGTATGCATTTCCCTATTTTTTCATAAAATAAAATTCTTTTCTTATTTTAAGACATATGTGCCCAGAACTCAACACCACCAACAAAGAAGCTGATAAGAAAAACGGGCACAGGACTTGACTAGACATTTCTCTAAAGAAGATAACACAAATGGTCGCAAGCACAGGAAAAGATGCTCTTGACAGGGAAACACAAATAAAACACAATGAGACACCATTTCACACCCATCAGGAAGGCTATAGGCAAAGAAATCAGAAAACATCAAGTGCTGGCAAGGATGTAGAGGAGCTGGAATGCTTGGGCACCGCTCCTGGGAACATGCTGGCAAGGATGTAGAGGAGCTGGAATGCTTGGGCACCGCTCCTGGGAACGTAAAATGAGGCAGACGCTGTGAAAATGGCAAGGCAGCGCTCGAAAAACGAAACACGAAATTATCGTATGAGCCAGCAACTCCACCGCTAGTGAAATACCCAAAAGAACGGAAAGAGGATCTCAAAGAGACAGCCCGTACACCTGTTCACAGCAACATTGTTCACAATAGCAAAGGCTGGAAGCAACTCAAGTATCCATAGAGGGAGGAATGGATACAGATAAACGAAGTGTGGTTTAACATACAATGGAGTGTTATCAAGCCAGAACAAGTCAGGCATGCGCTGTGACATGAATGAACCTGGAAGACACGATGCTGAGTGAAATAAACCGGCTGCTGGGACAAACACTGTGCCCCAGAGCTCACGTACACAGGGCCCACAGCTCACGTACACGAGGCCACAGCTCACGTACACAGGGGCCACAGCTCACGTACACGAGGCCACAGCTCACGTACACAGGGGCCACAGCTCACGTACATGGGGCCACAGCTCACGTACATGGGGCCACAGCTCACGTACATGGGGCCACAGCTCACGTACACAGGGTCACAGCTCACGTACACAGGGTCACAGCTCACGTACACGGGGCCCAGAGCTCACGTACACAGGGGCCACAGCTCACGTACACGGGGCCACAGCTCACGTACACAGGGGCCACAGCTCACGTACACAAGGCCAAGAGCTCACTTACACAGGGGCCACACAGCTCACTTACACAGGGCCCAGAGCTCACTTACACAGGGGCCCACAGTTCATGTACACAGGGGCCCAGAGCTCACTTACACAGGGGCCACACAGCTCACGTACACAGGGCCCAGAGCTCACTTACACAGGGCCCACAGCTCACTTACACAGGGGCCACACAGCTCACTTACACGGGGCCCAGAGCTCACTTACACAGGGGCCACACAGCTCACTTACACAAGGGCCCAGAGCAGCCAAATTCACGGAGACACAGGGTAGAACCATGGCTGCCAAGGGCTGTGGGGAGAGGGGATGGGGATTGTTTAACGGCTGCAGTTTCAGGTTTGCTGAAATGAGTTCTGGAGGCGGTTGCACAACGTGAAGATGCTGTGGTTAAGATGGTAAATTTCCTCTTTGGTGTATTTTATCGCCACTTAATTTTTTTTTAAGTATTATGTGCTCATTTTTAAAACATCACAAAATATGAAGGAAGTTTTAAAGAACATCGTCCTCGACTGTTCCAGTAGAGTTTACCGCTGTACAGAGAGTCTTTTTATGTTGCCAAAATGGAGCTGTTTTATAAAACATTGATTCAACACTACAAAGTGAAAGCCCAGTCTTGGTGAGGAAGCGATCCTCTTACAGAAGGGAGAATTGGCCCACTTTTTGCTTCCAGGCAGGAAGCAGGAACAACTCCAGTATTTCTTTCTAAATCTGTACATTTGAATTCAGTGAATGTTGTCTTTGTAACCAGAAGTGCAGAGGCCCCAGGAGTGGGGTTTGGACGATTATAGTTAGTTTTGGATTCAGGGCCATATAAACTGATACCTGGGGCGGTTCTTCCTTTCATTCATATGCAGACAATCGAATATTTAGTGAACAAATGAATTTCTAAATATTCGATTGTCTACATAGACACCGGGCTGGGGTTCAGGAGACAGCGGTGAACGGGAGAGGACACCTGCCTTCGGCTGCTGCTGCTGAGTCGCTTCAGTCGTGTCCGACTCTGTGCGACCCCAGAGACGGCAGCCCACCAGGCTCCCCCGTCCCTGGGATTTGCCAGGCAAGAGTACTGGAGTGGGGTGCCATTGCCTGGTGGGAGCAAACAAGTAAACTGCAAGTCGTGTCTCTGAAGGCAAGGAAAGGATGATGCTACGGAAAGGCGCAGGCAAGGAGGCAACGCCTGAGCTGACTGCAGGGTGCAGTGAGCTCCCACAGAAAGGGCAGGAGACACCAAGGAACCTCAGGTCATTCACCCCTGTCGCTAAGCTGGGTCCAACTCTGCGCAGCCCCATAGACCACAGCCCGCCAGGCTCCTCCGTCTATGGGGTTATTCCACCAAGAATGCTGGAGTGGTTGCCATGCCCTCCTGCAGGGGATCTTCCCGACCCAGGGATGGAACCCACGTCTTCTGCTTGGCAGGTGGACTCTTTGCCACTGAGCCCCCCAGGGAAGCCCTAGGTCATTTACAGGACCCGACAAAAGGAATCTGCGATGACGCAGGTCAGAACAGCGCTTACCCGGGTTTGGGTACTGACCTCGGCAGGCCCGGGCAGGCTTCTCCGGGTGGAAGCAGCGAGCGTCTTGGCCTGGGTGAATAGAAATGCAGAAAGAGATGTAAAATTCCCCCAGTGGCTCACTTTAAGGTTTGTGCCCTTTACTACATGAACCCTAGGTCATTTACAGGACCCGACAAAAGGAATCTGCGATGACGCAGGTCAGAACAGCGCTTACCCGGGTTTGGGTACTGACCTCGGCAGGCCCGGGCAGGCTTCTCCGGGTGGAAGCAGCGAGCGTCTTGGCCTGGGTGAATAGAAATGCAGAAAGAGATGTAAAATTCCCCCAGTGGCTCACTTTAAGGTTTGTGCCCTTTACTACATGAATGTTATACTAAAAATGGGATTAAATACCCTTCCCCCCACGAAGGGAAAAGACAGGGGTGGCGTTCCGGGTGGGGGGGCCCGCGAGCAGGAGGCCTGCAGGGGCGCCCTGGACGAGCGAGGACAGTCAGAGCCCGGCCTCCGCCCTCTCCCCGGGCTGAGCCTGACCGCGAGTCGCGGCACCTGCTCACCACTGCAGAGACTCGGGACGGGGGCTCGGGGACCAGGGATTTCTAACTGTTCACGCTTTAAAAACACATATTGTTTCTGAGCACACTGATGTTTTCCAGGGATCATTTTTAAAAGTAAATGAGGCTATTTGCATTTGCCTTCAAAGTGCTGTTTCCTGCCTTCCCCACCCGCTTGTTCTGTGGAGGTTAATGGCTTAACACCCCCTTCTTTGTCTCCGGAGGAACGAAGCACACGGTGTCAAGCCCCAATCTTCCTGTAGGGCCGCGTCCTAGGAGGCCTCTCAGCGCACGCCCCGCCCCGGGTTCAGGGAGAGCAGAGCGCCGGCTGGGGGACGGCTCCTCGCGGGTCGCTCGCGGCGCTCTCCCCGGGGGTCCCGGGCGCAGACGCTGCCCGGACTCCCAGGTGCGAGTCCCTGCCTGCTCGACCCTGAGACGCTACACCGGAGGCAGCAGGCTCGGGAGTGCGGTCGGTCGGAGCAGAAGCGGACAAGGGGGGCCCAGGGAGAGCGCCCTGGCCCTGCGGCCCGCCGGCTCCAGCTGCGGGGCAGGGACCCCGCGGGCACGGGCACGTTCGGGCCCGGCCTGGGGCCCCTTTCTCCCCGCCGTCCAGCGGCGCCCAGGACGCTGCGGCGGGCGCGGGGCGCGGGCGGGGGTCTCCGCCTCCTCCCGGGCAGAGGGGCCTGGGGGACCGGCCGTCAGGGCGTGAGCCCCGGGCCTGGCCGGACAGCTCCCCTGGGGGAGCCGCCCGGGCTCGGCCCTGACACGGCTTCGGAGAAGCGCAGAGGGGCGTCCCCGCGGCCGGGGTGGGGTCGCCGGGAGGGCCCTGGCCTCCGCCCGGCCCTGCGGCCTCTCTGCCCCGGGCCCTCTGTCTAAAAGCAGACCGGACGTGGGACTCAGCGTCTGCAGGGTGCCGCGTAGGCTCGTCGGGACCGTCCGTCTTGGAGCCCCAGCGGGGTCACTGGGGCCGTGTGGTCGTGAAGAGCTGATGGACCTCGCCGTTTCCCGGTCCGTGGACGTCATGCTCCATCAGTTTACCATCAGGCCCTTACTGGCCGGAGGACCACGGAGAAGACAGCAATCCCGGCTCCGCGGTCCCGCGTTCAGGTCCCAGCCTGGCCACTTAGCGGATGAGTTCCCTAGGCTGTCCTTGCCTCCGATTCTCCGTCTACAAAACAGGTGTTGCAATTACTCTATATCATGGGATTGGCTTAAAACACGGCCGAGCTTAGGACATGAGTGCTGCAGGGTAAGCTCCATAAAAGCTAGCCTACTCCCCGTGTGAAACGCATGGAGCGGGTGCCTCACACACTCTGTGAAGCCGGCCTCCTCTCTGAGGACCTCTGGGGTGTTGCAGGGTGTTTCAAGCGCTTTAGCTTCTAGCAGCTGTGCAGGCAGTGGGTGGTCTGCACAACCCCGTTGTTATTATTCCCACTTTACAGATAAGAATGAAGGCACAGTCACACGGCTGGCTACTGGGTGGGGGAGTGAAGATCTAAATCCAGCTTTTTAGGCTTCTCAGGCTTCTGCTTTCAACTTGTGTGCGAAGTCACTTCAGTCGTGTTCGACTCCGTGACCCCATGGACAGTGGCCCTTCAGGCTCCGTTCTCCATGGGATTCTCCAGGCAGGAATCCTGGAGCGGGTGGCAGGCCCTCCTCCAGGGATCTTCTGGACCCCTCGATTGAACCCGCATCTCTTACATCTCCTGCCCTGGCAGGCGGGTTCTTTACCACCAGGGTCTCCCGGGAAGCCCTGCTTTTAGCTTGATGGTGCTTTGCACTGGAAAGCCTGAGGGGCACCCTCTGGGCCTTCTGCCCGGCATTCAGTGCAGGGGTTGGGGGACCTGGACGCTGGAGGCCTCCAGGGGCTTCCCAGGCAGCTCTGCACCGATTTCCCTCCAAGTGAAGGGCCTTTGCCAACTGTTTCTGGTCAAGAATGACAACCATCTTTGCCTGAGTAAACACACCTTCACTTTCCATTAAATGGAAAATCTGGCTTAAGAGGAAGCTGGGATTCAGGAAGAGCTGGACACAATGGCTTATCTCTACGGGGATCACGCTCTCTAGGGCAGTTCACTTCCTCCTCCCCAGGCTTTCATTGTAGCCAGAAATATGCCTGTTTTCATACTGGAGTCTAGAGGAGATCCTCGGCTATTTGGCAGCGTTCATTTCGCATCCATTTCTCCCGAGGTGGGTGGGGTGGGAGGGGTGCTCTGACAACTGCAGGCCCAGCCCTCCGAGGAGCTAACTCCCTGTCCCTGTGGTGTGACCGCTTCCCATCCTGGAAGCACTATTGCCTTTTGTCCCCCACCCCCAGCCCCGAGGCCCCATGAGGTCTGTGTGTGTCCTGCAGAACGAGGCCTGTGTGTCTCTGTAAATACACTGGGGAGGAACACGGTCCTCTGTGTCCCAAGTGAGGCTGAAGAAGTTACAAGGGGATATCGTTGTAGGCCCACAATTTCTACCCTCTGGGCAAGTGACACAAACACCCAGTGGTGTCCCAGCCGCCCAACTGTGCCTGGTTGTCCCTACAGGGAGATCCCCTGGAGAAGGCCATGGCGCCCCAGCCAGTATCCTTGCCTGGAGAGCCCCAGGGACGGAGGACTAAGTCCGTGGGTTCGCACAGTCGGCCCAGCTGAAGCAGCTCAGACTGCCTGCCTGCCTGTCCCTTCAGAGGGGCTTGGCAGCCTCCTGGCCCCACTCCAGCTTCCACGTGACCCTCCACCCAGGGTTGAGGGCCTGGCCACCAATGGGGACCCCCTTTCTGACACTGTTGCCGGACACACAGCAGGTGCCACTGGAGACGCCTAGCGTTGCATCTAAGGAGGGTGAAGACGGGGCCTCTGGCTCCTTTCCGTCCCTCAGTGTCTCCACATCCCCATTTCATCGCAATAGAAAGAATGAAGCATTGAAAGAATGAAAGGTCAAGGAGAAAACGTCTCAAAACAAAGGACTGGGATGCAAAATGTACCAAGAATGCTTAGAATTCAACAATAAGAAAGCAGACAACCCAGCTCAAAAAACTCAGCAGATCTGGACACCCTACCAAAACAGATGATAGGAGACACCTGAACAAATGCTCCGCAGCATATGTTGTTGGAGAGCTGGGAATCACGCAATAAGGTACTACTGCGTGCTTCCTTTAACAGCTCAAACCCAACCCAAGGAGAACAGCAAACGCTGTGAGGCTGTGGAGCGACAGAAAGCCCCATTCACTGCTGGAAGCCAATTTGAAAAGGCTACGTACTGTGTGGTTCCAACTATATGACAATCTGGAAAAGGCAGAGCTTCAGAGACAGTAGACAGATCTGTGGCTGCCAGGGGCGGGAGGGAGGGGCGAGCACGAAGGGCGTGGGGTCTCCAGGGGAGTGAAGCTGCTCTGTGCGAGGCACGTCGTCATACATCAGTCAAAACTCACAGGATGCACAAGACCAGGAGTAAACCCTGACGTTAACTATGGGCTTTAGTTAATAGTAAAGGATCGACACTGGCTCACCAACTATATAAAACAACAAAAAAAGGAAATGCGCGCGTAGGATGACTGCAGTGATGTAAGGCAAAAGCAGTAGCTGACACGAGCAGCAGAAGGATGCAGTCAAATGCAAAGAAGGGAGGCATCCCTGATTTTGACAGGCCCTGAAACAGGAGGGCAGGTTCTGAACAAGAAAGTATTTTTAAAGGAAGCAGAACACCACGTTAGTGCTCCGTGTGCCTCACACCACGCTGGAACGTTTTAATGCGCACGAAAACCCTAAGAGGTGGACACTCTTGTCAACTTTTGTTTACAGTCAGGGAAGTTGCTCAGGGGCCCCAGTTCAAGTGGGACAGCCTTGGGATTCAAAGCACTGCATTATATACACTGCCTTTAAAAATAAGTAGTAGTGTTAAGAATAGTCTTGAACTATTTTTAAAATATGTTAAAAATCTGAAATATTAAAAATAGCTTTTAAACACCAGTTACATTCATTTAAGCAGTACTTTAAAGATAGTAGTAGTGTTAATTGCTCAGTCGTGTCTGACTCTTTGCCACCCCGTGGACTGCAGCCCGCCAGGCTCCTCTGTGGTGGGATTCTCCAGGCGAGAACACTGCAGTGGGTTCCATGCACTCCTCCAGGGCATCTTCCCGACCCAGGGATGGATCCTGGGTCTCCCATCTTCCTTCGGCTCTGCCTGCTGCCCCCGCCCCGCCCCACCATTCCTCTGAAACTGTCATTTAGTCGCCAGGACCTCGTGACTGGCAAGTTCACAGTTGTGACTCCGGGTCTCTGGCATGTGCTGGTGACGACCATCTGAGTCCGGGTGTCTCCAGGATACCTCCTCCCGAACCGCCGCCTCCTCCTCAGCCTTCTCTGGCGGGTTGCTGTGTCCTCCCGGCCCCCACCCAGTGAACCCCGGGGAGCTCCCGTTCTCTGGGGGGGGGTGTTCCAGGGATGGGGCAGGGTTGAGACGTCTGTGCTTTCAGTCGAGCCTTCAGGCGATTCTGCCGCAGGTGGGGCAAGGCCGCACTTTGGGGCCTGGACGACCAGGTGCCACTCAGACTCAGCAAGAGCAGAAGAGTCCGCTTTTCTCCTCCAGGCAGCCGCCCGTCCTGGCTCCTGCGAGGTTCAGGCCGCGTCTGTCTCACTGGAGTCCGCGCCAGCCCCGTGGCCCCCCTGCCCATGTCCCAGGGCATTCTCTGAAGCCCGTCTTCCATGACACTCTGCCCTCTCTCTGCCTCATCACTGGGAATGTCTCACTTCTTCCTTTCTGCCCCTCCACCCTGGAAATGTGTCCTTTGCAAATCGTTCCCCAGTTCTCAGCAGGCGGAGTTCACCCGTCCACCCTCGGGACCCACAGCTACACCCCCCATGACACTGAGCTCTGAGCCGGGAGATGTTTGCTGCTTGGCCCGCGGGACCCGCGCGGCAGAGGCCCTCTCGCTGTGCTAGGACGACGCTGCAGCAAAAAGCAGAGCGATTCCTACTCACCCAGAGGACCTCAAAGGCACCGGAGAGTGCGTCTTTACTCAGAGAAGGTTGATAGGCATCTGGGCTCAGCAAGCTTTTTCCATAAAAACACAGACAGTATCTCGGGCTCTGATAGTCACGCGGCGTCTCTCATAACTACTCAACTTTCTGGCGAAAGCAGCCTTCACGAGGGGAACGAGAGCGGCTGGACTCCAAGAAACTTTGTGAACACTGACGCATAAATTCTGGATGATTTCTGTGTGTCGTGATAAAAGTATTCTTCTCACCCACACAGAGATGTAAAAGCATGGTTGGCTGTGGGTCGTGTTGCTGACCACGGCTGACCCTGTGACCTTCAGCACAGGACTTGGGACGTGAGCTTCGCTTCTTTGACTGGAAGGCCCCCCAGGAGAAAACCTTATGAGTGAGTACAAGGAGAGAAGAGCCTGGAGCCCTGAAGACAGGAGGCACCTCCTGCTCCGCGCTGCCCCGGGTGCCCGGCGGCCCCACATGCGGCCTCCTCTCCTCCCCGGGTGGCACGGGCCCTCCTCTCCTCCCCCGGGTGCCCGGCGGCCCCACACGCGGCCTCCTCTCCTCCCCGGGCGGCACGGGCCCTCCGTCAGCACACGGGCGCAGCTGGGCTTCGCGCGCCTGGCCACGGCCCCGAAGGACCGCACGTCAGTTAAATGAAAGAGAACTACAGAAACCTGATTAATCACTTAAAGAGAAAAGGCAAGCTTCCAGTCAGAATTCTGCGGGCACTCAGCTCAGGGTCTACCACCTTCTTCCAAGCAAGCACTCAGCTTTCCGGTGAGAGATGAGGGTCCAGGAGGGCCGGGTGTCCCAGACGGCAGGGCTCACGGCAGAGCCGGCCTGGGCCCCGCGCGGGGCACCCTGGACGTCCATGCCGCGCCTGCGGCGTCCCGGGACCCCGGCCCAGAGAACTGGGGGGGCCTGGCCGCTGACCTGCTGTGTGCCCTCAGGCGCGTGGGGGGCCTTCGTGCCTCAGTTTCCCCAGCTGTAAGCCGACGCAGCGCGCCCGCCTCCAAGGGCGGTCGTGAGGCTGCGACGGGTCCGCCCCGACGGGCACTCGGGTGTTTGCCACCCTCACGCACTTACAGAGCGCCTGCTGTGTGTCTGACGTTGGGTCCTGCACGCATTTCACCGGAGTCAAGTCTCGTAACTATTCTAACAACGCGGCTGCTCCCCCCACTCTGTGGACGAGCCCGAGAAGGGCGGTGCGACTCGGCGGCGGTGCTGGAGCAAGGCTTCCTCTCTTGCACGAGCTCGTGCGAGGAAGGCGTAGGAGGCACGCGGGACGGCCGCGGCCGAGCCCAGCCCCTGATGCCCGGGCACGAGTGAGCGCGGGCCGCTGGTGGGCGGCGGCGCCCTGGGCCCTGCAGGGGGGCTTCGGCGGGGGGCGTCTGAGCCGCGCGCAGAGGGGGGGCGCCTCGCCAGCCCCCGCGCCACTGCCGGGCCTCTCCGGCGTCAGCAGCCAGCGTCTCTGTGGCCCTGGCCCTGCGCTTCCGCAGCCCCGCAGCCCTGAAGTCAGGAGCCACCGAGCTCGGCTTCCGAGACGCCTGGGGGCCCGCGGAAGCCTCTGCAGGGCGAGCGCCGGCGTCTCAGCGCGGGGAGGGGCGCCGGCTCAGCGCCCGGGTGCAGGCGAGGGCTGCCGCGCCTCGAACGCGGCCGACGCCCGCACCGCGCTGCCCTCTGCCCGCCAGGTGGGTGCCCGCGCTGCCCTCTGCCCGCTGCCCGCCGCCCGCGCTGCCCTCTGCCCGCCAGGTGGGTGCCCGCGCTGCCCTCTGCCCGCTGCCCGCCGCCCGCGCTGCCCTCTGCCCGCCAGGTGGGTGCCCGCGCTGCCCTCTGCCCGCTGCCCGCCGCCCGCGCTGCCCTCTGCCCGCCAGGTGGGTGCCCGCGCTGCCCTCTGCCCGCTGCCCGCCGCCCGCGCTGCCCTCTGCCCGCCAGGTGGGTGCCCGCGCTGCCCTCTGCCCGCTGCCCGCCGCCCGCGCTGCCCTCTGCCCGCCAGGTGGGTGCCCGCGCTGCCCTCTGCCCGCTGCCCGCCGCCCGCGCTGCCCTCTGCCCGCCAGGTGGGTGCCCGCGCTGCCCTCTGCCCGCTGCCCGCCGCCCGCGCTGCCCTCTGCCCGCCAGGTGGGTGCCCGCGCTGCCCTCTGCCCGCTGCCCGCCGCCCGCGCTGCCCTCTGCCCGCCAGGTGGGTGCCCGCGCTGCCCTCTGCCCGCTGCCCGCCGCCCGCGCTGCCCTCTGCCCGCCAGGTGGGTGCCCGCGCTGCCCTCTGCCCGCTGCCCGCCGCCCGCGCTGCCCTCTGCCCGCCAGGTGGGTGCCCGCGATGTCCTCTGCCCGCCAGGCGGCCCTGCTGCCCGACGAGCGTCCCTCGGGCGCGGGTGGCTCGCGGTGCAGCTGCACGGGGACGAAGCACACAGTGAGGGACCCCCCAACACACACGCCTCCCCGCCGCCCCCGGGCCTCAGGCAGCGAGCCAGGACCTCGGGAGCAGCAGCTCTGGAGGCCGAGGCCGGCGGTCAGCGCAGCGGAGCCGGGACGGCAGGAGGGCTTTTCCTGTTCTCCACGGTGATGGGCCCCGTGATCCAGGGCAGGAAGGGGGAGCCTAACGCCACGCTGCCTCCAAGCTGGACAGACAGCGGGATACACACGGAGGTCACGCCAAGGGTGCCCATGCTCCAAAGGGGCCAAGTCTCCAAAAGAGGACAGCGTTCAACAACTAGGTCAGTTTCTCTGGAGATACGGCACAGTCACTTTTGCACAGATGGGCACAACGTGATCCGTGAGTAGCGATAAACTGAAACACTGATGGGAGACGGACCTCCGCGGTTAACGCCGTGCACGCGCTCCGGGAAAGGACGGCGCTGCCCTCTGCAGGAGAGCGCGGGCACTGCGGGCGGAACACCCTCACCCGCGGGGACTCAGCCTGGACTCCAGGGCCCTTCCCTCGCGAAATAGGACCCGCTGCAGACGTTCCTCCAGCTCCACGGAAACGACCAGAAGTGCAGCAACCATGTTTAAAAGCGCACCCTCTCTTCTTTCATCCCCCAGACCTCAATTCATTTCTCCAGAAATAAGTGCATCTTTTTTGTGGGTGGGTTGGTGGGATGTCAGTATTTTTCTTCATTCCTTCGAGAGGAGAGATGGAAGTGTTACGGGGTTAACTGCTACCACAGCTTGCCTGCATTTGCTTTCACTGCCTTAACCTTAGAATGCTTTTGTAATCAGTACATAGAATTGAAAAAAGGTGTCTTCCAGGCTCTAACGGGTGGTGCTCCTGAGTACTAGATGCTACCTGTTAAAAAAACAAACAAACATTATTTTGCATTGTGCTTTAATCTTTCAGGACTCTTCAGAAAGTTTAGGTATTTAGCACTTAAAAAAAAAAACAAACTACAATGTGGATTTGCCTTGTAAGACCTTATTCTACTTCGGTTCTACAAGACTTAGCCCGTGGATATTATAGCCCAGCTGCTGCTGAGTCGCTTCAGTCGTGTCCGACTCTGTGCGACCCCAAGACAGCAGCCCACCAGGCTCCCCTGGCCCTGGGATTCTCCAGGCAAGAACACTGGGGTGGGCTGCCATTTCCTTCTCCAATGCATGAAAGTGAAAAGCCAAAGTGAAGTCGCTCAGTCGTGTCCAACCCTCAGCGACCCCATGGACTGCAGCCTTCTAGGCTCCTCCATCCATGGGATTTTCCAGGCAAGAGTACTGGAGTGGGCTGCCACTGCCTTCTCCAATTATAGCCCAGAGTTGCGTCCAAATAATTTTTAATATATACTTTATTTGGTTGCATTGGGTCTTAGTTATAGCATGTGGGATCTGACCAGGGATGGAACCTGGGCCCCCTCCATTGGGAGCGCAGAGTCAGCCACTAGACCACCTGGGGAAATCCCAAATAATTTTCGAGGACAAGGAATATTTTATCTTTTATCAGTGAAGAGAGCTCAAACAACTAAGGTTAACATAAGGAAGAAATACATTTCCCTAAGCTCCTCACCGCGGCAACCAACCACTGCCTTCAGGCAGACAATTCTGTTCATCGAAACAGAATTCTGCTAACATCTGAGTGTCTCCCTGGTGCTATTTCATGATGCTGGACCCTGCCCATTATTATTTAATCCTCGGAGCCATAACTTAAAACAAGCTTGTCATCCACGTGGTAAAGCGCAGCTCTGCAGCCCAGGGTTCCTTCCATCCACCTCTGCCATCCCCATCTTGTCCTGCCCTCACCCTAACTGGTCTCTCAACTTCCAGGCTTTCTCTCAACCATCTGACAGTTTCAAAAACGATGTCAGCAAAATTTTTTCTTTTTGTCTCTATTTAAAACCTGGCAACCTCCAGTTTTTCCTTCAACCAACAGCTCCCAATTCTGCAGTCTGGCTGTTTTACTACTGAACCACAAATCCCATAACTCTTTCATGACGTTTCCCACGACAGTTGCCCGTGTCACCCCCTCCCCCATTTCCTAACCACACTGCCTGCCACCCAGAGGTGCCCACAGCACGTCTCTGGCCCTGGCCGGGACCTGTCACCCGGAGGTGCCCGCAGCGCGTCCCCGGCCTTGGCTGGGCCGCCTGCGCCCGCCCGTGCAGTCAGGTACTCCTCCACGAAGCCTCACACGCAGCCACCCCCTGCCCCCGGCTACACGCCCACCCCCGCCAAGGCGCCCGGGGCACTGTCACCAGGCCTCAGGCGCGGCCGGGACACGGACCGAGCGCCAGCCACTTGGAAAACCGCCGGCCAGTCTGGGAGGACGGCCTACGGCCCCGCACCTGCGTGCCTGGATGTGTCTCCCAAGGCGCTCCTGCACGTGGAAACCGGGAGCCTGGGGCCAAAATGCTCCTGTTAAGGACGGCAGAGCAGTGAAAACCACCCAGCGTCTGCTTGACACCGGACGAGAAGAGGCAGTCAAAAGGCGAGGGAAAGGGCATCCTTTCTCTAAAGCTCGAGCCAAGGAAGAATAGACTGCGCGCTGGGGAAGGAGGGCGCGAAACGGCGCAGCGAGAGGTCAGGGAGCCTGAGCGCGGGGACCTCGCGCGGCGGAAGCAGACGCCCCGCAGACGGGCGCCACCGCGAGACCGCGCGCCGCGTGGGGCCTGCCCGCCGGCTAGCGGAGCGGGCGCCTGCGGACCACCGGCGGGCGCCGCGATCTCTCCAAGCCCGTGGCCCGCCCGGCGGGCACGGGGGAAGCCTGCACGAGTGGCTCCAGACCCGCCCTCTGAGCGCGGGACCACCGGAGGGGGCGGGCAAGGCTCTGCTCGCAGTGGGCACGCGGGTGACCTGTACAGTCAGGCAGGCTGCTTGGGGTGGCTGGGATTCCCAGATGGTAAATAACCGGGGGATTCACTGCCCACATTACAGGGAAATAACTGGTTGATTCTTTAAAAAGGAAAAGCAACTCCAAACCCACCGGATATGATGTCCCCCCCTCTTCACTGCTACAACATTTGAAATAAAGCACAATTCTGAAGCCATTTTTCATTTTTTTATTGCTGTTAATTCAAGGAAAAAAGGTTGCATAAAATCCAATCTTTTCTAGAAATATAAGTGGCCTTTCCAGTACATAACATTTCAAATATCAAAGTATATGGTAAACATACAAATAAGGAGGAGGTAACATACCTCCTGTATACAGTACAGTCTTTAAATCATAAAATAAGCTCCATGAAGTACAACTGGCAAGTGATTCACAACGCGGTCCATACAGGGCTTATCAAAACTCTCACTTCCACAGCTCGATTGCAGCTTAACAATTAATTTAATATGGTCCAAAAATACCCAAATAAAATATATTTAATCAAAATAATTTCCTTTCGTTGAACTTTCTTTTTAAATTAAAGCTTTCGCCTACCCCTTCTCCCACCCCCCCTTTCTTCCCCTTTTACTCCCACCCCTGAAAGAAGGTTTCAAAATGTACATTGGTGCTATAAATATAAACTCTACCTATGAAGCTTTACAGGAAGCTTCTTACTTCAAGTGTTTCCTTCTGTCTGGCAACCTGTTAAGTTTCTGAGCCAAGGCCAGATATTTTAGTTCCTCTGCTGCCCACCAACGTGACCCCACAGAAACACTCGCCGTCTCTGCTCTGTACTGAGGGTGGGGCGAGCACACCCAACCCCCAGCCCTCACACCTGCGGCTCAATGCTGGGGGCTGCTCTGGGCCGTCGACGGCAGCGGTCCAAACCTACACCCGGTCTTCCAGATAACCTCAGTGCACTTTAGGAAATCAAAAATTACCTGGAAGCAATTTAGTACATAGATCAGCTTTAAAAACAAACAAACAGTCGTTTTGAACAGCAGCATTAAACTTAGTGACGGGACACTGACATGATTAACACCGTCTCAACACACTCAGAATTCAGTCTTTCACATTATAATCGAGCACAGTGCTAAACATCAAAGTGACTCTGCTATGAGAGGCAGGATAGGGACAATACCTGACTTCTGTAGGAACGCAGCGCTTCTGTTCAGGTCGCAGTAAACCGCACACATTTCAAGCACAACAGAGCACTGTGACAGCTGGTGTGAGGAAAAGACATCTCGAGTGTCTTTTACACGACACAGTGGTAGACTGCGGGAGACTACACGTAGAACTGGCTGTTGGCTTTCGGTACCCACACACACACACAGGAGAACCACACGCACACGTTTGTTCACTTTATGTCTCTCTGAAGCAACAGGCTGAAAACGTGTGATGGAGTAAAAAAGGTTCTGTTTCTAAAGAAAAAGCTCTTTGTGCACTCCGTATGTCACACTTTCTCGGTTTCACACGGTTTCACCTCTTCGTCTGTCTTCCACTCCAATTTTTATTTGGACAAGCGCTGTGTTGGTGTGTGTACATGGAAGTGTTTATTACATATATACACACTGCTTGGGGAATTGGATTCTCCCTTCCTGTGAAGGTGAAACATTTTACCGTCGAATGATACTACGCAGAGCGGGTTAGAGCGTGGACAGTGCAGGGCCAGCTGCTCCGGCAGCCGCTGTCAAGAGTGGAGGTGGGACCAAAACGTGGAGATTAGGGCCAAAGTGAGAAAAGCTGGGGAAGAAGCAAAGTTGTTTCCCCCCCACCCAAACCATATGACTGTCACCAGTGTTATGAAAAAAGGTCAAATACACAGTTTCAAAGATTCAGTAAACATTGCACACAGCAAGTATTCAGTGTTAAAAAAAAAAAGCACACATCAAGATTTTCCTTTTGATAGTTTGTTTGAAGGTTTAAATTACACGTATCATACAGATAAGCCTGTTGTTGAACCAGGAGACCAGAGGCTCAAAAGCAATGCATTCTTGTTTTGGACATCCGTACAAGAGAAATGAGAAATCTCAACTGCATAGAAATCTAGGAAATGTATAGACAAAGAAACACAAAACGCCTTTCCTTTCCCTCCCCTCCACACCCCCCACGACTGCCCGCACTTCAGTGTATTAAGGAGGCAAGCTTTACTTCAGTCTGCAGAATCCAACGTGTCACTAGAAGGGGGGAGGGGAGGTGCGTATCTCAGTCTGTAAGAGCCTAAAACGGGAAAGAGAGCTGCTAAGTCACTGTGCACTCACTGTAAGGCACCACACACGACGCGGCGTCAGACGGCCCGCCCCTCCGTCCAGGCAGCGCCTTCCGCACTGCCGTGACCCAGAAAGTCCTAGCGACGTGAAGTTTGTGCTTTAAGTTCAACCTAAAGCTATCAAACTCAACTTTCCCTCAAAAACTCCAAGCAGACACTCCCAATTCAAGACCCTTTTCCTGTGTTGGGATCTGGCAAAATGACAAAAGTTTCGTGTGAGCTGAAATGTAACAGTTTGCGGCCTCCATTGAATTTGGTATCCTACTTGTACTTAAGAGAAATTTCTTTCTTGTGGTGTTAACACAAGAAAGTTCTAATTTTCTTATCCCCAAGTGAAAGCGTTAGTCGCTCAGTCGTGTCTGACTCTGCCATCCTATGGACTGTACCCCCACAGGCTCCTCCGTCCATGGGATTCTCCAGGCAAGAACACTGGAGTGGGTTGCCATTCCCTTCTCCAGGGGATCCTCCTGACCCAGGGATCGAACCCGGGTCTCTTGCATTGCAGGCAGATTCTTTACCCTCTGAGCCACCAGGAAAGCGCAGTGCTTAACTGTTCTGTGCCTTAAAATGTGACAGCACTGGAAACTAAGGTCGGCTGGGAAAGAAGGGCGCACGCCTGAGGTCATCTGCCTGTGCACAGACAGACCCAAATAACGAAGGACCTCCCGAGTCAGGTGACTACCACTTCCTAATTTTTCAGAATTTAAAACTTCCGCTTACTCTATGAAACGGGATTGTTGCTTAAAAAAACAAAAAAGTGCTGCTAGCAAGGAGATTTTGCAAATTCCCATTGTATCCCTTAAAAAGCGCCTCTCCGGTTTCCTCCTTCCCTGGCGGCTGGATTGCTCTGAACTGCCCTGAGCTGCGGCACCCGGCTCTACGCCGGCCGCCGGCGCCTCTCGGCCGTCGCTGCGCGCAGCCTGCGGACGCCCCGGCTGCTCCCCCGGAGCCGGCGCCTGCGACCCTCAGAAACAAGTCCTGCGGGCGCTCTCGTGATTACCTGGTGGGCCGGCCTCCATGGA
>SJXO01004637.1:130251-157314 GCA_006408615.1 Connochaetes taurinus
GCCAGGTTCAGGGCGCAGCTCTCGGCGGGGCCCGGCGGCAGCTTCAGCCTCTGGATGGTGAGGTGCAGCGCGGGGCCGCCAGCGTGCGGGAGGAAGCCGGAGGGCAGCGGCAGCGGGGCCGCCAGCAGCTCCAGCGGCTTCTCCGAGTCCCCGGCGGACGCCGCCGGCCCGAGCGCGCCCAGGGGCGCGGGGTCCGTGGGCTCCCGGAGGGCGGAGAGCGCCACCGGGCCGGGGACCAGCATCCCGATCGTCTTGCCATCAGCAGACTTGGGCGGAGGCACCACGACCTCCGACTTCTGGGCACCATTGTGCATGACACAGTGTAGAGTTGGCATGAAAGAAATATGCTGATACTTGGCTGAGCTTAAGGGATCTTCCAAAAGGTTTGCGCTGTCGTTTCCTAAGGCAGCGATTTGAACAGGTGGCTTGACCGTGACCGTCTGGCCGACAGAACCGTAACTCGTAAACCTGGTTGTCGAGGGATTTCCAGAGTCCTCGGAATTGCTGTCCGTGTCTGAGGGAAACATGTTAACAGATGTTAACACAAGCATCCTCTCCCGTCCATCCTGCTAGAAATAAAATTTAAGTATACCTAAAAATATACCCCGACTTTTAAGACCAATAAATGTATCCCCCTCAGTTTCCTGACTACTGA
The DNA here is from genome assembly GCA_006408615.1 of Connochaetes taurinus. Taxonomy (NCBI): domain Eukaryota; kingdom Metazoa; phylum Chordata; class Mammalia; order Artiodactyla; family Bovidae; genus Connochaetes; species Connochaetes taurinus. Next base: position 130,907 of record SJXO01004637.1, read on the forward strand.
GCTAACCTTCTTTTAATTTTTGGCTTTCTATGGACTTTATTTGAAAAATATGGAGATTCTGGAAAAGGCAACACACTAAGGAGGCAATAAAAAGATTGGTGGTTGCCAGGGGTGGAGGCCCGGGGGGAAAGACGAGGCGGCAGAGCAGAGGATTTTCAGGGCAGTGAGAACACCGTGTGGTGTAGTGACGGTGAATCTGTATCCTCACACGTCTGCCCAGAGCCACTGAAGGCTCACCACCAGCAGCGCGCCCTTAGACACATCACGTGTCAGAGGCAGTTTTGTGTCAAAGTCGGTCCATCCTTGGTAAACAAATGTGCCATTCTAGTCAGTGATGTCGATACCGTGTGAGAAGGGGGACTACACAGGAAATTTCTGTGTCTTTCTCTCAATTTCACTGTAAATCCAACACCGCTCTAAAAAATATATATCTTAAAAAAACCCTTGGACAGGTAAGAAACAAAAGGTTAATGGAGCCTGGATGAAGCACAGTACAGACACAGACCTTTATTATAAGGGATCAGGTATCTTTTACCGTTAATCCATTTTAGGCAATTCATTGGATTTATATGCTGTCCTGCTTGCCAGAAGCGAGGTCTTCACGTTTGTCTCTCATAAATTATACAATTTAAAGGAGTTCAATCAAGACCATATTTAATTTAAACATCTAGAGAGAGAGAAGGGAAGACAGTTTTCCTAGAGTGCAACAGTCTTCCTTTTAAACGCTTCAGTGGGAGAAAGAAAATGGAAAGCTACCGCTACAGCCATAAAGGAAATGCTAGAACACAAGAAGCAAGGAAAACGCAAGAGCACTGCAGCTTCTCCTACAACCAAACAGCCACGCGGCAGGCGCGAGACCACACCATGCACCCTTCCATCACTGAAACAGCCACGCGGCAGGCGCGAGACCACACCACGCGCCCTTCCATCACTGAAACAGCCACGCGGCAGGCGCGAGACCACACCACGCGCCCTTCCATCACTGAAACAGCCACGCGGCAGGCGCGAGACCACACCACGCGCCCTTCCATCACTGAAACAGCCACGCGGCAGGCGCGAGACCACACCACGCGCCCTTCCATCACTGAAACAGCCACGCGGCAGGCGCGAGACCACACCACGCGCCCTTCCATCACTGAAACAGCCACGCGGCAGGCGCGAGACCACACCACGCGCCCTTCCATCACTGAAACAGCCACGCGGCAGGCGCGAGACCACACCACGCGCCCTTCCATCACTGAAACAGCCACGCGGCAGGCGCGAGACCACACCACGCGCCCTTCCATCACTGAAACAGCCACGCGGCAGGCGCGAGACCACACCACGCGCCCTTCCATCACTGAAACAGCCACGCGGCAGGCGCGAGACCACACCACGCGCCCTTCCATCACTGAAACAGCCACGCGGCAGGCGCGAGACCACACCACGCGCCCTTCCATCACTGAAACAGCCACGCGGCAGGCGCGAGACCACACCACGCGCCCTTCCATCACTGAAACAGCCACGCGGCAGGCGCGAGACCACACCACGCGCCCTTCCATCACTGAAACAGCCACGCGGCAGGCGCGAGACCACACCACGCGCCCTTCCATCACTGAAACAGCCACGCGGCAGGCGCGAGACCACACCACGCGCCCTTCCATCACTGAAACAGCCACGCGGCAGGCGCGAGACCACACCACGCGCCCTTCCATCACTGAAACAGCCACGCGGCAGGCGCGAGACCACACCACGCGCCCTTCCATCACTGAAACAGCCACGCGGCAGGCGCGAGACCACACCACGCGCCCTTCCATCACTGAAACAGCCACGCGGCAGGCGCGAGACCACACCACGCGCCCTTCCATCACTGAAACAGCCACGCGGCAGGCGCGAGACCACACCACGCGCCCTTCCATCACTGAAACAGCCACGCGGCAGGCGCGAGACCACACCACGCGCCCTTCCATCACTGAAACAGCCACGCGGCAGGCGCGAGACCACACCACGCGCCCTTCCATCACTGAAACAGCCACGCGGCAGGCGCGAGACCACACCACGCGCCCTTCCATCACTGAAACAGCCACGCGGCAGGCGCGAGACCACACCACGCGCCCTTCCATCACTGAAACAGCCACGCGGCAGGCGCGAGACCACACCACGCGCCCTTCCATCACTGAAACAGCCACGCGGCAGGCGCGAGACCACACCACGCGCCCTTCCATCACTGAGATTCATGGGGCTGCAGAGTTGGACATGACTGAGCAACTGAACTATCATAAACCCAGATACTGCAGTACTATGTATGGAGACTATCCAGTTAAATGCAGTACCTTATTTAACATCTTTTTGCTCACAAATATAAGCAGAATTGCATTATGTACTTAAAATGCTTATATTTATTAAGGTAGTGACTAGCTATATTCAGCTAAGAAGCTAAAACTTTTAGAAACAATTCTAAAAACAAATCATACTATATTTCGTGGAGAAAGGTTAAACAGAACCTATTTTGTGACATAGAATGTAAACAACAATACTACTAACTCAATAATAATTTTTATTAGAGAGAAGAGATTCAACTTATGAATAAACGGTTCTAATATAAACTCCCCTTAATAACTGAGGAGTTCCTTGTTAAACTCTGCAAAACAAAATGGATTCCATTAGTAACTTACTTCAGGCATTATATCTGTATGTGTACCTTCACACAAGTAGGAGTTAAAAAATAATATTTAAGTTCAAAAGAAGCTGTTAACATTTTTCAGATCATCAGTTAAATTTCTGAATGAACTGGGCTCTGTTTAAATCGTCGTAAGTCACAGCAAGTGGCCCGTGATTCTGACTGACCTCAAATGGTTTTCTGAGCATTCGTTAGAAGGACTTACCTAGCAATTTAGAGGCAGGTTTTCCTTTTCTGAGACGACTTTGAAAAGTGTAACGTCTTAGTAAGGAAACCCCATTATGACCACCACCACCAACAAAGCCACTTGCAATGCAGGAGACCCAAGTCCCGCCCCTGGGTGGGAAAGGTCCCCCGGAGAAGGAAATGGCAACCCACTCCAGCACTCTTGCCTGGGAAATCCCATGGACAGAGGAGCCTGGCGGGCTACAGTCCACGAGGCGGCAGAGCCAGACACGACTGAGTGAATAACAGCTTGAGTCTGCCATGTCAACAGCTGCGTGCCCACGGGGCATTTGTCACCATCTGCGGCAAATGTTTAACAATACGGCTGCCTGAGGCAGCATCACCAGTTGGGACTAACAAGAGTCTGACCAAAAACCGTCAAGAACCGAAGAATGAGATGTCCACAGGAAGCTCTGAAAACCTCAGCTGTCTCCCTGGGAATTTAGAAGGCCATGCTCATACGCAGGGCTGTGGGCCCGTCCAGTGAAGACCTAAGGTGGCTCTCAGTTCTTACTTCTGGCTGACTCTGAACTTTCATGTAAGGAGGATTTGAAGAAAACAAAATGGCAAATATAAATCCCACCTTATCATTAATTACAGTAAACTTAAATACATAAACAAGCTAGCCAAATGGCAGAGATGGGCAGAATGGCTTAAAAAAATCATAATCCAACTGTAAGATGTCTTTAAGAGACATACTTTAGAATCAAAGACACAAACACGTTTAAAGTAAAAGGATGGAAAAAAAGGTATCTTGCAAACACCCAAGAGAGAGCTAACGTGGCTACAGTATTATCATCGGATAAAACAGACTTTAAGACAAAATCTGCCATTAGAGACAAAGAAGGCTATTCATAACAATAAAGATGGTCAATCAGGAAGACACAAAAATTATGCGTCCCTCTAACAATACGCAATTTTCAATCCTTCTACACTGACTCTATATTTTGTTACGACTCTGTCTTCTTACTCTTTCATAGCACTTCCAGTGAAACAGGTTTAAAAAATCAACATTACTAGAAACTGCTAAGTCAATGGTCTTTAAGACACCTGTTATACTAATTAAATCTAAAGTCAATAATGACATTTTCAGTACCATAAAAATAGTGTTTGACAGATTTTAGAGCACACATTTCCCTCTGCCTCCCTCACACCCTTCCCAAGAGCAAACCTCTGTCTTTTTCTTCTTCACTTTCAAAACTCTCCCCTCCATCACGTCGGGGGCTAGAAGGAGAGCTGTAACTCTCTGAAGAGGTCTCTCCACATGTGTCATGTCCAGATCCAATGTCCAAACTCACATCTGAAAATTACATGATTTTTTAAAAAGTAGAATTGTTCAGTTAAATAAATTTCTGAGCTGAACCATCAGAAATTACAGTTGTAAATTTTTTTTCAGTTTTTCTATAATTATGTAATAAAAACTGGCCCTTGACCAAAGTAAAAATCCATTACTGAAACAGTTTTAACTGAAAATAATTGACAAATGCATTCGTAAAACAAAGGCAGAGAAAACAGTCAATCTTATTGACTTTAAAAATCAGAATTAATGTTCTTTGTAGGGTCTGCCTAGTATTAATTACCACATCGAACCACTTCTTAAGTCAAACACTCCTCAGAGTACACTATAAAATTCTTCCTTAAGAAAAAAACAAAAGAAAACAACTCAAGAATACAGCTGACTGCCGAAAGTGCCTTTCAGTTAAAATTCCCATTATGCCTAAAATATCCGAAAAGATTCAACTGCTTCCCATGAAGCAGACCGAGTAGCCCCTGAGTTCTAAGCAGAAATAAATGATGGAAAAAAAAACACACCAGCACCAAACCACCTGGGGAGAGTGAGCTCACTACCATGCAGTGAGGCCTTCGATACTGCACAGAGTAAGCTTCAGAGTGTTTTAAAAAAAAGGAGGTGAGGCAGCTATTTCTCAGAATGAAATAATTTATTGCATTATTTTCTTTACATTATATAGCTAGTAAATATTTTAATCACTCAAGTGTCATGGATTAATTTGCAATTTTCAAAGAAATGCATACATAAATCTAAATCTAGAGTGACATAATTTCCGGTTTTTGACAATCCAGGTGCTTTAGAATTGTGTGGAGTCTTTGGAATTTTTATAATAAAAAAGAAATGTGATGCTCTGGACTCAGAAGGTGAGGAAGGTAAGGATCATTAACTATGCCAAAGGCTATTCCACAAACTGCCCTTTTAAACAGAAATATAAAACTCAACATTCAAAAAACTAAGATCATGGCATCCGGTCCATTACCTCATGGCAAATAGACGGGGAAACAATGGAAACTGTGACAGACTATTTTCTTGGGCTCCAAAATCACTGCAGATGGTGACTGCAGCCACAAAATTAAAAGACGCTTGGTCCTTGGAAGAAAAACTACAACCAAACTACAGAGCATATTAAAAAGCAGAGACGTTATTTTGCCAACAAAGGTCCATCTAGTCAAAACTATGGTTTTTCCAGTAGTCATGTATGGATGTGAGAGTTGGACCATAAAGAAAGCTGAGCACCGAAGAATTGATGCTTTTGAACTGTGGTGTTGGAGAGGACTCTTGAGAGTCTCTTGGACTGAAAGGAGATCAAACCAGTCCATCCTAAAGGAAATCAGTCCTGAATATTCTTTGGAAGGACTGATGCTGAAGCTGAAGCTCTGATACTTTGGCCACCTGATGTGAAGGACTGATTCATTGGAAAAGACTCCGATGCCAGGAAATATTGAAGGCAGCAGGAGAAGGGGACGACAGGATGAGATGGCTGGATGGCATCACTGACTTGATGGACATGAGTTTGAGCAAGCTCCGGGAGCTGGTGACGGACAGGGAAGCCTGGCGGGCTGCAGTCCGTGGGGTTGCAAAGAGTCGAACACAACTGAGCAACTGAACTGAACTGATAAACTTTTTACTTATTGTTTTCCCTGATTCCACTTTTCCCCTTCTATTTGCCATGAAGTGATGGGACGGGGTGCCATGTTATTAAGACAACAAAGAGGAAAAAACTTACACTAGCCACTATTCTAATGATAAAAATCTAGTTATTAGTATTTATGGACAAAAAGCTAGACAGACTTAACCATTTAGATGCATCAGACGGAAGACCCACAATGAGTTATTAAAGAAAGATGAAGGTCTTTAAATCATTATAATCTAAAATAAATTGAGAGATCAACCTCAAATTCTTGGTGCCGCAATCGGCCAACAGAAAAATGGGGTGGAAGAAACACGGGCCATGCAGCTGGACCAAGGTCTTCACGCTGTGAGTGAGGTAAGGCACACTTCTCTTCAGCAGAAAGATTAAAGCTCGAGAGTTTAAAAGCAAAGATTGTGGAAACACAGATGATCAACAGCACTGACTGTTTCGAGGAGAAGACCACATACGGGGGACAGGGGGATTTATTTTGTTCCCTTTTGTACCTTCAGAATTTTGAACTACATAAATGTATTTGACCCAAAATAGAAGTTAAATTTTAAGTGACAAACACTTATCTCAAACTGAGTTATTTAAAAATCTGGACAATCCATGAATCAAAGGACCCAATATTCTCAGCTTCAATATAGCATCTACATTTACTAAATGTGTGTTTGTTCTGTTAAAAAAATCTTAAGGGTAATTCCTCAGTATTCCAAAGGGATTGATAAACAGAGGGTTTTATCTTTAACCGGCGATCAGCAAACATCTCAGCTATACCTGACAATAGTTTTACAAAGTATTTTTTATTTATAGTTTTACTCTATAAATAAATATATATATACACACACATATGAAACAGTGGCATATAGAGAGAACAAGATAGAATAAGGTTAATCTTGAATTAAAAATCCTGAGGTTGTACTTTCATAATATTTGAAAATAAAGAAAGGAGTTAAGAGTCTGATCGATTATCAAAAGTTCTTAACCTAGACAGTGTATCTTTTCTTCTAACTTATTATAAGAGGCAAGAGGAATTACATGACTGAACACCTTGGTACTTGATGCAAGCCAAATGCTTTTCATATGTTGTCACATTTAAGTCTTACAATCTGGTGAGGTGGATATTATTCTTCTTTTACGAATTTAAGAAACTTGGGGGGTGGTAAAGACACAAACCTACATCTGTCTGAGGTCAAAGTCCACATGCATCTCTAAAAATATGAAGCTAAAGGGGAAGAAACTGTTACCAACTTTTTGGATGTAGTTCCCACATCATATGAGACCAGAGTGATGTTATGAGGGTGGCGTATACCTGACGGGAATCTTAACTCGAGATGATCTGATTTAGCATGTGGTTTAGAAGGCAGTGCAGAGAACGAACCAGGAGCAAACAGACAGGGAGTCCCGGCAGGAGCTGTTTCTAGTCCTCCACCGAGAACTCCTGTCCCCCTTGTTTCAGCAGCGCCCCCTTCTTTCAGCTGCTATCACCATGGGAATCTCAGACACTGCAGTGTTACAACACAAAAAGTTACTCCAATGAGTTGGCCCCCCAGGTTTCTCTGCTCTCCCTGCAGTCCCAGGGCCTCTCAAGAGTCTTCTCTAACACCACGGTGCTCAGCCTTCTCATGAGGTCCTTCTTACAGTCCAGCTCTCACACTTATACACGACCCTGGGAAAACCACAGCCTCGACTAGACTGACCTTTGTTGGCAAAGCGATGTCTCTGGTTTTTAATATGCTGTCTAGGTTTATCACAGCTTTTCTTCCAAGGAGCAAGCGTCTTTAATTTCATGGCTGCAGTCACCATCTGCAGTTGATTTTGGAGCCCAAGAAAAGAAAACCTGTCACTGATTCCACTTTTCCCCCTGCTGTCTGCCATGATCTCATGTTTTTGAATGCTGAGTCTCAAGCCAGCTTTTTCACTCCCCTCTTTCACTTTCATCTAGCTGCTCTTTAGTTCCTCTTCACTTTCTTCCCTAAGAGTGGTATCATCTGCATATCTGAGGTTGCTGATATTTCTCCCGGCTATCTTGACTTCAGCTTGTGATTCCCAAAAAGCTCCACAAAGGACGGTCATTAAAGCTTGAAAAAGTCAGTGAGATTTTTTAAGATGACTTTAACGCAAGAGTGCGGGCTTCTGTGGGGCTGGGTAGACCCCTCAGGTCTTGCGGCCTCTGCTCTGGAGCAGGGGGTGGCTGAAGAGGAGACCCCTGATGAGACCGCTGCTCCCGGGGCAGGGGAAGGGGCCAGAGTGTCTCTGCGGCAGAGATCCTTTCACCTCCGAGGCCAGACCAAACTTCCTGCGTTAAATACGTCTGAAGTATTCATGGAGTTAATTCAGAAATTACTACTCATATCAATGCAGGGAAAATGTGTGTGAGGCTTTGACCCAACAGTTCAACACCCACTCTAAGAGGTGCCCTGCTAACTACATTTAGGCGATGTGTAATTCAAAGGAAAACTCCCTTACCTTTCACAGAACCACCGTGGGTATGCGGAAGAGCAGAGAGTCGAATACCATTTATTCTACTATTCAATCTATTGTCAGTTTTCTTAATTTTCTCCCTAAGCCAAAAGTATACATGTTACCAACATTTTTTTTTTAACAGTCCCTAGAGAACACATTAAATACAATACTAATAAAATTCCCAATTTTTTCAATAATTAAAAAAAAAGTTTAGTAAGGTATATGTGAATGCAAGATCCACCCTTCAGTGTGCAGGCCTGGAAACTGCCCCTCCAAACTGAGTATGATACACGACAACAGCCTTATTTTATTATGTGCAAGTGTTGATTGTCTAGAACTATAAAAAAGAAGTCCAGAGTAAAAATAAAAAGCAAACTAATAGAAAAATACTATTTATACTACATAAACTAAACAGGTCTATTATCAAATGTCTGACCAATTTCTCTGACCAATTTCTATTACTGGAAACATTAAATTAAACTTACTTTTCTATTTGTGGCTTTCCTTTCTTCTTACTTATTGAAGATAAACTTCGTTTTTCAGTTGAATGCTACGGAAAAGAATAAAAAAGTAACTGGACCAAAGCACAGCCATACTCAAGGAGGCATCCTCTTATTCTGATACAAGACACTAAAAGGACACAATCCCAACTGTATGTTCTAACACATTTTTATTTTCAGTCTTTTTTGAAGTTACCTACTTGATCCACTAAAATTTGCGTATTTTCTGACAAATACTTAGAGAATCTGTATTTTCCTTGTATTAATAAAATGGGTGTGTTTTCTTTTTGTCACTAAAAAAACACCGTCAAGTAACTGGTATTTGCTACAGGTTTACCAGTCTTCTCGTCAAGTTCAGGTTGGTAAAACACACGACTGTGTCAACTCTAAAAGAAAAGGTGCAGGCCCCGAAGCAGATGGAGAAACACGATAATCAGATGGACCTGAAAATCGGCCGTTAGTAAGCATGACTTTAATAACACAATTTCTCAAAGTATGTTTTAGTGCTTTAGTTCATAAAAACACATCCCAATAAAGGTTCACATCTGGACCTGAGTGTTAGCCAGTAATACAGATCCATTTTCTAGAGAAGGTGGTTCCCTCCAGAGTGGTCCCAATAAGCATCGCCCCTGTATTCGCAGTGTTGTGGTGCCTAGACACACTGGGGAGCACGCGGCTCTCTGACTACACCAGCACTTGAAAAGGGAGTATCTCCTAATCACGTTTGGGAGTGCTGGGAAACTGGCCCAACAACTCACGAGGGAATAGAGTTTTCAAAGTTCACATCTCCACAGCGAGACAGGAACCAAAACGTGAATAATTCTTTCAAAGCAAAAAACACGCATAACGGTGTATCCCTAGTGAATCATTTCCGGCATCATCACAATAAAATGTATTAGCATTTCTGAGTAATAAAACTGATATAAAGACACGTCTTCAGGTCCCAGGGGCGCTTAGGCCATGTATTTCAATTAACTTCGAAGTTCTTACACAGAAGTGTCTCTTCATTTCTTCTCCCCAGATACACCAGTGGGCCTCACAATGCTTAAGGACTTGACTCTCGTGCAGCAGCACCGCCTGGTCAGCATGGCAGAAGACAAAGCCACCCCCGTACCTGGTCAACTAAGGCCACGCACTGCTCCTGGTGCTGAACGGTGGCACAGGCTGGCTTCCTCCAATCCATGACTCCATTCTGCTCAGCATACTGCATGGGGAGCCCGTCCACCGGGGAACAGCCTGCACCGACACTGCTAGCAAAAGAAAGAGTCCGTGCCAGCGCGAGGCCCGTCCTCAAAAACCCCACCTACTCAGCATATAACGAGGAAGCGATGGCAACCCTTTCTTCAGTACGTTAGTTTTTTATAGAATGCCTTGCAATAGCTCTAAGGAAAAAAGTAAACTATGAAAATAAGCCAGTACATAGCATTCTCACCTATTTATTAATTAATACCTGTCTCTGAGGAGCTTGACAAAGGCACAGCCTATCTCTGGATTCATTCCACATGGCTCACAGCTGGGGTACTAACCCCAATCTTGAGAGAATCGCTACGGACTGTGTGTGTCTAAGGCAAGGGAAGGGACAGCATAATGTGACTGGAAATCAAGAGGAACAGGCCACAGAAACAGACTCAGAGAGAATCCAGAGAATTACTGGACACGGACGCTAACAGTGCTCAACACTGGTCAAGAGCTACAGGATATCAGAATTTTGGAAGAATACTGGAAAATAGAAAAAGGAATCAACTTTAAATTCTAGAACTGTAAAATAAATTAGGAATTCAATGGATGGGAACAGATGAAAAAACTCAGTGAAGAGGAAATCTGGTCATGAGAAAATAAACTGGGGCATGGAGAGGGGAAAAATGTGGCAGCAGCAGCAGCAGCAGCTTGCGAGAGCACACGGGGTGTGGCAGAAAGCCTGGCCTGTGGGCACCCAGGGTTGCAGAGGAGGGGGCTCACCACAGGGAACTGCTGAAAACCAGACAATGGGAAAATTCAAACACACAGTCCAGGTTTGGAGAAGCACCCTAACCTTCAGAGAGTAACAGGGTGGAGACGATGGCTACCTGCAGTCTTGAGCTCCCCCTAGAAGCAGAGTCTGGGTAACGTGGTTGACACAGCCAGGCATCTGGGAAGCAGGAGCAAGGGAGGAGGGGGCAAGCCAGATGGGAGGAGGGGGAGCCAGTCTGGGAAGCAAGAGCAAGGGAGGAGGGGGCAAGCCAGATGGGAGGAGGGAGAGCCAGTCTGGGAAGCAGGAGCAAGGGAGGAGGGGGCAAGTCAGATGGGAGGAGGGGGAGCCAGCCTGCGGGGCTGCCACTGGGGCCACCAGGAGCTGCAAAGGCTCAAGCCCCCTGGGGTCCCCACAGCTACCTCCCCAGAGGCAGGAACCAGAGCCTCCCACCAGTGAGGATAGAGCCCTGGGCGAAGGAACTTCCCGCTCCGAGCCGGCCGGTTCCAGGGCCACGCAGGCCCAGAGCACCCACACAGCCCCTGGGCCAAGAGGCGACAGGCTCACGGCGGGAGTCTGGAGAGGACCACACGGCTGCGGGACGAGGTCGGAAGTCACACGGACGATTTTAGGTGCTTTGCGGCAGAAATCAAACCAGGCTGAGAGGAGATGAAGTGAGGGACCAAAGGCGCAGGCATGGAGACAGTGACCCAGGAGCTGGAGCGCCGACAGGAAGTAATGACCGGCCCGCAGCCCCACGTGCTATCTGTGAAACGTCTTTCAAAAGGGAAGGCGAGAGGGACGTTTCTTCTTGAGAAAAACAAAGTGAACTCATTACTGGCAGACAATGATAACAGGAAATTCTCAAGTGTTCTTCAGTTAGAAGGATGCTCAGACGCTGGAAGGAATGAGGAACAATGGAACGGTAGTATCTGAAGATGAATGAAACAAGGCTTCATGAGGTTTGGAAGAGAATCAAGGTGCATGACGGGTACAGTCTGTGAGCGAGGAGGAGGTAAGGGAGGTGACAGTGCTGCTAGGCCCTCACGGGGAAGCGGTGCAAGCGCAACCGCTGTCAGACCTGCATGAGCTGCCAGCGCCTAACAGAACCTCCAGGCGACCGCTGCAAGGACCAAGAAACAGCGTCCACACAGCTATCGCGGCTAATGCAAGAGCAGAGCAGAATAAAAAACACCCGAAAGCAAGGAGAGCAAGCTAAAGCTGATACAAATAACAAGCAAGCAGTCAAATGGCAGAATGGCAACTGAATCTCAGAAAGCAAGCACGGCAGTGACTTACAAACAGGCAGCGGCCTGCATGGTTTAGGAAAGATACCTACTGCACAAGGGGACTTTTGCCGGTATGTTTCTTGTGGATTACGGTGTGCTGTAACACATCTAGAGTGGAGGAAAAAAACAGTTTATTACACCACACCCTTCTGCAAAATCCAAACAGAGGCCACAGCGGATTTATGACCATAACAGTGTTGACAGACCACTTAGAGTGCATCCCAGCTCACGGAAAATCCCTCAATTTCCCAAAGACACAGTCAGTGACTGAACTTCCTTAAATATCCTCTCAAACATGTTCCACCTAATAGCACATCAAATTTGTCCAAAACTACAAAAGTTGACTATGAGCATTAAACTGCAAAACCACAACATTGAATTTCAGGCCTTTTTTTTTTTTTTTTTACATCATGAAAACAAATGAAGTGCCTCATATATTAAAAAAACACACATTAATAAAGCCAACACCCATGCACCCACCTCCTGGATAGCTCTGTATTTTCCTCTTTCTATTAAGAAAGGAAACATCCCAGAACAATTAAATGCCTCCCTCCATTGCGTTCCAGTCCCTTCCCCTACAGCGGTTAGCTGAGGTGCGCGTTTTTAACTACCCATCTGTGTATTCAGAAACACAGTGGTGCCACGTTTGAATATACTCTAAATACCCTTTATTTTAACTGCCACCTAGTGGGAACGTGCCTCCATCTATTCATGACTTTACCAACACCTGAAACGTTCGGGTCGCATTCAGGGCTTTGCTGCTCCCCCACAGGCTGCGGGACGGCCCGAGTCCTGGCCCCCGAGCCCACGGGCGACAGTGTTCACAGAAGCAGAAATGCTGGGAAGCAGTAGGAACCGCCTCCAACTGCACGCCAGTGTCAAATTCTCTCCAAAACACCTGCACCCATTTAAACTCCCATTGACAGTGGCTGAGAATTCTCCTTACTTCATATCCTTGATAATTCCCAAACTTGAAAATGGTCTGCCAATCTGATGGGTATGAAATCATTTCTCATTGTTTTTCATTTGCATTTTCTGGACTACTCAGGGGGCTGAACCATTCAAGGTTCTTCTGTGAATTGCCTATTTTTATCTTTCCGTATGTTGTTGACCAGACTGATTTTCTCAGTGATTTTTTAGAAGACTGTATAGTCTGGTTGTAGTCTTCACCTGTAAATACCCTGCAAATGTCTTCGGTGTGGCTTTCTGTCACATGTTGAGCTTTAACTGAGAACAGAAAGATCTCCCCTATGGCCATGCTGCTCTGTCGTGTCCAGAAAGCCTTCTTGTCCCAGAGTACTAACCTTTAAAAACTCAAGTTCTATATTTTACATTAAGTTTATATATGTTACATATAATGTGCTATTCACTTGAAATGTTCTGTGCACGACAGAAGTAGGGATCTAATTATATAGTTTTTCCTGACTGGAAAGCCAGCCGGTACCACCGATCACACACACTTTGCCCCTGCTCTGAAGTGCCACCTTTCACACACCGAGTCCCCACACTCTGTCCCTCAGTTCCTGGGTCTGCGCTGACGGCCTGTTACCTACCCCTGCCAACAACACTGTGCAGAATGACTCATCCCAGGCAATCAGCGTTTACCTTCTTCTTGACTCGATGCTTCCGAGCTGTCTTCTTTCAAGTGCTCTAATATCTTAGAGGTCTTCAGAGAGGACTGTAAGTTATCTGCAGGAAGTATTAAATATCATTAATTTTTAGGGAAATTATCACAGTGAGATAAACCACTGTAATGACTACCTTTCTCCCACAGAAGCTGAGAGTTGGAGTTAACGGTACAGAGCGCGTCTCCAGTAGTTGGGACCTTGAAGAATGCAAGGGGACCTGGCACAGAGCCTCGGGCTGGGAGTGGGGGCCCTGAGCCAGGCAGCCAGCTCTCCCCACAGAAGCTGCAGGACTGGAGCCACTGGGTGAGCCTTCCTGCCCGCGTGCCGGTGCACAGTGAGGAGATGGGCTGGGCCAGCGCTTCGAAGCCTCTGTGCTGTGTACGCCTCGTGCCCCTTTCAGGGGCGACAGGACAGTGCAGCGACATCAGGCGCACAGTACCTCCCGCTCCCGCTCCTCCTCCAGAAGCGTGCTCAGCGCTCGCAGGCCAGCCCGGGCCCTTGGAACACACGGTGTGAGCCGGATCGCTTCTCCGTTACAGACAGACCAGTGGGCTTGCAGAGGTTACCATTTTAAGTCATTTTAAGGGTGTCTAACATCTGTTTTCTCGGATGTCAGAATGTGGAATATTGCTATTTCAGGGAGGCAGGAGGAGTATGGAACTGTCGTTTCTTAGAAGTGTGTGTGTTAGTCACTCAGTTATGTCCGACTCTGTACAACCCCACAGACTGTAGCCCACCAGGCTCCTCCGTCCATGAAACTCTCCAGGCAAGAATCCTAGAGTGGTTGTCACTTCCTTCTCCAGAGGATCTTCCCAACCCAGGGATCGAACCTAGGTTTCCTGCACTGCAGGCGAATGCTTTACCGTCTAGCTACTAGAGAAGCCCTTTCTTAAAGGAGTGGCTGCAAAATGAACTTTGCCGACAATATGTTCTTTGGTGAAATAACTTGAGATTTTCCACAATTTCAAAACATGTCCTTTAATACACTATCTTGATTTCACACAGTTTGAGATCTTAAAAATCTACCAGCCTCTTTAGCATTGCTCATGTAATTTATAAACTGCCGAACTCTCCAGACTAGTCTTCTCTTATTTATGTGTGTACGACTCACTTGAGCACATTTTCCTAGGCAGCCTTGCTAAAATCTGAATTAAAAGCTTAACTTCAGGCTTCAATGCTTCTTTAGAATTAAATAGATGCTATTTATAGATATTCATTCAAAAAAATCACACTTGGTTCAAGAAGAAAGCACTGACTATTTTGATGTTACTGGCAAAATATTTGTTAGAAAAAGCAGCTGAGATAGATGTGTACAAAACCAAACGCAAAGCAGACTGTGATGAATGCTGCAACATGCAGGTGAAACCAGACCACAGGAACACACAAGGAGGCTGGGAAATACCCTTGTGAGGTGGTTATTTCAGTTGGGTCCCCCAAAACAGGTGATCTTAACAGACTGTGACAAAAGGGTGCAAAAGAACAAGACCCTGGAATAGGAAATGGCCAGGTATACTGAGTGGCTGCCAACCCTTTAAGCTGGGGAGAGGAGGCTCAAGGATGCTCATGACAGGGCCTGAGCCTCACAGCAGGTGTTTAATGTTCTGAATAGAGGGTGGATGGAAGCTCCAATACTTTAGCCACCTGATGCGAAGAACTGACTCATGGAAAAGACTCTGATGATGGGAAAGATTGAAGGCAAAAGGAGAAGGGGGCAACAGAGGATGAGATGGTTATATAGCACCACTGACTCAATGGACATGAATTTGAGCAAACTCTAAGAGACAGTGAAAGACAGGGGAGCCTAGCGTGCTGCAGTCCATGGTGTCACAGAGTTGGACACAACTTAATGACTGAACACCAACAAGAGGATTAACACACTGATCCTCAAGATAATCCCGGGGCGGGTTACAACGGAGTGAGACTAGAATCGGAGAGAAGTGCGGCTTTACACAGTCTGTGCAGGAAAACAGGCCTGGCAATGAGACTGGTGAGAAGGGTAAGAAGGAAGATGTCCTCTGTCTGGTGTGGCTTGGTCCTTAAATGACTGGACATGAAGGGGAAATGTGAAGAGGGTAAGGCCAGAGCTTCCAGCCTGGGAGGCTGGGGAGGTCCTTATGGGAATAGGGGTAGAGGTCAGAGGTTATCCATCGTCCAGGCTGCACTAGAGTGTCTTGGCAACCTGTGAGTCAGGTCTATTAAGGGGCCTGAGGATCCAGAAGGCCCACGAGTTTAAGATACTTGGCCCCTGTTTTGTGATGTTATGCTTTTTTCTTTTAAAATTTTCATTACAGTACCACTGATTTAGCTGTTAGTTTTTTGCTGTACAGCAAAGTGGATCAGTCATACATATACATATATCCACTCTTTCATAGATTTTTTTCACATACAGGTCATTACTGTTTTGTGACATTAGCTTTTATAAGTTACTTTCTTTAAAACTGCAGTGAAAATTCACTAAAAACTACCAATGTTTCTAATTTGTATGCTACTTGACCTTAACTAAAATGGCAATCCCATATACAGGATGGCATGGTAAAGCAAGAAATCCAGGCCAGAAAAATGTCAGATTTCTACGGAGGAGCAGAGACACTTACTGAGGCTGTGTAGAGGGTCAGATGGCATGGACTGAAAAAAGCTGTGTACTTTCTGACTCTGTAGAAAAGCTTGTGATGAAGTTGAAAATAGCTGCCTGCATATAAAAAGAAAAGAGATTGGTTAATTTCATGCAATAAACCCACAAGATAGGTGAGATGGTAAACAAAACCACCTGGCAGTTTAATTCAGGTACAAAAGACTGTTTTCCTAAGGAAGAGAATATTTGTTTGCTAATGTATTTCCCATAGGAGGAAATGAATAAAAGGCTTATTTACAAGAATCTAATAAAAAGGCTTATTTTCAACTTTATATAATCTAGTGATAAGGTTTCAATTCTGACCCAACACGTATTATTAACAGTCACCTTTCTGCTCAGAAAAACAACTGCAGGTTCTTTACCTTCTTCACGGGTGTTACTTTTCACCATTTGGCGGCACCATGAAGGAACCGTCTCGCTCCCTGAAAATACAGACACTGGGAAGTTTGGAGCAGGGGAATTCTGGAAGCTACACGACACCGCCAGGTCGGTCACAAGTACTGCTGCAGACTAAGGCACGCGTGGCTGGTGAGTCGCCTCGGTATGCACCACACCATGAGTCTAAGCCGCTATCTTTAAAACCAGCTTTCCTCGTGTTGTATTAACGTCCTTAGGGGATTCCAAGTGGAGGTCTTCCCTACAAAAGGGGAAGGGTTACAGCATAGTCTGATGGAAAGTTTACTTGGAATGTGAACACCAGCTCAATCACTTACAAGCTGAGTCACCCTAAACAAGGCATGTGGCCTTTTGGCTCCAATTTCCTCTCAGGAAATATCAACATGCTTCAAGGTTATGATACTCAAATAGTACACACGTATTAAACTGTTACCCTGCTCAACACACAAATCCCTTTTCACTGCTTTTGAATACTTTAAGTGCTCATTTAAAAATTTAGTTCTTATTGTCTCCCCAAGGTTTCAGACCTATCATTCCAATTAGTTACAAAATCATTAAATACCAAACCAAGAGCGGACCCTTATGGACCGAAGCTTCCTCGTGCATTAGACAAAACCGCTTCTTGGATCTCAAAACGTGGAGGTAAACAGAACAGGAAGACAAAGGGGGAAATGGAGAGAGGGACGAGAAACAGATGCAAAGTAGGGAGCTCATCTAAATTTCAGGTCTGAACACATTACCAAAGGCTGGGGACTAAAATCCAAAGGCTTCTATTTATCCAGTTATGTTTACAAACCAACTAATTGGTCAGAAGTACAGTCATATTGAGTACAAGGCAGGGGCTCATCATCAGCACGCAGGCTCGTCAGATTCACTGCTGCACGGCCACGAGTGAGCAACCGCACCCAAACAGGGCACACAGTGGCCACTACCTGCTCGCGAAATTGAGAAAGAAAAGTAGGACCGCACTGTGACACGACAGATGCCGTCCAGCCCCAAACGCATGCCTCCCTACCACACCTTCCTCTTCCTCATCCACAGCGCAGGCACAAGGGAACGCAGACCCCAGGCCCTGTACTGGCCCCAGCGCCGCCTCACCTACACACTCACTTCCTCCCTCTTTACACACTTTCCCCCCTCACTTACACACTCACTTCCTCCCTCTTTCGTCTTCCTCCTCCTTTACAACTGCTGCCTTTCTCAACGGCATGAATGACAGCGACACTAACCCAAAGCCCACCAACTGGGAACCAGCGTCCTGCACCCGACTTATGGTGCTGAGACCACAGCCTAGCTGCACAGAACAATCAAGGGTGTTTCTAAAGGGAAGTATAAGAAAAAATCACTTCTTTAGTGTAACTTTTGCAGAGATGTCGCCCCCGTCCTCAGCCCCGGCCGGCCACGAGCAGCCTGAGGCTCACTGGGTGTGCGCAGACCTCACCTCAGCACGGGCTCCAGGTCGGGGTGCCGCCGCTCCTCCCTCTTCAGCGAGCCCTGATTCAGGGCTCGGAGGATGGTCTTGTCAAAAGTCTCCGAAGACAGCTCCTTGGGAAGCTAGGAAACAAAAACCGGCCAGCGTCACATCTCTCACTCACTGGCAAATACGTCACAAACCAGGGGCATAAAAGGGAGGTAAGTGCCTCCTGCTCAGACATCACCCCAAAGCCGTTCCTTTTCTAAATCTTCCAGATACAGGGCCGCAGCCTGGAGCAGCCGCCGAGCAGGGCGGGGTCCCCGGGGCGTCCCCGCGCGGGGTGGAGGGTCCCGCAGCGCTCACCCTGCTTCCCTCCCGCTCCCGGACACCCACAGCGCGGCGCTTCAGTTAAATGGAGCATTTCCCAGAGCTCAAATAGCCTGCAAAGTGTGGCCTGCCTTTGCAGTTACCACCTCTGTGCCTCCTGCTTCACAGGTGACCCTCAGGCCACCTCAGACTGGCAACGCTACACTCCCACTGAAGAGCTAAGTGGGAACGATGGGGCAAAACCCCAAGTTTTACACAAACAGTCCCCAGCTCTGGAGCCCCAGCTCAGCCCTGGCTGAGCTCAGCAGGCTAGAAGCTCTTCCTCACTGAGGCCTGATGGGTAACCATCTACAAAGCCTCGCAACGATTCAGTGTTTGTGACTCTTCTCATGAATTCGGTCATTCATGCAGGCAACACACAGTTCAAACTCCGACTGCGTCCTAAGGACTGCGTCCGGCGCTGTGGATGCAGCACCGAGGAGGGAACCTGCACCTGGCCTCCAGGGAGCTGCCTTTCTGGGGCGGAGGAACCACACAGGTGTCGGACACAGCTGCCACCGAGCAGCAGGGGAGGCAGCCACCAAACCGGAAAAGGGGCTGGAAGGCCTAGCCTCCTCTTGCACGTTTCAGCAAACTCTAAGTGCCGCCCGTCAGCCTCCGCAAAAGTTAGAGAGTGTTAGGGAGCCAGGTTGTGAAGGGGACAGTTTTTACTCTTACATTTTGCAGATGATTTTAAAAGGAAGGTAAACAGGAAAAAAAAGACATATGCTAAACTTGAAAGGATATTTTATAATAGGAAATTAGTTCCTAGAAATACACTATGTTGCCACTTATTTCATATAACCTGATAAGGCACTGGTCTTACAGAAAAAACACTATATTCAAATGTTGGCTAAACAGGGGGTCATTAATTACCGTGATTCTGAAGGATAGATAAGTTATCTATTTCGGACTAATAATTATATATATATATATATTTTTTAATCTAAGCTTTCGAGAAGTTGTATGACTAAAAAATGAAATCTGTCAAGAAAAACAACAGTCAAAGCTTAGGAAACCCAGAGGAGAGACCTTACTGGGTGCTGGGCACATCGCCACCAACAACATACGTCTCAGCAAGAAGCTGGGAATGATAAGGTTCCTTTTTTTTTTTTAATGTGGAAAGCCTTCAATTCCTTCTATAGCTAAT
Organism: Connochaetes taurinus; assembly: GCA_006408615.1. Lineage (NCBI taxonomy): Eukaryota > Metazoa > Chordata > Mammalia > Artiodactyla > Bovidae > Connochaetes > Connochaetes taurinus. Next base: position 150,504 of record SJXO01004637.1, read on the forward strand.
GTTCATGAAGAGTTGTAAATCAACCTCTACATACATGTTTTAATATTCCTGGTGTTTACTTTGGTGCTAAAGTTTTTGGATTCTGTGTATGATATCAAAATCATTTTAACAATAAAATCTGTATTTTTACCTTCAGTAGAAATTCCTGTAGTTCTTGGTGGGTTTTTGTTACTGTTGTGACTGAAAGATCAGACCAATTTACCTGATTTAAAAAGAAAAAAAACAACACATACTATACAGTTATTTCTCAGGCAAGAACTGACTGGAAAAAAGCCATGGGTAAAACAGATGACCTTACTTAAACTTTATCAATATCAACAAATTAGAAATATAAAGTTAATCTGTTATAATTTGTTCAAAATTGTTAAAATTAACTGTATATTGACATGTTACTTAAAAATTTCTTTCAAATTGCATGGTTTTCAAAACAAGCTGTCTTCTATAAACGTGACTACATTTTAGTAGTTTTTCAGAAAGGGAAATGGCTTACACTCCTTTTGGAGAAGTTGCAGGGACTCTGAAATGGCACTTGGAGAGTGCAGATATAAGTCCCAAGAAAAAGAAAATTCTATCTCCTGAAACCTACTAAGTGCACATTCTTAAGAGAAGTACCGGGTTCCGTGCCCTTCCTTGGTAGTGCTGTATTGTGCTTTTATGGGAATTTATAGTTTAGGAAAAGACTTCATCATCTTTATCTTAATGCTTTAAAGTCCTATTAAGGTGGATGAGGCAGATATGACTCCTTCCATTTGCAGACAGAGAAACTAAAACTCAAAAAGGCTAACTGATAGATTCAAACTCTAAGCAAGCAGAAGAGCCAGAACTAAAATCGATTACTCACCTACTTCTTGGATACTTTTAATTCAGTGGACTCAATAGTGGCCCACTAATAATTTCTACTTTACAATTATCTGAGCTGAGTAAATACTTGAACTATGTAACACATAAGCCTTAGCAACTACTCATGCCACAATTAACCAAATACTTAACAATACCTTCAAAATTTTACCCAGCAACCCTCAAACAAATATCCTTATTAACGGGGTATGACTTTTAAATGACTTCTAATTATTCAAATGGTCGTTGAGCAGCTCCTGGTGTCAGACACTGTTCTTATGAAAGGACACGGAGAGGACAAGACTGTGAGGTCTCTGTGGACAGAGCCCAGTGCAGGAGTCAGACCAGAGCCTGTGAGCAGAGAGAGCCCGTCAGTGACCAGGGCTCCACAGATAGTGCACTGGGCACGGAGCAGGGGCTGCGAGTAGCAGGTGAGACAGGCGCCAAGAATGACCTGGGCGGGGGCTCAACCCGGGGGCGACAGATGGCGCAGAGCCAGAGAACACGAAGGCCTTAAGGAAGGAACGAGCTAAGAGCTCCAGCAACGCAAGGAGAGCTGGACTAGCTGAGTGAAGAGCACAGAATGAATGGCTGGCGCCAAATGTCACAGAATGTAGATGAGATGTGGAGATGACTTAAAATTTGAAACCTGAGGACACTTCTATAGAAGGCAGAAGCTAGTCCCAAAACTTATTCAACAAAACTAGGCAAGTCAGACACGGTGAGATGCAGAGGAGGATGATTCCTGCTCTCTCGGAGATGACAGCTTTCTGGAAAGAAATACCATGTAACCCAAGTACAAGAACCTAGGAAAGAGATGATGGCGGCACACCTGGGATGAAGGGAAAGACCTCCTGCTGGAGGACCAGAAGTGACTTCGTGAGGCAGAACCGCCGACATCTGGCGGGCAGCTCCTCCAGAAGGAAGCGAGGGGCAGGCGCACAGACGCCTCCGCCCTGCAGCCCCAGTGCGGGCGGCCCGCCTGAAGAGCAGGGCTAGCAGGTGGGGCCCGGCAGGGAGGAGGGAGATGTGGTCAAGGGCCCACAGCCCAGTCCACAGGCAGAGAGGAGCCGCGGGGACCGACCGCGCTGGGCTCTGCGCTCAGTCAGACACCATGTGACGGACAGAAGGGCAGCAGAGCAACCAGAGACCAGAGCAGGCAACGAGGGCCAGGAAACAGCAGCCTCGGAGGCAGAGGAGGAGAGACGCCAGGGAAGGCTGCCATGGAGGGCGCCGCCTGTCACCGCACGCTCAAAACACTGCTGAATGTTTACTTTCACTTGCTAAAGGTTTGTTTACGCCTTAAATCTAAGGCTCTTATTTCTTTTTAATCAAACTGTCAGAGCAATCTTAACGTGATACATCTTTTAATCTGGGCAAACCATGCAGTATATACCGGAAACAGCACATCCCTTAATTAAGACAAACACAGACATGTGCACAGCTTTTCTTAAGGTAGCAAACCTGCCGTTTAGTTTTTCCAAAGATCAATTTTCATTCCTTCCAAAAGACCATTGAACAGTGTGAGGCTCTTTCTTGGGTGAGAGTAGCTTACTTTGAAGGTGTACTCCCAATATCTGTCAGCCCTTTTTCTCTGGACTCCTTTCAACATTATCTTCTCAATGTGTACAGCTGAAAGAAAGAAAACACGCTGACTTGTTCTACAGAGACTAGATACACATTTCAGTTATTCAACCTGACACAGCCAAACGGTTAAGCTATTTATCTTCATCTTTACTACTGGCCTTAATCATGGAATAAAACCAAAAAACCCAGAAGCACAGCAACGTGCTGTCCGTCAATCAAGTAACTTCTTTCTACATCTATGAGTATGCAGAGTGCCTAAAGTCGTTTCAAGCACTCTGCTAAGCACCAAAGATAAATAATAAGAGGTGCCTTCAGTGAAGATTGCTTAGCTAGAGGAATCTTCAAAACTGTTAATTCACATTACCACAAATACAGCACTTTAGAATCTTTCAGTTATTTAGGCAGATTAGGTATAAACCGGAAAAAATTCTTAAATGAGGTGGGGAACTCTTCAAAAGTAATAAGAAAGTGATAAAGACTTCTTTCCAATTCAGAATTTAAAAACTGTTTCCCTCAAGTGTGACCCTTAATATCATACAGTGGTAACACAAACTTAACATTATAATGAATTATGATGGTTCACTATAGTAAAACTCCTCACAGTTTATTATACAATAGTGGTCATAAATTACACTGGTGGCTTAAGAACAATTACACTGAATTGAACCAGATAAGATGATCAGCTCACTCATGAAGTAAGTCAAAGTGCAAATCCCCAAAGTCCTCATTTCATACATCCTTCAATAGAAGTTACCACCTTAGCAAGTAAATCTCTTTACAAAGGGAAAAGAGCCAGTCTAGTAAGCATAATATAAGGACTTAAGGGAAAAAAAAATTTGTTGCTCAGGGTATAAGTTGAAGAAATCGTAATGAAGATGATGAAGGTCACAGGGAAGAAGTCAGGAAAGTGACTCAACAGAAGGTCACCGCTCGAGTCACAGGGGATAGGAGATGGAAAAGAAAAGGGAAGGACTCACTTTGCCTTAAAGGAAGAAGTTAAAACAGGTGAAGTAGAATATACAAAGGAACAAAAGTGTGCAGGAAGAAGTAAGATTGCTATAGATCACAGAAGGTGGGCACTGAGAAAGCAAGAATCATAAGATTACAGAAATCTGCTGGTAAACAGACATTAGGAGACACCATTACCAGAATTTTGTGTTAACTTTCCAAATGTCTAGTGTTTGGTGGCCTGCTTCTGGGCCAGTTTCCCTTGGTGGATGAGAACGTTGAGGACGGAGACGAAGCAACTGCAGACGCTGGGTGGGGTGAGAAGCCTGCAGTGGCTCAGAACTGCTGCGTATGACGAAGGCTGGAGGAGGGGAGGGGCCTGCTGTTTCCAAAAGCTGCTCTATTCAATTACATGAAGGATGGTTGCTATTAAATAAAAACGATCTGAACTAATCAATGTTCCCAAATATGAAGCAGCGCTACTTCTGAAAGCAGGCTGAGAGAGAGGGCCACAGGGCAGTGTGGCACAGGAGCGTGGCTGCGGCTTCGGCTCCATTTCACTTCTACCTGCTGTGATCTATCAGAATCGAGGTGAGGGACAGAGGGCATGAGGTGAGGGGTGGCTGATAACGGGAGGCTCTGCAACTCTCAAATTAAAGAACTGCAGAGCATGGACTATGGACATTTGTTTAAAAGTCAAAGATATAGGAGAAACTATTTGTAAGTACCACCTTACAGTTAATTATTATCATTTTGATGTAGTCTTATTTTTTATTTTTCACTATCTTAAAGGAAAAAAAAAAAATACCACAAGGGACCTTCACTGTAAACTCAAAACTCTGCTTCACGGAGCCTGGCTGAAGCAGACCAGGCAGGATTCCAGATTACTGTTCAAGATTCAGTAATCGTGAACAGAAGCAATTAATTATGTAAATGTTTTCTAACCCTTAAACATTCCCATCTATTTTTCCTCTGTGAAGAAAAATGTATTATATGAAAAGGATTATTATTGGAACTAAAAGGAAACAGAATGACATCAATTCCAAGCTGTTATGACGAGTGTTATAACTGTGATGCTCAAAGCTGTTATGACAAGTGTTATAACTGTGATGCTCACCGCCCATCTTTCACCCTCCCCAAATTTTAAGGATTCCAGATTACTGTTCAAGATTCAGTAATCGTGAACAGAAGCAATTAATTATGTAAATGTTTTCTAACCCTTAAACATTCCCATCTATTTTTCCTCTGTGAAGAAAAATGTATTATATGAAAAGGATTATTATTGGAACTAAAAGGAAACAGAATGACATCAATTCCAAGCTGTTATGACGAGTGTTATAACTGTGATGCTCAAAGCTGTTATGACAAGTGTTATAACTGTGATGCTCACCGCCCATCTTTCACCCTCCCCAAATTTTCCCTCAGCAGGTTAACGGACCCCCAGATGTAAAGGGAAGAGAACACGTGAACCTGTCTCTCTTCGGTTGGCAATGTCCTTTCACTCCCCCACCCAGACCTCTTGAAAACTGCATCACTGCAGGAAGCATGTGCTTGTAAGAAATTTCTTCTCTCTTACAGTGCACGTCAGTAAAATTAACTTTTTCGGCAGACCTTGAGCACATTCTACAGCTAAAGCACTGTACTAATACTCTAGGGGGAGGTTAAAGTCTTTATCCTCCAGAAGTATGCGGCCGGGTTTAAGAAAGGCAGAACCGAACAAGCATGGGCTGGGATGGGCCAGGGGCTTGGAGTTGGAGCCCAGACGCAGACTCAAGGAAGCGAGAGGACCAGTATCTGAGCCAAACCCAGGACCCACAGAGCTCTGTCCTCCACAGAGGGGCAGGGGGCGGGTCAGTCAGCGCCAGCAGCGCTCTGCAGTCTTGTGGACAGACGGTTTAAACTTTAGGAAAATACGACATACCTTCTCGCTGGGTTCTGTGAGGTGTCACAGCAAGTCCATCATGAGGTACTGGGGCTTGTTCTATTAAACTGGCCTCGCTACTTTGCATATAATCAGCATGAGAAGAGTCACTCTAGAGGAGAGAGGGGGCACAAGTTAATCTACATCTGAGACTAAGAACAGAGAAAGCCACAAAAATGAGCGAGACTAAAGCGGTGCTTTCAACAGCACTGATTTCAACAGCAATTTTAGAGATACAACAGGTGATTACACATTAAGAGCAGAAAGGCACAGCGCCAGAGCAGGAAAGAGACAGCCATATTTATCTTTCTTTAATGGCAATATTCTATCAATTATTTAACTGTCCCAGTTTGGGGGTACACACAGCAGACCGCTATTCAGAGTCGCCAACGATGCCCGTTCCTTACCCAGGTGAACCATGCTCACACATAGAAAGGCGGTGCCCTTTATGCTATTCCCCAGATGTGAGGGCATCTGCACTTTTATGTTTTTATGCAATTTTTTAATCCACTACTTGGTCTTAGTGATAGTCTAACAAGATGCTTTGTTAGGAAAAAAAATTTTAAGGCTATCATCAATACAAGACAAGTCTAAGCAAGAATGTGTGTGGACAGTGGGTTTCCTATTAATGCTAAACCATCTAATATCAACTAGGTGCTCTATCATTAGTGAACTAGAGTAAGTTTTATCCCCAGAAATGCTACTTGGAGTCACGAAGAGCTTGCCAATCTTATACATGGCTCTCAGAATTCAAACACCATCATGGATTGGGTTTGCCAAAAAGTTCAATTTTTCTGTTATGATGTTATGGAAAAATATGAACAAACCTTTTGATCAATCCAATATATTGTTACTCTAACCCACTGGGTAAGCCAAAAATTAAAATAGCTTTATAATGGATCTATATCAGAATTCATACCTTATCCTCCCCCACTTCATGTTCAGAATCTCAAAATACTATTCAAACCAAAATTATCTCAGTTACAGGAGCTAATTATATACAAACCTGCAATAAATAATACACATTAATTTTTTAATTGTATAAAAAAATGAAGTAAACAGAAGACCTTAAACTTTCCTAGAATTCTAATTTAAAATATTTTCTTCTATAGTCTGACCATGCCTTCTGACCTGTCAGTGAATATGAGCTGTCAGTTGACGACCCTATTCCTAGGAATAAGGCATCATAACAGATACCCTTGGGAGCTAAGCTTCAGCCTCACGGTGTGTTGTCTTCTAGAAACCCAAGGAAATAAAAGACTATTTACACAGAAACACTTAAGAAGGAGGAGAGCATTGACCTTTTAAGTCAGCATCCAACTCTTGAATGGCACTCACCAACTTTCAATATTATTGAATACAAAAAGGCAGACAAAACAATTCTTCTAACAATAACAAAATCATTTATTTCCCAACCCAAACCATAGAAATAATTTCAGTTAGTTCAGTTCAGTCGCTCAGTCATGTCCGACTCTTTGCAACCCCATGAATCGCAGCATGCCAGGCCTCCCTGTCCAT
>SJXO01004638.1:0-70384 GCA_006408615.1 Connochaetes taurinus
ATGAGCTCAGTAATAAATGGCTTGATGAGCAGTTTTTACACCTATAACATGTCTGCTCTATGCAACTGAAATTAAATGTTATAAGATGATATACATAGTTGTAAGAAAAATTCTAAAAGGTCACTAGTTTATTCATTATTAATGCTATGACACATTTCAGTGACAAACACAATTCCTAAGCTGATATTGATGTCGCATTTTTTTAAACTGTCTTAAAACACAACTATTATCCTTTAAAAATAATCAATATAACTATAATACGTTATGTTTTCAATTATCCAAATGAACAAAAACATAGTCTTCTAAATCCAAAACACTATCTTTCTGGGCAGCATTATGGGTATTTTCATTATAGTTTATATCATTTCTTCAAGGATAATTAGGCTTTGACAAATATATATTCTCACTCTGCATGCTGATATTCACATTACATTTGTTTGCATACTAATGTGCTCAGCATGTAAAAGCTAAAAGATAGTTGACAAATGTATAGATAATAGGGCTTTAGGAATAACTTTATCCATGCTCTCTTGAAGTTTTCAATTTGAGAGAGAATATATCTCCTTTTGCATAATATATTCCCAATGTATACTTACTTTAGCATAAATATATAAAAATATACATATTAGCCTCCTAACATCCTTCTATCATTGAATGTTGGTATCTATATTTTATAATGTTGTAATTGTGAGCATTTCCAAATAGTAGTTGCAATTTAAAATATATTTGAGCCTTCTCAATTTCTGAATATAAAGCTAGATTATTTTCCAATATTTCTCATTTGGGGATTGTCTAGAGTCAACATGGTCTCATCCAATAGTAGTACCTAAGAATTTGGAAATATGTTTTATTTGCTCGGAGCTTTTCATAGGAATTCCAATATTCTCAAGGTAAATTGCCTATCTTATTAAATAGTTTTAAGAATCCCACACACTAGGATCATAACCTATCACAGCTCACTACTCTTAGTTGTCTAGGAAAGTAAAATTGAGCTTGAGGAGAATAAAAACCTACATCATTTCAAGTTTGAGATAAAATGAAGCATCACTTGCAGAAAATTTTGGTGCAGGGAATAAACCAATTTTTTCCATTTCATGGCAGAGAGAAGGAGAAAAAATGGACACAATGACAGACTTTATTTTCTTTGACTCCAAAATCACTGTGGACAGTGACTGCAACCATGAAATTAAAAGACATTTGCTCCTCGGAAAGAAAGCTATGACAAGCATCGGTTCAGTCGCTCAGTTGTGTCTGACTCTTTGCAACCCCATGGACTGCAGCACACCAGGCTTCCCTGTTCATCATCAACTCCCAGAGCCTGCTCAAACTCATGTCCATCAAGTTGGTGATGTCATCCGACCATCTCATACTCTGTCATCACCTTATCCTGCCTTCGATCTTTCTCAGCAGCAGGGTCTTTTCCAAGGAGTCAGTTCTTCTCATCAGGTGGCCCAAGTATTGGAGTTTCAGTTTCAGCATCAGTTCTCCCAATGAATATCCAGGACTGACTTCCTTCAGGAGACTGGTTGGATCTCCTTGCAGTCCAACGGACTCTCAAGACTCTTCTCCAATACCACAGTTCAAAAGCATCAATTCTTCGGCACTCAGCTTTCTTTATAGTCCAACTCTCACATCCATACGTGATTACTGGAAAAACCATAGCTTCGACTAGACGGACCTCTGTTGGTAAAGTAATGTCTCTGCTTTTTAATATGCTGTCTAGAAGAAGGCAATGGCAACCCACTCCAGTACTCTTGCCTGAAAAATCCTATGGATGGGGTAGCCTGGAGGGCTGCAGTCCATGGGGTCGCTGGGGGTCAGACACGACTGAGCAACTTCACTTTCACTTTTCACTTTCGGTGCATTGGAGAAGGAAATGGCAACCCACTCCAGTACTCTTGCCTGGGGAATCCCAGGGTTGGGGGAGCCTGGTGAGCTGCCATCTATGGGATTGCACAGAGTCGGAAACAACTGAAGTGACTTAGCAGTTAGCAGGTTGGTCATAGCTTTTCTTCCAAGGAGCAAGTGTCTAATTTCATTGCTACAGTCACCATCTGCAATGATTTTGGAGCCCAAGAAAATAAAATCTGTTGCTGTTTCCATTGTTTCCCCATCTATTTGCCATGAAGTGATGGGACCAGATGCCATGATCTTCATTATTTGAATGTTGAGATTTAAGCCAGCTTTTTTACTCTCCTCTTTCACTTTCTTCAAGAAGCTCTTGAGTTCTTCTTCACTTTCTGCCATGAGGGTAGTGTCATCTGCATATCTGAGGTTAATGATATTTCTCCCGGTCAACTTGATTCCAGCTTGTGCTTCATCCAGCCCGCCATTTCACATGATGTACTGTGCATATAAGTTACATAAGTAGGGTGACAATAGACAGTGTATTAAAAAGCAGAGACATCACTTTGCTGATAAAGGTCTGTCTAGTCAAAGCTATGGCTTTTCCAGTAGTCATGTATGGATGTGAGAGTTGGACCATAAAGAAGACTGAGGGCTAAAGAATTGATGCTTTCAAACGGTGACTGGTGAAGACAGCAGGAAGATCAAGCCAGTCAGTCCTAAAGGAAATCAACCCCGAATATTCATTGGAAGGACAAATGTTGAAGCTGAATCTCCAATACCTCAGCCATCTCATGTGAGGAGCCGACTCATTGAAAAAGACTCTGATGATGGGACAGATTGAATGCAGGAGGAGAAGGGGATGATGGAGGATGAGATGTTTGGATGGCATCACTGACTCAATGGACATGAGTGTGAACAAACACTGGGATATGGTGAAGGACAGGGAATCCTGGCATGCTGCAGTCCATGTGGTCATAAAGAGCCAGATGAGACTTAGTGACTGAAAAATAACAGAATAGCTGTAAGGTTGCTATTTAATATACATTAAAATTAAGGAAAGAATATGCAGAGATAAAGGGAAATATGTTAGAATGAGTCATCATCTAAATAATATTTTACTTGAATATTAACAATGAAGTCTTCAAGCTTTGGTTAATTTGGGGGAGAAGACCTTGTTCCTGGTTTATCTAGAACAGGTTGGTTTACGTTGTCCTGACATAATTATTAGAAAACAAGCCTTCTAGTCTATCAGATAATGTCCCAATTTGATTCTACTGTTAGTAATAGTTGCTTCTATTCACTTTATTTATCACATTCTTTTCCATGGATTTGGGCTTCCCTGGTGGCTCAGACAGTAAAGAATCTGCCTGCCATGCAGGAGACCCAAGTTCGATCCCTGAGTTGGGAAGATCCCCTGGAGAAGGAAATGGCAATCCATTCCAGTATTCTTGCCTGGAAAATCCCATGGACAGTGGAGCCTGGTGGGCTACCGTCTATGTGGTCGTAAAGAGTCAGACACAACTGAGTGACTAACATATATTAATAAGAAATTAAAGCAATGAAAGGGAAATAGTGTTTGTCTTCCCCCTTTTGACCAATGAGGATACCAAGAGCTTCTGGCTAACTTATGGGCAGAAGACCCTCTCTGTGCAACTGTTAAAGCCTGTGGGGACCCTCTCTGCTACATTATCCGCAAAGGAATCCTCTGTGCTGTCTAGGCTTAATTTGCCTAAGAAATGATTTCATGCCAAGTTACCCAAACTGAATGGTGACCGAAAAGGCATTGTATGGCTTGATGTTCAAGCTCAACAGCATGGAAATGCATGGCTGGTCACAGAGACCTGAGAAGCACATACTTGGGGTCCCAAGCTTGGCTAGCACAGAAAGTGAGACCTCATTATTGAGCTGTCTGTCCTCTCTGTCAGGTAAATTCCCTCTGTGGGAGAGGCTGTGACTGCTGCTAGCTGTAGGTCATACCAGCCATGGTGGTGTGATTTACATCTCAAAGCCAACATTCCCTGTTTCATTAAGAGCTATCTCAAGTTATTGAACTTGTGTGACTTTTAGGTGTAATCACTTTTTCACAGCTATATTCACTTGCTCTGGGAATGTGAATAAAGGTTAAAGTGAAGAATTGTATGTAGATTAGATTTTCCATAAAGGAAACAAGTCCCTTAAGCAAAGTTATGTACTGTGCTTCTTGTATAGTTAAAATTGAAGCATGTCTTTGGGAAAGAGCTAAATCGTGTTTTTCTACATGCTGATTAAATCGTCTGATCACAGCTGGGCAAGAGACAGAAAAGACATGGTTTCCATCCCTGGGTTGGGAAAATCTGGAGAGGGAAACGGCAACCCACTCCAGTGTTCTTGCCCAGAGAATCCCATGAATACAGGAGCCAGACAGGCTACAGTCCATGGGGTCACCAAGAGTCAGACATGACTGAGCACACACACACAACTGACCTGGGTAAAGACAGCATGGGTGATAATGCAGAGAAATCATTTACCATGTATGTGAGACCATCCAAATAGTCTTCCTTTGTAAAGCACAGATCACTCAGATTAACTAGGATTATGTTCATTCTTAGTTATTTGCTTCTTTGTACATTCTTTAAATCTCAGAACTTTTTAGCAAGTGTAATTGTGAAACCGAGGACACATTTTTAATATAAAAAGTGAAAGTGAAAGTCACTCAGTCGTGTCTAACTCTTTGTGACTCTAAGGACTGTAGCCTGTTAGTCTCCTCGGTCAATGGAACTCTCCAGGCCAGAATACTGGAGTGTGTAGCCTTTCTCCTCTCCAGGGGATCTTCCCAACTCAGGGATCGAACCCAGGTCTCCCACATTGCAGGCGGATTGTTTACCAGTTGAGCTATGGGACCATGTGTTTTTCTCTACACCATGGTTCTAATACGTGAATAGGTAGTTCATGTATTAGAACCTGGAAACCCCCTACCTATTTTCCAGAAGCTTCCACAGACCCTGTCCATTCCACGTGGACTTTCTATTAACAGAGGCACCTCCTTATCAGCTTACCATTGAATCCTTGGTTTCCGAAAGTACCTGGTACAGTGTGGACACTCATACATATATGTGTTGATTAATTGAATGAACAAAATGAAAAAAATAGCTGAAGTACATGTATTTTGGTAGTTGAATATCTCAATATTCTATAAAGAATGTATATTCTTTACCATACTGGTACTGAAAGCCCTTTGAATGTAAAGATCTCACTTTCCCAGTTTTGTATATTTGTCCCAACGTTATGCATCTGGCTATTTTCTGTATCTTTGAGATCCTCTTAACCTTCCTCCCCAACCAAACCTCATCAGCATCAGTTATGGATGAACCACAGTGTCTTCCCTCATGTTGCCACATACACTGCACACATACCCTGAGGTTGCTAATTTGAGATAGAGCAGAACAGCTTGTACTGAATCTGCAGTGAGCCACACAGGTACCAATTTTGAGGTCTAGTGCCTCAGACATAGCCTAGACACCTGTAAGCTGGTGATGCTCATGTGAGGTTGATTGTGGGAAATTCTTCCCACAGTCTTCTTTAATTTGTGAATCTGGCTCATTTTATTGCTCAGAAACCTTCCAGAATAAATGCCAAATATTCCATTTGGGGTTTGTAACAAATTATTTCCAGTGTATCATCCGGTAGCATTGTCTGCTACCCCTTTTGCCCCTTCTTAAAGCCACCTTCTTTCTTTGCTTTGGGCACACTGGGATATTGTCCGGCCCTTTAGGGCTTTATTTATCCCAACATTCTCTTTCCTTCATGCACTCAGCCCCAGCTGTAATCACACTCCCACTATTTGTTCATCCAAAATTCCCCAATCAGCTATAAAATCCATCTCCCATTCCATCTCTTCTTGGACATTTTTGCATTTTCCTCCCTCACACCGAATCCTTTCCAACACTGTGCTTCTAATGCCACCATATCCGAAGCTTGGTCCCAGCACAAGCCTGTTCTCTCTGCTGATTCCTGAGCATCTTGAGAGAAGGAGTGCTGTTTATTATATTTGTGCCCTCCAGAGATGGGCACACTGATGAGCACAGATGAGGCACGTTAAGAGAATGCTAGATCTGAACCCGTGTCATCTCTTTGGAAAATACTGTCTCAGAAAAAAGGCATGAATCTCTAAATCTAACCTGATTTCTTGTACGAGGAATCAAGAACTGCTGTCATGACTGCAGGGGGCCTCCCTGATAGCTCAGTGGTGAAGAATCTGCCTGCAATGCAAGAGACCTGGGTTCGATCCCTGGTCTGGGACGATCCTCTGAAGAAGAAAATGGCAACCCACTCCAGTATTCTTGCCTGGGAAATCCCATGGGCTGAGGAGCCTAGTGGGCTATAGTCCATGGGGTTGCAAGAAGAGTGAGGCAGGACTTAATGATTAAAACAAACAAACAATCATGAATGTAGAGGGCTACTCAAACTCAGCATTCAATAAAACAAACAGTGAAAAAAGTGAAAGTTTTAGTTGCTCAGTCATGTCCAAGTCTTTGTGACTCCATGGACTGTAGCCCATCAGGCTCCTCTATCCATGGGATCCTCCAGGCAAGAATACTGGAGTGGGTTGCCATGTCTTTCTCCAGGGGATCTTCCTGACCCAGGGACTGGACTCGAGTCTCCCACATTGCAGGCAGATTCTTTACCGTCTGAGCCACCAGGGAAACCATAAGGAAGCATTTAATTGGCTCAGTCTTAAAAAGGCTAAAATACATAGTAATAATTTAGTAAATTTTGCACTTGTGTATATTGACAAGTACATTATTGAGTTTTTAGAGTGCTTCAGAGTTTCCAGTTGATACTCCTATACATTTTTTATGAATGATGAGTTTATTACAAAGTGTTAGGAAAATGTATGGATTCAAACATGAGTAGGTTTAGTATAATAAGCTAGCCCATATTTTTAGATATCCATCATTTTTACTTGTAAGTTAAAATTTTAAGGCGTGACTAATAAACTAACAAAAAATACAATATCAATTAATTGAGATGTTATTTAATTTCCATTACTTTCATCTTTCAATTTATAAGGGAATCAATAGCAGAGAACTAAGCGAGCTTGAAAGTAGTCAGTCATTTGTGTCATTTTGAAAATGTCAGCAAAAAAAATGGGTAAAATTTTATTAAGTTCCCTTTTCCAAGTAACACAGCTAATTTTAACCCCTAATTTCAGATAAAGGGGCAGGTGGTTTACAAATATTTCATTCTTTTTTAATAAATCAGTCAAACATAAATAATTTAATGAACGCCTTTGCAAAGGAACTGATCATTGCAGTTTGCTGAATTCTAGATAAGAAAAAGTTGGTAAAGGTAAAAATATCTTCAAATATAGTGCACAATGAATAGCAAGTTCCTGTTACTAACATAATCTGTAATGTCTGGTATTTTCTTTTCCAGTAATAAATTAAATTTGTAAATTATGACTCTGTATCCAATTCTGGATTTAATCCTTCTAATTGAAACATTGCTCTAATAAGCATGGGGGGTCTAACTGGGGGAAATTTGCTTCTTGATTACTTCCATGGATGATGAGCTTACTCCATCTCCAATGTAAAACTCCTATCAGAAGGCTGTAGTTGGAGGAAGGCTTCTTTAATGGATGATGTTTTTCTTCTAGTCACCTGCTGTCCATTGCCCTATTCCCAGAAGGTAACCAACAGTGCTAGTTCCTGAAGGGCAGGAGCTAGAGGTTGGTTCTCCCTACTCCCCAGCACCAGCTAGAGTTCGGTGAAGGGAATGAGTCTGCTCTTCCTGCACAGACAAGTCATTTGAAGGCCCTTACTCTGTCCAGCCAGGTCTTCTTTCTCCTACTCTCAACACCTCCTACTTACATCCAATACTATTATTTTAGCTTCATCCTTTAATGAATAATAAAACTCACATTAGTTAACTCTCAAGCACCAGGTAGAGAAGGCAATGGCAACCCACTCCAGTACTCTTGCCTGGAAAATCCCATGGGAGGAGCCTGGTGGGCTGCAGTCGATGGCGTCGCTAAGAGTCAGACACGGCTGAGCGGCTTCACTTTCACTTTTCACTTTCATGCACTGGAGAAGGAAATGGCAACCCACTCCAGTGTTCTTGCCTGGAGAATCCCAGGGACGGGAGAGCTGGGTGGGCTGCCATCTATGGGGTCGCACAGAGTCGGACACGACTGAAGTGACGCAGCAGCAGCAGCAGCAGCAAGCACCAGGACGTGTGAACATTTGACACCCTGTGAATTAGAAAGCAAGACCTGGGCTCCCAAGCAGACCCAACCAGAAGAGTATCCTGAAGAAAAAAAAAAAAACTGATCAGACAATAGAACTATGTTCCTAAAGTTGTTTGAATTATTCATTGTGCTCAGTTGCTCAGTCGTGTCTGACTCTTTATGGCCCCATGGATTGTGGTTTGCCAGGCTCCTTTGTACATGGAAGTTTCCAGGCAAGAATACTAGAGTCATTTGCCATTTCCTGACCCAGGGATTGAATCTGTGTCTCTTGCATTTTCGGCATTGGCAGGCAGATTCTTTACCACTGAGCCACTTGAAAAACCTTTTTGAATTAGGAGAGTTGAAAAAATAAGGTTGACTAGTTGAATGTACTCTCTGAAACCAGTATTTACATTATAAACAGTATAAAATCTGAGATGCAAGGTTGCAGAATAATTCAGTTATGAATATTCTTCAAATATTCTTCAAATATGGGTTGGACAATAAGTTTGTCTGGATTTTTCTATAAGATGTAACAGAAAAAACTGAAATAACTTTTTGTCCAACCCAATACAACAGGAATTGGCAAGTAACAGCCTAAGGACCAAATATGGCCTGTTGCCTGTTTCTGTAAATAGTTTATGGGAGATCAGCCTCACCCATTTATTGAGGTGCTTTCTATGATGGCCTCTACAACACAATAGTCCAGTAACCATGATACAGACCTCAGGGCCCTTGGAGCCTAAAACATCTGCCCCTTACCCCTAAATAGAACATCACCCAAAATAGACATTCCTCTCATAACACTAAATAGCTCAGTTATTACTGCAGTAAACTAGCATATTTTATTTGGATTCATATTGGAGAAAAACCATCTCAAGCAAATTGTCAATAATTGATTTATGTTACACTTGTACATATTATATTTATTATACAGTTATCCATTAGCTTAGATTAGATATGCTCTTTACTTGGGGAATTTGCTTTTGCTGTTCAGGTGTACTACACAACATGTTGGAGCCAAGAATATGGGATTCCTTCTTTTCTCAATTATTTTCTAATGTTTAATTATGGAAAATATTAAAGATTTTTAAAATGACTTTACAGGGAACATTCATAAACCCACTACCTACATCCTACCTCTAATAGTTTAATATATTTGATCTATCACATATGGATTCAACCATCCATTTCTCTATTCAAATGCTATTTTCTGTATAGCAAATGTTATTTGCTTATTATGCATTTCGTTAGAATCACTTTCATAAGTACACTTCCCTCAAAATACCTCAAGCATGTCAATAACTAGAGTTTAATATTCTTTTCTAGTTCCTATTTTTCCTTTGAAGTGCAATTTATATGCAAGGAAATGCACAAATTTTAAGTGTACTGTTCATCAAGTTTTAGTAAACAACACAGGTATGCAACCAAATCTCTGTTAAAATATAGACATTGGCCATCACCCCAGGAAGTTGGTTCATGCCACTTCCCAGTAAAACTGTATATCTCCACCCTACTCTCTCAAAGACAACCTTAGGGGTGTGTGTGTCTTCCTGCCATCAGTTAGCTTTGCCTGTTCAAGAGTTTCATATTCAGTGAAGCAACAAGCTTGTGTTATTTTCCCTGAATCTTCTTTTATTAAGCATGAAACTTTGGGATGCATCCTTGCTATTGTAGGTACCACTAGTTTTTCCTTTTCATTACTTAGCAACATCCTATTATATGAATGAACCACAGATGTTTTTATCTATTCTCCTATTGTTGAGCCTCTGGACTCCTTCCATTTAGGGGCTACTATAAACAAAGCTGCCAAGAACATTCTCGTACAAGTCTTCTTATGTGTGTGTGTGTGTTTTCTTTTATTTTCCTTAGGAAAATACCTGGGTTTTTAATTTCTGGACCATAGAGTAGGTGTGTGTGTAGTTTTATAAGAAACTACCGCTGCTCACCTTTCCCCACAGTGACTGCAGAGTTTTACACTTCCACAAAAATATATCAGTGTTTCAGTTGCTTCACAACCTTGCCAACATTTGGTAGTTGTATTTTAAACATGGCCATTTGAGTAGATAAGAAACAGTATTTCATTCTGGTTTTAATTTGCCTTTCCCTTGTGACCAAGAGTATTCAGTTCAGTTCAGTCACTCAGTCGTATCCGACTCTTTGAGGCCCCATGGACTGCAGCACGCCAGGCTTCCCTGCCCAACACTAACTCCCAGAGTTTGCTCAAACTCATGTCCATTGAGTTGGTGATGCCATCGAACCATCTCATTCTCTGTTGTCCCTTTCGCCTCCTGCCTTCAGTCTTTCCCAGAATCTGGGTCTTTTCCAATATCTGACTCAGTAAAACTATGAGCCATGCAGTGTAGGGCTACCCAAGATGGACAGGTTATGGTGAAGAGTTCTGACAAGACGTGATCCAATGGAGAAGGGAATGGCAAACCACTTCAGTATTCTTGCCTTGAGAACCCCATGAACAGTATGAAAAGACCAAGAATATTAAGTACTTCTACATTTTCCTATAGATAATTTTGGCAGAGGTATTTTCCAGTAGTTATGTATGTATGTGAGAGTTGAACCATCAAGAAGACTGAGTGCCAAAGAATTGATGCTTTTGAACTGTGGTGTTGGAGAAGACTCTTGGGAGTCCCTTGATCTGCATGAGCTCTAACCAGTCAATACTAAAAGAAATCAATCCTGAATATTTATTTCAAGGACTGATGCCGAAATTGAGGCTCCAATACTTTGACCACCTGATGTGTAGAGCCGACTCATTAAAAAAGACCCTGATGCTGGGGAAGACTGAAGGCAGGAGGAGAAGGGGACGACAGAGGGCATGATGGTTGACGGGCATCACTGACTCAATGACATGAGTTTGAGTAAGCTCCGGCAGATAGAGAGACAGCCTGGTGTGCTGAAGTCCATGGGGTTACAAAGAGTCAGACATGACTGAATGACTGAGCAACAATTTACCAATAATAAATTTACTACTAGGTATTTACTGCTTTCCAGGCAGCTCAGTGGTAAAGAATCTGTCTGCCAATGCAGGAGATACAGGAGATGTGGTTTCAATCCATGGGCCTGGAAGCTCCCTTGGAGTGGGGAATGGCACCCCAGTGAAGAATTCTTGCTGGGAAATCCCGTAGTCAGAGGAGCCTGGTAGGCTACAGTCTCTGAGGCAAAGAGTCAGACAGGACTCAGTGACCGCACAGGCACACATGGTCATCTTAAAACCATGAAAAACTTCATGTGGAGAAAATTCACATCCATTTTCTTTCTCATTTTAAGAGCAGTTTTTGCTCTTAAACTTCATTACAGAGCTAATTTTAACCCCCTTCTTTCCAGGACACCTGAATTATTAAAATGCTTACTGTTGCAAAATACATACACACACAGACAATCATAGTAATTAGTTCAAAGCAAGGTGCCCCTGTAGTAGTTCCTTCTTTGTATGATTTTTATTTGTTTATTTGTTGGTTGGTTGGGGTTTCGGTTTAGGAGAGGTTTTGTATGTTGCTTTTGCTTTTCGTTTCATTTGGCTTATTCTCTCATACTCTTTCTCCTTCCAGTTGAGCCTAAATATCAGTGTTCCTTTGAAATGACCACTCTTCCCCTTTCACCCTTCTCTTTCGCCACCGCAATACATTAGCAGAAATAGTTCCCAGGCTGAATTACATTCTGCACAGCTGAGCTAAAGTGGTGTCTAGAAATGTTAAACTGACTTAAATAAGTTATTGATTTTTATTTTTCTTTCATCTTTAGTTCATGTTAGAAATCTGCCATGTCGATATTCTCTTGGCATTCCCCTCAATTCTACTGTCCAATTTATCCTCATTTTTTTTTTTAAAGATCAGGCTCAAAACACACTTCTGCCCATATAGGTTCCCTGGTGAATTTCACTTCTTTTTTGTTTTCTCTAGTCTATGTGGTTCTATGCCAGTGTATGCTAAGTTATAATTCTTTCAATATTATCCACTATCCAATTATAATTTTATGCATCATTTCCGTTTCAAACAGTATTTTTACTTAGTGTAACAGGCCTTAAGTATTTTACATTTTTTAAAATCTCAACCCCAGAAGCATATTGTATTGAGAAAATCTCATGTGTATTCACTTGAATTCATTGTAAATTTAAATAAAGTAGATGTTTCATTTACTCAGGATACAGTGAAGCAGGTAGTTCATGTTTAAGCCCCTATTTCTGCAAGTATTTTTCTCTTCAAAACAAAATGCAGGGGGTGGCATGGGGGCAGAACTCAGGAGGGAGGGCGTATATGTATACATGTAGCTGACTCCCTTTGTTGTGTAGCAGGAACTAACGCGACACAGTCAAGCAAGTGTGTGCTCAAGTCGCTCAGTCACATCTGACTCTTTTGTGACCCATGAACTGTAGCCCTGCAGGCTCCTCTGTGGAATTTTTCATGAAAGAATACTAGAGCAGATTGCCATTTCCTTCTCCAGGGGATCTTCCCAACCCAGGGATGGAACCCATGTCTCCTGCATTGCAAGCGGACTTCATTTCTGTTCAGTTATGTGTTTTCATTTGTTTTGTAGATTTCACATATAAGTGAAATCATACAGTATTTGTCTTTATCTGACTTATTTAATTTAGCATAACACCTCTAGGTATTATTTTTAAACCATTAACCACTTATACAATAAAGCAAGAGAAGTATATCTTCCCTGACTCTGGAGGGATCAATTTATTCTATTTTATGCTCTATTCCAACATTTTCTTCCTTTTCATGTATATATATACATATATTTTAATATTAACTCATAACAGTAAGATAAATGTGACTTTACTTTCCAGTAGTAGAAATGCAGTTCAACCCCACCCGTAAAAAGTAAAGTGAAACAAAAATTATGTTCCTTCTCCTGGACATCTCATTCAACAAGAAAAGAAACAGAGGACACTCTTTCCTCCAGTGGGGGCAGTGTTTTCTCCTCGGTTGGAAGGAAAGAACTGACAGTCGCTCAGTTGTGTCTGACTCTTTGTGACCCCATGGACCTCAGTCCATGGGATTCTCCAGGCCAGAATACTGGAGTGGGTAGCCGTTTCCTTCCCCAAGGGACTTTCCCACCCCAGGGATTGAACCCAGGTCTCTTGCATTGCACACAGGTTATTTACCATCTGAGCCACCAGGGAAGCCCCCTGGGTTGATAATGACCTACATTTGAGAGGTGTGATAACTGACTTCCTGCAGACTCCATCTCACTTTTTCGGTGCTTTTAAATCCATACAAAATACTGAGGTCTAATTTCCATGGTACGTGTTCTGTGAGAAGGACTCATTAGGGTAATTTATTGGGAGTTTGTATGAGTTGGAAATGGGTCCAATAAGAACTAAACCAACACCACCAACTCATTTCATTTAGACCATTAAGCACATAAGGTGATGAAGATTTTGTCAGTTCCCCTCCAGCCAGAATAAACCAACAAATTAAAAATGAAGGATGCCCTCGTTGCCTGTGAATTTCCTCAGCTGCCGCATCAAGGCTCCCTCTGGGGTCCTGATTTGCCCTATTGCCTTCAACATGGAGGCATCTGAAGCAGAACGGGGATGTGCTAACGACAGTGGCCACTGATGAGTTCTGATTGATCTTCATATAATTGTCCCCAATTAGCAACCACTAGGAACACATCATGGAACATTTATAAGTGAAAATAATGTTTCATTTAATAGGAAGCTTGACTGAATGAAATATGGCAATGGGCTTAATTAGGGAGAGGAAAATTAGTTTGTTCAAGTCTGTAGGATAAGTGGAATCTAACCATTTTTTAAAAGAGAGATTGTGATAGAGTGGTGTAAAAAAGTAGTATGTCTGGGAAAGGATGCGTTTTCCTCATGTGTGTGGACATCACCTTGACCCCCTCCCCAATTATTTTTGTTCTTCAGCCACCCAGTTATGTTCGACTCTCTGCGACCCCGTGGACTGCAGCACACCAGGCTTCTCTGTCCTTCACTATCTCCTGGAGTTTGCTCAAACTCATGTCCATTGAATCAGTGATGCCATCCAACCATCTCATCCTCTGTTGGCCCCTTTTCCTCCTGCCTTTAATCTTTCCCAGCATCAGGGTCTTTTCCAATGATCCTCTACCTCAAAGGGGAAACATTTTGCCCACTGTGACCTTCCCTTGAATCAAGATATATACTGAGTTTAAGAAAAAAAAAAAAAAGGTTATATGTAAATTTAGGTATATAAAATGTAATAAATGTTTGTTGTTTTCATAAGAGGATTTGTTATGGTGCAGCATTTGATAATATGTGTTTTTATTTACTATATGGGGCCACTGATAGCTTAGCAGCTGATTAGTGAATGTTTTTATTCCAGTTGAGGTTATACAAGTCACAACAGCCACTCAGTAAATTACTTACTTATTCCAGCAGTGCTTTATGACAGAAGTATAACAAAAGTGGTAGAGTTTCTTTGTTTTCACAGTGCAATTTGAAGGAAGACAAAATTTAGGGAAATAAAGGGTACACTTAGAATATGAAGTGAGCATCCTGCTTTTACTAATTGTGCTGATCTCCAATTGTGAACCAGTTTTAACAAGTGCTGGTCCCAGAACTTCCTTTTCAGAAATACAGAGATGAGAATGTTACACAGATGAGATGAGAATGAAATAGATGAGGAGCTGACAGTCTGGCAAAGACAAATGTAAAAACAGATCACCATAGCATATTTGGATAAGTGATCTACGTGCTCTGGGGTCTCTAAGGATGCAGAACCTAGGTCAGCCTGGATATCTAAAGCAGTCAGCTGAGGCTAGCTCCCCAAGGTGGGTCGGGGGTGCTTGCAGGCAGAGCATGCTCTGCAAAGTAGCTTGGGCTTTGAGCTCACAGACAGTGGGCGATCACAGAAGACTTTGGAATGAGGGACTGCCATAATCTAGTTTCTGCTTTAGGATGTTGATTTCAGTGACATAGAGAGTAACTGATTGGAGCAAGAAAAGGCGACAGGAATGAAAAGTAGGAGAGAGGCAGCTGGGTGGAGCAGGAAATGAGTGTGAAAGCCACTCAATCATGTCTGACTCTTTGCGACCCCTCAGACTGTAGCCTGCCAGGCTCCTCTGTCCATGGTATTCTCTAGGCAAGAATGTGACAATATGCCAAGAGCACACAGCAGTACAAAGCATAGGTACAAATATGCCTCCTAGTATCTGAAATCCAATGCCTCTCTTATGGAGGAAGAAATACCAGTGGGGAAAAAAAAAAAGACTGTGCAATGCCAAAGGAGGAGAAAAGTCAACAAAGGAAAAATAAAGTATAAAATATTGTGAATGAAAAACCTGGAAGACAAATGCTTAGTGTTTAGACGAACAGAACCCAAAATAAAGTCAATTATTTGCAAAATATTACATGAATCTACACACATTTTAAATGTATTCCTATCTTTTGTATTTCACATTGAAGTCTTTTAAATTTTATTTGAATAAAAAACATACTGGAATGGGTTGTCATTCCCTTCTGCAGATCTTCCCAACCCAGGGATTGAACCTGGGTCTCCTGCATTGCAGGTGGATTCTTTACCATCTGAGCTCTCCAGAGGTAACTGGTTGATATTCTTTTTGTGCCTCGGACTTTCACATACATTGTCATTTAATCCCACAACAGCAAGCTGAGATAGCTCATGGTTGGAGCTGGCTGTGTAATCTTCAATGCCCAGTGCCAAATGAATGTTTCAAGCTTTTTGTCCAAAAAGCAGGAATGGAAATACCATGTAAAGTACTAAAGAGATGCTCAAGCCTTTTTCTTTCTTCCATGGTCTCTCTTGACTTGTCTTCATGTTTTATATTTATTATTTACTGTCATTCTAAATAAAGAAAAACTAGAATTTCAAATTATTTGCATGGATTTACCATTTATCTGTGTATTGTGCAACCACAGAATCATTGCAAATGTCAATATAAACACATTTAACTTGTATTCAGAATCACAGAAATTACACAGTTCATATTTTATGGTCTCTACATGCATATGTATTTCATTCTTACCAAAACAGTGGACACAGTGCACAAATCTACCTCAGCTTCTGACTCGTAGGATGGAGCTACATCATTGCCGACACTGTCCATCTTTTCAGGTTGAATCCTTGGCTGCTGGAGCTGGACTCCGGCATCAGCTGTCATTGTTTCATATCTCGATTTGTGTGTATTCTACCAATGTTCTTTTAACTAAAGTGTATTCTACCAATGTTCTTTTAGCTAAAGACTGAGGAAGGACTGGAAGGAAATAGAACTGTGGGTTGGCATAACTTCCCTTTTTTCTTAGGTCATCATTTTCAGCATAAATAGTGGGTTAACCTTGGGTGAATAACATGAGTAAAAAAGGGTTCCTCTGTGATGAGTTTTCTTGATCATCCGTACTTCTTAAAACATCATTGCCTTCTTGAATCAAAGCAAGTTCTGGTGCAGAGGGAGCAGGGGCCTGTCAGCACTCTCGCTGACTCAGTTATAAATGTAAGGCATTTACTTTGTACTTACCTTCGGTCTTCCACAGCCTACCATGAGCCCAGGAGGGCCACACTGCAGTATTCACATACTACAAATGCAGTGTGTGAAGGAGGCAGCAGGAAATAGAGGACTCCTCTCATGTATGTGTTTCGTTGTTCTGTTGGATTTCACTTGCAAGATACACGTTCAAAGACAGATTATTGGCAGTTCTAAGATGTCAGTGGTAGAGAGTTAAATCAAGCCTGGGGTCCTCTGAGCGTGAGGCCAACTACAGCCACACAGGTCTCAGACACATGAAGCTGGTCCTGATAATGTAATCTCAGCACATGGGAGGAGACTTACGTTATAGAATGGATGTGACTTCTTCCACTTTCCTCTTGGGCAGAGGGAATCTTTTAAAATTTATTTTTAATTGAAGAATAATTGCTTTACAATGCTGTGTTGGTTTCTGCCATGCAACAACGCGAATCAGTCATAGGGATACATACGTCCCTTCCCTCTTGAACCTCCCTCCCACCTCCCACCGCACCCAACCCCTCTAGATTGTCACAGAGCACCAGATTGAGCTTCCAGTGTTACACAGCAATTTTGGGCAGAGGGAATTTGTGATGGTGTTATAGGAAAAAAATTATTCAATGATTCTTGCTAAGGAACAGTAAGACTTTATGCAAGGGAAGCTACCAGGATGGGGTTTGTCATAGAGAGGAAAGATTGGGCTCAGAGGAGCAGGGTGAGGGTCAGTGAATAGAAAGTCACTAAAAGGAAGCATCAGGAGGAAGAGAGGAATTCTGGCTGAACAGAGCTAACAGGATTCTGGCTGACTGCTGGCCAGTGATCAGACATCACCTGGGGGTGGATGATAGTGGGGGACGAGAAACCTGAGCAGATATCAAGGGTGATTAGATATTGAGAGTGGGGAATTCTGGTTGCCCCGAGTTAGCCAGATTCTTTTTAGAACTGGACTCTACAGGGAAAGGCATGAGATCCTAAGATTGAGCCTAGTCAAATAGATCCCAGAAGAGCCAAACCAAACTTTGGTTAAGGGGAGTATCTCTGTCCACGGGAGGACTTCCTTCTATCTTCCAGGTTAGAGAGAGAACAAAAATTGAGTTTCAAGAGACATTCGCAAGTGGAAAATGGATAGGTAGAGGCTAAGGATTTTGAAAACGATTTCAGGAAAGAAATGCTTTAAATTGTTAAGAACATTAATAGATATTTTGATTTGTTGCTTTAAAAAAAAACTTTTTATTTTGTATTAGGTATAACTGATGAACAACAATGTTGTGATAGTTTCAGGTGAATGGGGAAGGAATTCAGCCATACATATACAGGTATCCATTCTCCCCCAAAGCTCCCCTCCCATCCCGGCTGCCATATAATGTTTATTACTTTTTATACATTTAAACAGCTATACATTTGACAGGCAGTACAATTGTTAGTGACACCTTGCATTCCCTGATGGCTCAGCTATAAAGAATTTGCCTGCAATGCAGGAGACGCAGTGTGTCCGGAAGATCCCCTGGAGGAGAAAATGGCAACCTACTTCAGTATTCTTGCCTGAAAAATCTCGTGGACAGAGGAGACTACAGATTACAGTCCCTGGGTGGCAAAGTCAGACACGACTATGTATAAATATAGCACCTCGGATTCAAATCCTCATTCTTTCTTAAAAGGAGGGCGGGATGATTTGAGAGAATAGCATTGAAATGTATATTACCATATGGTAATGACAAGTCCAAGTTCAGCGCATGGAACAGGTCACTCAAAGCCAGTGCATTGGGACAACCCTGAGTGATGGGATGGGGAAGGAGGTGGGAGGGGTGTTCAGGATGGGGGACACATGTATACCCATGGCTGATTCATGTCAGTGTATAGCAAAAACCACTACAGTATTGTAATTAGCTTCCAATTAAAATGAATGAATTAATTTTTTTTTAAAAAGGAGAGATCAGGACAAATACAGCTGCCACACAATGGTAAAATGAAAGAAAGTAGAGAGGTTGATCTAGATTTTCAGTTTCAAATATCTGATATTAAATGTTTGAAAATGATTTTTTAATGTATGATTTTTCCCCACTGTAATAAATATAGAAAGAAACTGCCAGATGTAATCAAGAAGACCAGTTTCCATTGAGTCAGGATGGGAGGTGGGGGTTGTCGAAGTCTACTGGCCCCGTGGTAGCTTCCCTGTGAATTAGCAGGAGGCGAGGAGCGTGTCTGCCGCATGAAAGCCTAACTTTAATGAACCTGCTTCCAGAGAGCCAGTGAATTATATCATGTGAGAGCTCTTAGACTCAGGTAGAATGCATTAGGATGTATGCTTTGCTCTAGTACTATAAGCCAAAATACTATTTTTACTTTTCCTCATATAGGAAGAGATAGAAATAATAGAGGCAGAGCAATACTAGATAATGAAGAACTTTGTATTCTAAACTAAACTATTTATTTGTATTCTAAACCAAACTAAGTATTCTAAACTAAAGAGTTGCAATTTTTTTTTTAAATCTAGCCAATGGGTAAGTCATTGCACAGTTTTTTAGCAGCAAAAATAATGCAAATTCACCAGAAACCTTCAAACAATACAGTAATGCCTCCAATTTCATAAGTATATTCATATGATTGATGACTGTACCTTTAATAAAGACCCTGGGTGGGCTACAGTCCATGGGGTCAGAAAGAGTCAGACACGACTGAGCTACTAACACACACAGACACACACAAACTGGTTTTATTTAAATTAAAACGGTGTTTTTACTTTATATTAAAATTTAAAGTATAGGGAAGAATTTAAATAAAAAGTAAAAATAGAAAGAAAAGAAAACATGGCATTGGAAGTGGGTATGGGGGCCTGATGAGCAGAAAACAGATACGATGGATACATTTTCATTGAGAAGCGGCACAGTTCCTTGCCTCAGATTGGCAGTGGGCAGTCTGATTGGTATATTTTGCTCCAAGGATAAAGACGTCATTTATAGAACAAAACAGAAAGGAACCCAGGGTAGGGTCACCTGAGCTCTGCTTGCTAACGATGAAGAACAAAAATGGATATTCACAAGTGGACACTGGTGTCATGTGTCTGCTTCCTCTGTACGCCACTATTCTCAATCTTGTTTTAATTCTTATTTATTACATGAGGATAATTGAGTAACTAATTGTATACAGAAAAATCAGTTCAGGGCAAAGAACTGAAGTGAAGCCAAACCTTACCCCATTGAACTGTTTTCTACTTTTTTACTTTGAAATGATTATAGATTCATAATCCATAGGGTCGCAAAGAGTCAGACACGACTGAGTGACTGACCTGAACTGAACTGATAGATTCATAGGAAGCCGCAAAATAGGATCCACAGAGAAGTGTACTTGAGTACTCCCACTTCCCGCCAGTGGCAGCATCGTGCATGGCTATGTAGTACAGTATCATGACCAGGAAATTGACATTGGTACCAGGCACAGATTTCCCCAGTTTTTCATGCACTCATTTATGCCTGTGTGTTCTGTTGTTCAGTCACTAAGTATGTCCAACTCTTTGCAACCCCATGAACTGCAGCACCTCAGGCTTTCCTGTCCATCACCATCTCCCAGAGCTTGCTCAATCTCATGTCCATTGAGTTGGTGATGCCATCCAACCATCTCATCCTCTGTTGCCCCCTCTTTCCGCTTTCAACCTTTCCCAGCATTGGGGTCTTTTCCAGTGAGTCAGCTCTTCCCATCAGGTGGCCAAAGTATTGGAGCTTCAGATTCAGCATCAGTCCTTCCAGTGAACATTCAGGGTTTATTTCCTTTAGGATGAACTGGTTGGATCTCCTTGCAGTTCAAGGGACTCTCAAGAATCTTCTCCAACACCACAGTTCAAATGCATCAGTACTTTGATGTTCAGCCTTGTTTGTGGTCCAGCTCTCACATCTGTATATGACTACTGGAAAAACCATAACTTTCACTATATAGACCTTTGTTGGCAAAATGATATCTTTGCTTTTTAATACACTGTCTAGGTTTGTCATAGTTTTTCTTCCAAGAAGCAAGCATCTTTTAATTTTGTGGCTGCAGTCACCAACCATTGTGATTTTGGAGCCCAAAAAATTAAAACCTGTCACTGTTTCCTCTTTTTCCCTATCTGTGTGCCATGGAGTGATGGGACTGAATGCCATGATCTTTGTTTTTTGAATACTGAGTTTTAAGTGTGTTTCAGTTCAGTTCAGTTCAGTCTCTCAGTCGTGTCCGACTCTTTGCAACCCCACAAATTGCAGCACACCAGGCCTCCCTGTCCATCACCAACTCCCAGAGTTCACCCAAACCCATGTGCATCGAGTCAGTGATGCCATGCAGCCATCTCATCCTCTGTCGTCCCCTTCTCCTCCTGCCCCAAATCCCTCCCAGCATCAGGGTCTTTTCTAATGAGTCAAGTCTTCGCATGAGGTGGCCAAAGTATTGGAGTTTCAGCCTCAGCATCAGTCCTTCCAATGAACACCCAGGGCTGATCTCCTTCAGAATGGACTGGTTCGATCTTCTTGGAGTCCAAGGGACTCTCAAGAGTCTTCTCCAACACCACAGTTCAAAAGCATCAATTCTTCGGTGCTCAGCTTTCACCCCAGTCCAACTCTCACATCCATACATGACCACTGGAAAAACCATAGCCTTGACTAGAGTTTAGTTCTATGTAATTGTATTACCTAAGTAGCTACTGTAACCACAGCCACAGACCATTCAGGACTGTTTCATAGCCACAAGGCCTCCTCCTGCCACCCCTGTCTACAGCCATTCCCACATTCATGCTCCCAAAGCCCTGACAGCCACTGCTCTGTTCTCCACTTCTGTAATTTTGTTATTTCAAGAATATTAATTGATCTTTTCCCCTCAGCATAATGCACTTGAGATCTTTCTAAGTTGTTTGTTGCAAAATCAATAGTAGGCTTCCTTTTTCCTGCTACATACCTCTCCTTGGTATGGCTGCATCATCTTGTTTAACACCTCACATATTGTGGGACATTTGGTTGTTTCTAGTTTTTTGAAATTATACATAAACTACTATGAACATTGTTCTGATTTAATGTTATGAACATTAAACATGTGAATGGAACCTTCAAGTTGTTTAAAGACACTTGCTACTGATCATAAGGAAGTAAGGATCTATAATACAATGAGAGCTGTTCATGAATATTACTTGCCTTATGCTCTATAAAGACAATAACATTGAGCTTTATTTTCACAGATTATCTGTTGGTATTCAATGTCACAAAACCAAAGTTTCAGTTTTGTCTTTTCTATAAAACAGGCAATGGTAATTTGCATAAATTTTCCTTAAATATCTAAGGGATGTTAGCTTCACTTTTACTAATAAAATTATATCAATTCTAGTCAAACCCATTAACCAGGGTTTGACGTGTCTATAATAGACCACACGCTTAATGACAGAACAGCAGGTGGAAGAAAAGCTGTGAGCAGATCAGAGTGCTTTAGAGGAAAGGTGAGATGCACCCACACACATATGCACGTTCACACACACACACAAGATCACCCGATCACAGGAAGCTATGGACACACAAGTTTGACCTTTCCTTTTGCCTGGCAGTATCCCCAAGATTAAGCCAGTCTGTCCACTGAGAGGACCCTAACAGTAGGCATATTTCCAAGATATTGAATGCTGAAGCCTGAAACTTGAAAATCTGAGAACCTTGACATTTGTACTGCTTCTGTCAGTAAACACACCAAAAAAAAACAAAAAACAAAAAACTCTCTCTTGCCTTAGAAATCAGTTATGAATGATCAAACTGCAAAATACAGCAACTTTCTCTTCACCCTCAAGATCATTGAATAAAACATTTGGGTTAACCAAAGATCTCACTGTGAGTTATGATGAGTACCAAAGGACATTATTAATATAATCATATATAAAATGATAGTAAACACTTAACAAATAAACCATGCAAACTACTCAATTTTTGATGGTTTGGAAAGCATTTCAAAATGTGATAAGAGATCGTATTAGTCATCTGATTAATAATAACCTCAGTCATCTTCAGTTGTTGTCTATGTGTTGCAATCTATGGAATGCCCACAGACAAAGATATTACAGTGCTTTATTGCCTATTGTGGCTGGCATTCAGAAATTTTGCTTCAACTACTGTAAAATTCTTGTGTACTAGTGTAGCATCTTGAAAAATACCTAGTACATGCATGAGAAGTCTCCCAAAAGACTACAGAGACAAATATAATGTGTGAATTTTCTAGATTATAATTCACCATTTGTTCCTCCTTCTCATATTGAACTTTACACATAATATGTCTATTGTAATTGAACTATGGTCGATTCCAAAACTATGAAAGCATTTCCAAAAGAGAAACTGGCCAGTACGTCTTTCCCAAGGTTAGAACTTGGCTTTGTGTAGCTAGTGCATTTAGAGTGATAAGGCCTAAGGCGAATACTCTATGGTTACTAGAAACTGGAGTATGTATTTTGGAGGAATGAAGACAAAACAGAACTTCTGTTTATTCCCCCTTGCTTCCCTTGAGCTGACCAGCTCACATACCCGTCAGTGTTGTGGTCCTCTGCGATAAACTTTGGGGCCCTATGTATCCAGACTACAGCAAGTGAGTCTTACCATTTTGAAGTTATCAGTTCCCTGGATATTTCAACAGTCATCACGTACAACAGATTTATTAATAGCTTAGGAATGTGAATTTCTCTTGCCTCAAACTAAGTGGAAATTAATAATAGCAATTTGGATGGATTCATTTTCTTCCAAGGTTTGGAAAATAGCAAACGGTCTTTAAAGTCTTTACTATGGCGAGAACAGAAGCAGTTGTCGGGGGAAGCCTCCTGTGTGGGGGTGAATGGAAAACTTAAGGCTTAAAAAGCAAATCATCTTTCTTTGGAAATCACAGACTGCCTTTTTTCCTTCCTCAGTTTAGTGTGGAAAAAAATGAGACAGTTTAAATTCTTCAAAGCCTGTAACATATTTGTGTGATGATATTAATTGGCGTCCAACATGGACACGACTAGGCGACTGAACTGAACCGAACTAAACGTGGACAAGTGGGATTCTGTATGTTGGCTTATTGAACTTTCAGTTCTATGAGTTGTTCTCTCTCAAGCCTCTGTCTTGTTTGTGATAATGCTGGCTTACTTTGTTTTTAATGGCTCCTATGATCCCAGCTGAAGGCAAAAGGAGAACAGGGCGGCAGAGGATGGGATGGTTGAATGGCATCACCGACTCAGTGGACATAAATTTGAGCAAACTCTAGAAGACAGTGGAGGACAGAGGAGCCTGGTGTGTTGTAGTTCATGGGGTCGCAGAGAGTCAGACACGACTTAACAACTGAACAACAACAAAATGTTCTCAGCACTGTTTTATGGGTCTTACATACATCACACACTTAACTGTCACAAGATCCCTATGGGGAAGTTTCTAGTAATAGCCCCATTTTGCAAAGAGAAAAACCAAGCTCAGAGTAAGTGATGGACATGCTCAAGGTTCCATGGACCTGTGTGCAACAGTGCCCCAAACACACCTCTTCATGAATGTTCCTTCCTGCCCTGTGTCCTTACTGTCACATCCCGCAGACTGCCAGGATATGGCGAGCTGGCCCTGTGTCTCTCTGTTCTGCAAGCCCAGAGCCACAGTGAGCAGTTACCAAGGGCTGGTGGAGATGCTGTTTTACCATTTTCTCCAGGACTGGTTGTGACTGAAAGCGTAGGTATTGCCCCTGGGTATTATCTAAGTCTCCTGTTCCCATTTCCCCCAATCCATCCCTGTGTTGACTGCCCCCATCCCCACACACAGTGGGTGGCAATGTATTCTAATAGATGATATAAATTATAATGAGCCATTATCAAACCGGTCAATCCTAAAAGAAATCAACCCTAAGTATTCCTTAGAAGGACTGATGCTGAAGCTGAAGCTCCAATATTTTGGCCACCTGATGCAAAGAGCTGATTCCTTGGAAAAGACTGATGCTGAGAAAGATTGAAGGCAAGAGGAGAAGGGGATGACAGAGGATGAGATGGTTGGATGGCATCACTGACTCAATGGACATGAGCTTGAACAAACTCCAAGAGAAAGGAACAGACAAGGAAGCCAGGGGTGCTACAGTCCACGAGATCACAGAGTCAGACATGACTTAGCGTCTGAACTACAACAAAATAATCTATAAACCATAGTGACCATTTCAGCAATAGAGTAAAAAGGAAACAGTTGCATGCTTACTCAAGACATGCCAGGCCCTGATCACTTGATATAGAAATCACTTGATATGAGCTGATTTCTTTAAGCCTCGAGATGTCTCTATGTAGGCCCTGAGAGTTTAAGTCACTTGCCCAAAGTGTCCTGTATTGATAGGAGCAGAGCTGAAGGGAGTCTAGCCTTCGAGCCTGACTTGAAGAACTGGACCCCATGCACACAGTCTCCTCATTTGGGCTTTGTGGTCCTATAACTGCCCACTGTATGCCATTAAACATTATTATAATATAGTAGCTGCAAAATTACATTTTGATGAAAATAGTTAAAGCGGATAGAAGATGTGTGGCCTAAGAAACAAATAAACATTCTTACTGCATGGTGGAGATACTGTGATATTCATTTGGGAATAGACCACAAACACTTATAGAGTCCACAAGGCAAAAAATTGAAAGGAAATCAGTTCTGCAGAAAGTTCTGGGAGAAGCAGGGTCACTCGCCAACCAAAGTAATAAGGACTGGTTACTGTCCATAGCATTCAAGGGCAACAGCATCCTGAACAGAGCTCCACGGGTCCTGTGTCTCACCATTTTTTCTAAATATGTTTTATTTTTATGGTATTCAAGACTTTTGACCAAGGTCATTTTATTTTACCACCAATGGCTATTTTTGTGATGTGGCTGCATGCAAAAGCCATATACTGAAAAAGACTTTATGTGTGGATACAGTTTCAGGTCAGAGGGACATTGTAAATAAAAGGTCCTTTGTTCCTGTAGGCGAGCGTCAAATGTCAGTTCGGAAGCAATTGATTAATACTTCACAATACTTTCTCTGGCTTATGTTTTAGGTACATTGCTTAACTTGAAAGCCAGCTAACCAAAAACTCATAGTTCCTTTCCTTTATTTCATTTTGAACGATATTGTGAGCAATAAAATGCCACACAATACAGTGCAAGAAATCGGTGCTTCAGGCATCAAAAAGTTGAAAAAGAAACTATGAAAATGTATTTGAGCAGGTTCATAGCAGGCTGAGTAGCTGTAGTTCTAGTAATGGTTCACTTTGTGTCTTTGCCTAACATTAAGAAAACTCTTTGAACTTTCATATATATATATATATTAGAAATGACCCAGAGGTGGATAAGGAGACTATCATGCTAGGAATGATAAGACTGAAAATCATTTCTGGAGGAACTCAAAGGTTATTCTTTGGTTTAAACTAGTTTTTCTCCTACCTCATGACCTCAGAACTTGAAAGTTATTGTTTGCCCGCTTGAAATGTTCAAACTGTGTCAAACTTGAGCAAAAGTAACAGTAAAAGTAATACTGTCATATTTCTTATGTGCAAGAAAAAACTCATTATATTCGAAACCATTACTTCCCTCAATTATTTACACTTACAGATTTCAGAATTGTCTCACATCATTTGAGTTTCAGCTCTGAGTGATTCCGACAATGATGAGAATATGATATAGAACTGAGTCACAAGGATTTATGAAAATATTTAACTGAACATGTTTCTAATGTAAGAATTGTGATTTCCCGGTTTCAAGTATCAAAGATATTCTTAAATTCATGTGAACCTTTTAGAATGGCAACCCTCTCCAGTATTCTTGCCTGGGAAATCCCATAAACAGAGGAGCCTAGCAGTCTATGGGCTTCCCTCATAGCTCGGTTGGTAAAGAATCCACCTGCAATGCAGGAGACCCCAGTTCTATTCCTGGGTGGGGAAGATCCACTGGAGAAGGGATAGACTACTCCTCCAGTATTCTTGGGCTTCCCTTGTGGCTCAGCTGGTAAAGAATTGGGAAGATTCCCCTGGAAAAAGGGAAGGCTACAGTCCATGGAGTCGCAAGGAGTCAGACATGACTAAGCAACTGACCCTTTCACTTTATGTACATTACATATCGGGCTAATTTGCTTTAGCTGGCAAATGGTGTTTTCCATGTTATGTCATATATGATGTGGAATCCTACTATTGTGGAACAGAATTTGTCGGTTTCCCTACTGTTGTTCCCTTAGGTTGTTTTGTTTGTTTTGCTACTGCCAGCATATAGGCAGAAGCAGTCTGTATAAGTCTGCTGAGCACAGGTGTACAGGTTTCCCTGAAGGCTCTATCTAGAAGGAAAATTGCTGGATGCCTGGATTGTTGTTTAGTCATTAAGTCATGTCTGACTCTTTCAGACGCCATGGACTGTAGCCCTCTAGGCTTCTCCTTCCATGGGATTTCCCAGGCAAGAATACTGGAGTGGGTTGCCATTTCCTCTTGCAGGGTATCTTCCTGACCCAGGGATGAAACTCACATCTCCCACATTGACAGGTGAGTTCCTTACCACTGAACTACCAGGGAAGCCTGGATGATTGGGTATTTGCACATAAAACATTATCAGATATTGACTCACAACTCACCCAAGTGTTTCACTAAGTTTACTGTCCCACATACAGTGGATGAGAGTTAACATTTCTTCATCTCCTCTTCAACATTCAGCGCAGTCAGACTTTCTAGTAGTTTTATAGACTGTGGAGGATTAAAGAGGTATCTGTCAATTTCTATTCTTTTAACTTTTGATAGGATTGAGTCTCTTTTAATGTATGCATTCTTGGTTTTTCTGCTCTTCATCAATTTTACATATATTAGTTGACCTCTTTTCTACTTGATCTCTTAATCTCTTGCTCATTGATTTGATTTGTAGGAGTTATTTATAATGTTCTGGAAGATAACCCTTTGTAAGCTGTATGCATTGTAAAGATCTTCTCCCAGGATGTGGCTTGTTTTTTCACCTCAGTTTCCGGAGTTTATGGCTTTAATTGCATAAGAGTTCAATTTTTGTGCCAAGTGTGTGAATAGAATGTTAGTTCAGAATGTAGTCTCTAGAAGCAGGTGGTCAGGATAATAATCCTGGCTTCAGTATTCATTGACTGTGGGCTCTCCAGGAAGTTCCATAAGAACTTTTCAGCTCAGTTTCATTCTCTATAAAATAGGAAAATATCACCTCTCAAAACTTTTGTTGTAAAGTTTAACTAGAAATCAGTTATAATATTGCCTGTTGTAAAGTGAAAGGTATCCATACATTTGTTACTGGGATTTGTGCTTTTAAAATATTGTTTTAAAAATTCTTTTCTAGCATTACCAGTATATATTTGTGTGTGTGTGTGTGTGTTTGTAATTAAAAGCTAAATGTTACTTACCATGGTCTTTGTTATAAATATATATGTGTATTCTCACAATAATTGAGTTCTGAAACTTATATAAAATTGTATTTAAATATGCATGGGTGTGTGCTAAGAATCTTCAGTCATGTCCAAGTCTTTACGACCCTGTGGACTGCAGCCTGCCAGGCTCCTCTGCCCATGGGATTCTCCAGGCAAGAATATTGGAATGGGTTGCCATGTCCTCCTCCAGAGGATCTTCCTGATCCAGGGATCTTCCTGAACCCACGTCTCTTTTATCTCCTGCATTAGCAGGCAGATTCTCTACCACTAGTGCCACTAAAGCCCACATTTAATTCTTTAGACATTATTTCTAGTTTAAGAAATAGAATTTTGGTAATGAAAGCAAAATTTATTTCCTGAAACCAAACATACATGAAAGTTATAACAGCCTCAAAACTGACTTTTATATTAGATTAAGTTGAACGATATGATTGGGGGAAAGACACCTTAAATAAGAGTGTCTGAAGTATAGGCATAATTTCTATTGAATGAATAAAGAGTCTGCTTTTTTTTAAAAAAAAAAGTGTCCACCTTAGAGCAGCTTTTAAGAATCAGTTGCATAAATATGCAATTGCATAGAAAGTAAAGGGCACACATAAAGGAAATAAAATCCAAACCCAGTGTCTCTTGGGACTTCTATTTTCTGTGATCAGTCATACTTTTAGTGCATTTTAACTCTGCTAAGGAAATCAGGAAACCATTTACATGATTAATGCTCTTTGTCTCCTCCAGAGGAGATACCCCTGCTTTGAGCAGATAGTTTCATTTTTACTGTCAATAGTATTTTTTCAATTGTGATAAAAAATGTTTCTTCTTGTTTCTGTTGCACATAAAATTGAAACTTTTTTTTAAAGAAACGAACAAAAAGTAAATATGTAACAGTGTGATGTGTAGCTCTGTGTGTAAAATCACCCATTACTGTGGATGAGTGGATAAATCTCAAAGGATGCGAAATGTAGGAGCACTGCCTTCTCTGTGCTAGGGTGACCGGAGACGTTTTCTCCCTACTCTAAACTGTGGAAATGAAAGATGGAGAAGTTGGAAATGCCTTATGAACTCAAATAATGGCATATTTCTGTATTATTCAGTGTGACATTTATTCTGCCCAAGAAAACAACCCTCCAGCTTCAGAGTTTTAACAAAACTATAGTTTATTTCTCCTTCATGTTGTGTCTTCTCTGGGTTGGCAGAAATTTCCCCAGCATGTGGTTACTCAGGGACCCTTCTTAACATAGGGCTTCACAAGGGAGTGCGTGGAAATCACATGTCCACCCTTCTGTGCTTGGGGCAGGAGGTGGTACATGGCCCCATCCACATGCAGGGTGGTAGAGAAGTGTGATCTTCAGTGTGCCCAGGAGTGGAGAGCAGGGCTTTGATGAGCATGGAAGAAACTTCCAGTGACTTATGCAATCTTATTGTTTCAAGTGGGAAGTAGCAACTGGATTTTCCTCCATGACTTTTTGTTGATGTTGTTTTGATTGGATGGGGGATTTTTAAAATTCTACAGTGATTTACAATTTTTGAGAAAAGCTTCACACGTACAATTTCGTGTAATCCCATGATAACCCTCCCCTCCCCCCCCCCTTGCCCCTCCTTCCTACACTCCCTCCACTGGTAACAACTGGTTTCTTCTCTGTTCCTGTGAGTCTGCATTACTGTTTGTTTTATTCACGATTTTGCTGTTCTTGTTGTTTTTGATTCCACATATAAGTTATACAGTCCATGGAATTCTCTAGGCCAGAATACTGTACAGTACTATACATTACATGGAATTCTCCAGGACAGAGCACTGCAGTGGGTAGCCTATCCCTCCTCCAGCAGACCTTCGGATCCAGGAGTTGAACCTGGGTCTCCTGCAATGCAGGTGGATTCTTTACTGACTGAGCTATCAGGAAAGCCCCATATAAGTGATGCCATATAGCATTTCAGAGAAGGCAATGGCACCGGACTCCAGTACTCTTGCCTGGAAAATCCCATGGACGGAGGAGCCTGGTAGGCTGCAGTTCATGTGGTCGCACAGAATCGGACACGACTGAAGCGACTTAGCAGCAGCAGCAGCAGCATATAGCATTTGTCTTTCTCTGTCTCTGACTTATTTCATTTAGCATATTGCCAAGTCCATCCATGTTGCTGCAAATGGAAATTTTTCATTCTTTTCTATGGCATATATCTGTTGATGGACACCCAGAATGCCTTCTATAAATAATGTTCTTACAAAGATTGGATGCACATGTATGTTTAAATTAGTGGGGTGTTTTTTTGCATATATACCTAGAAGTGGAATTGCTGTGCCATATGTAGTTCTTTGATAACTACATATTTTAGTTTTTTGAGAAATCTCCGTATTGTTTTCCACAGGAGATTGCACCAATTTAGATTCCCACCAACAGTGTACAAGGGTTCTCTTTTGTCTACATCCTTGTCAACATTTGTTATTTGTGTTCTTTTTGATGATAGCCATTCTGACAGGTGTGAAGTGATACCTCGTTGTGGTTTTAATATGTGTTTCCCTGATGATTAGCGATGTTGAGCATCTTTTCATGTTCCAACTGTCCGTCTGCATTTCCTGTTTGGAAAAAATGTCCACTCAGTTCTGCCCATTTTTTTAATCGTGTCATTTAATTTTTTTTTATATTGAGCTATATGTGGCCAAGTTATTTAACATCGATAAGATAGCTACTCCCCAGGTACCAAAAGATATAAGTGATTGTCCTGAATTAGCACAGCCCTAGTATACTATAGGGGTTTCCCTGGTGTTTCAGACGGTAAAGTGTCTGCCTGCAATGTGGGAGACCCAGGTTTGATCCCTGGGTCGGGAAGATCCTCTGGGAAGGAAATGGCAACCCACCCCAGTATTCTTGCCTGGAAAATCTCATGGATGGAGCCTGGTAGGCTACAGTCCATGCGGTCGCAAAGAGTCGGACACGACTGAGCGACTTCACTTCACTTCACTTCACTTCAGTATACAATAAGTACTTAGTAAAGAAATGAATTGGTAAAAGGAATGTAGTAGCATACAGATAGTAGTAAATCTTGAAGGCTATACTATGAAAACATTTTATCATAGCAGAAAAATACTGTACTGGTTCCCTTAGGCTGCCATGACAAATTACTACAACAAGTGTCTTAAAATAATTACCTCACAGTCTGGGGGCCACCTCTTCTTAATATCTTCTGCTTCTGTTAGGTCCGTACCATTTCTGTCCTTTATCGAGCTCATCTTTGCATAAAATGTTCCCTTGGTATCTCTAATTTTCTTGAAGAGATCTCTAGTCTTTCCCATTCTGTTGTTTTCCTCTATTTCTTTGCATTGATGGCTGAGGAAGGCTTTCTTATCTCTTCTTGCTATTCTTTGGAACTCTGCATTCAGATGCTTATATCTTTCCTTTTCTCGTTTTGCTTTTCCATTCTCTTTTCACAGCTATTTGTAAGGCCTCCCCAGACAGCCACCAAACCCACTCCCACAACATGCATCTTAAGTTAACAAGATTAGATTTAACAATAGAAAAGTCTTACCAGACCCATTCCCACAACATACTTCTTAAGATAACAAGATTGGTCAGAAAACCTTCTTGTTAAGGAGAAACATGTCCTCAAGCAAGATACATTGTTATATTGATTAAAACAAAGCCATGTAGAAAATGTCTTTTTCTCCTTGAGAGCCCCAGATCCCTTTCTCTTTCTAGAGGGCTCCAGACCCTT
Organism: Connochaetes taurinus; assembly: GCA_006408615.1. Classification (NCBI taxonomy): domain Eukaryota; kingdom Metazoa; phylum Chordata; class Mammalia; order Artiodactyla; family Bovidae; genus Connochaetes; species Connochaetes taurinus. The sequence goes on from SJXO01004638.1 coordinate 31,594, forward strand.
TTCTCCTCCTCAGGAACCCTGGACTTCTTATCAGCCAGGGTTAAGAACTGACTCAGAAGTTCAAAATCACCTATGCTGACAGGGCTATGTTCCCTCAATTTAATTCAGTTATTTCAGTCACTGAGTCGTGTCTGACTCTGTGACCCCATGGACTGCAGCACACCAGGCTTCTTTGTCCTTCATCATCTCCTGGAGTCTGCTCAATCTCATGTCTATTGAGTTGGTGATGCCATCCAACCATGTCATCCTCTGTCACCCCCTTCTCCTCCTGCCCTCAATCTTTCCCAGCATCAGGATCTTTTCCAGTGAGTCAGCTCTATTTATCGAGCTCATCTTTGCATAAAATGTTCCCTTGGTATCTCTAATTTTCTTGAAGAGATCTCTAGTCTTTCCCATTCTGTTGTTTTCCTCTATTTCTTTGCATTGATGGCTGAGGAAGGCTTTCTTATCTCTTCTTGCTATTCTTTGGAACTCTGCATTCAGATGCTTATATCTTTCCTTTTCTCGTTTGCTTTTCCATTCTCTTCTTTTCACAGCTATTTGTAAGGCCTCCCCAGACAGCCACCAAACCCACTCCCACAACATGCATCTTAAGTTAACAAGATTAGATTTAACAATAGAAAAGTCTTACCAGACCCATTCCCACAACATACTTCTTAAGATAACAAGATTGGTCAGAAAACCTTCTTGTTAAGGAGAAACATGTCCTCAAGCAAGATACATTGTTATATTGATTAAAACAAAGCCATGTAGAAAATGTCTTTTTCTCCTTGAGAGCCCCAGATCCCTTTCTCTTTCTAGAGGGCTCCAGACCCCTTTCTCCTCCTCAGGAACCCTGGACTTCTTATCAGCCAGGGTTAAGAACTGACTCAGAAGTTCAAAATCACCTATGCTGACAGGGCTATGTTCTCTCAATTTAATTCAGTTATTTCAGTCACTGAGTCGTGTCTGACTCTGTGACCCCATGGACTGCAGCACACCAGGCTTCTTTGTCCTTCATCATCTCCTGGAGTCTGCTCAATCTCATGTCTATTGAGTTGGTGATGCCATCCAACCATGTCATCCTCTGTCACCCCCTTCTCCTCCTGCCCTCAATCTTTCCCAGCATCAGGATCTTTTCCAGTGAGTCAGCTCTTCTCATCAGGTAGCCAAAGGATTGAAGCTTCAGCTTTATCATCAGTCTTTCCAATGAATATTCAGGGTTGATTTCCATTAGGATTGACTGGTTTGATCTCCTTACTGTCCAAGGGACTCGCAAGAGTCTTCTCCAGTACCATAATTTGAAAGCATCAATTCTTCAGCACTCAGCCTTCTTTATAGAGGAATAAAGGAGATCAGCCCTGGGATTTCTTTGGAAGGAATGATGCTAAAGCTGAAACTCCAGTACTTTGGCCACCTCATGCGAAGAGTTGACTCATTGGAAAAGATTCTGATGCTGGGAGGGATTGGGGGCAGGAGGAGAAGGGGACGACCGAGGATGAGATGGCTGGATGGCATCATGGACTCAATGGATGTGAGTCTGAGTGAACTCCGGGAGATGGTGATGAACAGGGAGGCCTGGTGTGCTGCGATTCATGGGGTCTCAAAGTCGGACACGACTGAGCGACTGAACTGAACTGAACTGAACTGAAGGAGAGAGGTTCTTTTCTGAACTCTTCCAGGTTCTGCTGGCTCCAGCCACTCCTTGGCTTATAGATACATAACTCCAGTCTGTTGCTTCCTTCTTCACAAGACCTTCACAAGACCTTCTCTGTGTCTTTCTCTTCTAGTGTCTTTTATAAGGACATTGATCATTGAATTTTAGAAGCTCTCATCTTAAGATCTTTACCTTAATTACATCTTTAAAAACCCTTTCCCATTAAGTAGCCTTTCACAATTTCTAGGAATTTCTTGTGGACACATCTTTTGGGGGGAAAGGATACCATTCAACTCAGTACAATTTTGAGAACATTTTCCACCCCTATATTAGAGGCCACTTACTAACTGAACATACTCTGTAATTTTTTAAAATATTAGCTATAGGATTGCATTTCTGTTTTACATGTTAAACCTTGCACTTAGTTGTTACTACTTTATAATGATACACTTTTTGATGCAAGGAGAAGTTGCATCAGAGTGAATTTGTAATGTTATCATTTTAGGTATCCACTGTCTATAGTGCTCATCATTGCAAAACCATTTTTCAATTTGCTAAAATGGATTGGCTGAGGAGAAAGATGCCCTAGAACAGTCTGTTAAGGGACTGCTCTTATATTCATGTATACCAACCATGGCTATTCTGAACACTCATTTATACCAGAATTGCCTTTTCCCCCAGCAAATGTATTCAGAAACCATTTCTAAGATACAGGTTAAAGTTCTAAAACCTACTTCTTGTTGTTAAACTGATGAGCTATTCATAGAAGTGCCTTGATCAGAGTAAAAGATCTAGTAAATAGGTGTAGAAAATCATTCTCAAAATGATACCTGTCAGGAATTGTCATATAGATTTCCCACAAATTATTGACGTATAAAAAAGGGTATGTTAGAACTATTTGCATATATAATGAAAGAGCTGTTCATACTTAGAAATTTTCAATTTATTTATGTATTTTAAATAAATCATTCAGAATAAATTTATGTGCCCACCTAGATACAATCTGCACAACATCTTTGGCATGTTATTTACATGAGCCACCCTTTCTACCTGGGTCATTTTAATTATATATTTCTAAAGTGGAAACTTGGGAACTGTATCGTTGGTGGGTGGTAAAGTGTTATGATTTTTATATTACTTAATTTGAAATATAATAAGCAGCTAAAAGGAACTGCTTATAAGGTATGTCTAGGAAAAGGTATAGATTTATTTTATCTCTTTATAATGAAAATGGAGAAAGTTATATCTTTATTAGAACACCTTACAGAGTTTACATGAAACTATTCAGACTTGTATTTTAAAATAGCTACAGTTGGGTAGAACTTCATGTGTGTAGAAACTGTTGTAAGTGATAAGTACAGTAGATTGTGATTTGTAAAAAAAAATAAGCTGTTCTTTTGAAAATTACTGAATGATGTCCATTTATGACGTTAATACCTGTGAACCCAAAGAGTATGTATCAAATAGATTAAAATTATGATTGTATCAAAGCAGGACCCCTTTTCCCAGTAAGAAATTAAAAGGAATTCCATGGAGCCCCCATTACTAACTTAATGTACTTTTGCATCTTACAAGTCTAGAGTCCTTTAATTTGTAGCAAATTCATTATATCTATGTATTCTCTTTTTTACAGTTCAGCAGAAGAGCAGTTTCACTGGCAATCACAAGGTAAGGTACAGCTTCTTTTCTTTATTGAAGTATACTTGAATTACAGTGTTGTATAATTCATATATGTTAATATACATATTCTTTTTTGTATTCCTTTCCATTATGATTATAAGATAGTCGATCTAGTTCCTTGTGCTATACCATCGTTTCTTTTTGTTTGTCTGTTTTACATATAGTAGGTTATATCTGCTAATCCCAAACCCCTAATTTGTTCCTCTCCTACCCCTTTTCTCAGTTGGTAATCATGTTTGTTTTCTTATGTCCATGGATCGTTTTGTTTTGCAAACAAGTTCATTTGTATCATATTTTAGATTCCACACACAAATGATAAATAAGTATTTGTCTTTCTCTGACTTCACTCAATATGATAATCTCTGGGTCCATCCATGTTGAGGCAAATGGCATTATTTCATTCTTTTTTACATTGAGTAATATTCCATAGTGTACGTATATATATATATACACAGACACACCACATCGTCTTTATCCATTCATCAGCTGATGGACATTTATATTTAAAATACAACTTCTTGATGAGCATTTATACTTACTTCACATACCTCTATTGGTTAATTTTCCTAAGAACTTTAGAAAGAAACTTATAAAAATAAATTTGATAAAACATGACACTAAAATTAAGTGATATTGTTTAGAAAGCTCAACAGTTCATGGGAGTTAAGTTTTCCCAATTCCCTAGTAACTTTATGTTTTTCATGGACACATATAATTGGCTAACCTTGGTTTTTAATAGTGGTTGACCAGGGGTTACAATGTGATACCTAATGAGAATTTCATAAAAGTAATAGCATCACTGACTCAATGGACATGAGTTTGAGTAAACTCTGGGAGTTGGTGATGGACAGGGAGGCCTGGCGTGCTGCAGTCCATGGGGCTGCAAAGAATTGGACACGACTAAATGACTGAACTGAACTGAATAGTTTTAGTTACTATGTTTTTGATTATTAAATGATAGTCTTAAGCTTTAATGTTGACAAAACCATGTGCTTGTTCATTTCTCTGAAATATTGTATTTCAGATGGTCAAAAAGATATCGAAGATGAGCTCACAACAGGTCTTGAACTGGTGGACTCCTGTATTAGATCACTACAGGAATCAGGAATACTTGACCCACAAGACTATTCAACAAGTGAAAGTAAGTCAAATGGTAATTAAGCTTGAAGACAATTAAAATATAAGAGCATTATGTCATTAATATTAATGAAAGTGAAGTGAAAGTGGTTCAGTCGTGTCCCATGGAATGGGAGGCGACCCCGTAGACCACACAGTCCATGGAATTCTCCAGGCCAGAATACTGAAATGGGTAGCCGTTCCCTTCTCCTGGGGATCTTCCCAACCCAGGGATCGAACCCAGGTCTCCTGCATTGGAGGTGGATTCTTTACCAGCTGAGCCACCAGGGAAGCCCATTAATATTAATATAGTTAAATCGTGAGCCATATCCTTAGGACTTCAAGATGTGTTTATACTTATTTTATCAATTTCATTCCACTCTCATCTACTTCCTTCCTGCATTACCCCACACTAATTAATATTTGATTATAAACTCTCTTAAGTCAGTAATGGGGGCTTCCCTGATGGCTTAGATGGTAATGAATCTGCCCACAGTGCAAGAGATTGAGGTTCGATCCCTGGGTTGGGAAGATCCCCTGGAGAAGGGAATGACAGCCCTTTCCAGGATTCTTACCTGGAAAATCCCATGGACAGAGGAGCCTGGCGGGCTACAGTCCATGGGGTCACAAAAAATCAGACATGACTGAGCGACTAACATAACAAGTCAGTAATTAGCATCGAGATTTCTCACCAACTATTGACATATTGGTGATTCTCAACCAAGTCTCTGACATCCTTTTTGGCATCTAGATTAGCAGATTGTATGAATTCATCATATAGTTGTTTTATCGACATGCTGTCTGCTTTAAACTTAACTGTGAAGAGATTCCCAGGTGGTGCAGTGGTAAGGTATCTGCCTGCCAATGCAGGAGACTCAAGAGACATGGTTTTGATTCCTGGGTCAGAAAGTTCCCCTGGAGTAGGAAATGGCAACCTACTCTGATATTCTTACCTGGAAAATTCTATGGACAGAGGAGCCTCGTGGCCTATAGCTTATGGATGAGGAGCCTGGTGGGCTACAGTTCATGGGGTCCCAAAGAGCTGGACATGACTGAGCGCACAGTCAAGGCTTTACTCGTACAGATGACTGTTGGTAGGGATCTTAAATGTTGGAGCAGTTCTGTAGCAAAATAGATAGAATTGTATAATGTATGCAATATTGTTTATACAATGCTAGAGTACTATGCAATAACTCTTTACATTTCTATGTTTAGCTATCTTGCATAGCTATATTAATCTCAATAAATATTTAAAGATTTTTTTCTACTTAATTATATGTTTTTCAACCAGAGTGGCTGAAACTTAAGAAACAGAAGTTCTCTGAGCTGAAACAAGCCTCATTTTAATAAATCATAAAATTCTCTTGACCTGTTTTAATAAAATCCCACAAAAAGCTAAAAATTAAATCATTAAAACAGACATTACCCTAATAATTTCTACATCAGAAATCAGTGGAGCATTTTATTCCTTAATTTTGCAAAAGTATAATTTCCTTGAAAACCCATCAATGTTTGCTATATAAAGGACAGATATAAGAGTGAGATAGCATGGTGACCCTAAAACCATTTAATGTACATATTAGTTCATTTTCTCTATGATCTTTATAACACCATAACTCTTAAAATAATATCATCATGAATATGCTGGTTTAACCATTTACATCCTCTCATTAAAGCTTCTAAAGTAAGATGCATGAGTGTATTATACTTGTTCTCTGTATTTTATATTTTACGGTGTAAGATTGTTTCCTTTTGTTTCTCAAAGCCTATAAAATATTTACTCTGTAGGGGCAGTTATAGTTAGAACTATTAATATATTTAATTAATATTTGAGGCACATGCACTCATTTTATTAGAGAGTAAGGAAAGCAGAAATAAAACTTCTTGGCAGGATGATATAGCCTAGATTATTTTTATATAATACTTTTATTATATATTATTATGTAATAATTTTATTATTGTTTTAGGAGAGGGTATAACCTTTTATTCATGGAAAGTACAGAAAAAAAGAAGGAGGAAAAGAGTAATAAGCAAACAAGTTAAAATAGAAGTGATAAATCAAGTATATCAATCTAGCACTACATGTAAGCATGCTGAATTCTCAGAAAAAAATAAAAATTCAAATTTGTAGAAAATGAAGATAAAATCATGAGGTATGTTTAATATACACACTTAATGAAGTAAATGTTGAAATAAATAGACATTTACTATTTAGACAAATACTAACAGACAAATAGACAAATAGAATACACAAAGAAATGACAGCAAATACAACAACCGCAAAGAGCAGGATTGGGAAGAATAATGTGAAATAAAGTGGAATTTACCACAGAATCACTAAGCAGGCTCAAAAAGGAATTATATAGTGAAAATATACTAACTTATAATCATATGGTAAAATCTGGTGAACATATATGCACCAAACAACATAACGTCTGAATATTAAAAATGAAAGAGATTGATGAAAAATAATGTGAACGTTCTCAGAATCAGACTGAATAATAGAAGAAGCCACAGAAAGTTGGATAAATAATTATCAAATCAATGCATTAAATGAATTTTTTAAAGGTATACTTTTTGAATAAGAATAACCATTTGCTGTATATGTCCAAGGAAAATTTATAAAAATTGATCAGCTAATGGGCTGTAAAGATAATTCTAAAAGTTATAAAGTATAGAAAGGCCACATTCTTTTATAATAATTCAGTAAAATTAAGAGTAAACAATAAATGATAAGCAAAAATATAATAACATTAAAATTAAGAAACATACTTTTGGGTTTACCAAATCAAATATGAAAGCAGGAAGAAAATTACATACTCTTATATTTACAAAGCAAATGAAATAGCAACATTTTATAATGAAAGCATAAGGGTATGGCAAAAAGATACATTCAGAGGAAATTGAAATTTTATTATTAAAAATAAAAGATAATAATGAGCTGAGCATCCCTTTATTATGGGACACCTTAAAAAGAGCTAAATAAATCAAAATAAGCCAGGAAGATGGAAATAAATTATAAAAGCAGTGCAGAGATAATATAAAATTTAAGAGTAGAAAAGATAAATATTAGAGGAGATAAATAACTATATGAACTTTTAAAAAATAACTTTGTCAACTAATAATCCCAAACATCCTAAATTTAATTTATTTGTTTGGCAGTGCTGGGTCTTCATTGCTAAGCCAGCTCTTCTCTAGTTGGAGCAAGCAGGGCCTTCTCTCTAGTTTGGGTGCTCAGGCTTCTCATTGCAGTGGCTTCTCTTGTTGTGGAGCTGGGCTCTAGGGCATCAGTCACTGCAGCTAAGAGCTCAGTAGTTGCAGTTCCCAGGCTCTAAAGCGCAGGCTCAATAGCTGTGGCCCACGGGCTTAGTTGCTCCAAGGCACGTGGGATCTTCCTGGACCAGGGATCAAACCCATGTCTCCTGTATTTGCCCGTGGATTCTTTACAACTGAGCCACGGAGGAAGTCTGTGAATTTCTAAATTGAGACACACTACACACAGGAGAAACAGAATGTTCAGTGTTCACTTTTGCATTTCTGTAAAACATGTCCAAACATTACCTGCAAAAGACTTATCTTTATTCCAGGAAATTTAAATATACTAGTAAGGGTTTTTGAAATAGATTTGCTAACTGCTGAATTTTTGATTATCAGAAAGATTAGTTTATGTTTTTATATACTGATTTATCTTTTTGAAGACTCCTAGGAGTTCAGTTAATTGTTCGTTTTTGAAGGCCTTGCTTCTTGTTTGAAGATTGTCGTTGTTGTTGCTGAGTTAGTAAGTCATGTCCCCATGGACTTTGCAACCCCATGGACTGCAGCACGCCAGGTTTTTCTGTCCTTCACTATCTCCCAGAGTTTTCGGTGATGTCATCCAACCATTTCCTCCTCTGTCGCCCCCCTTCTCCTCATGTAATCAATCTTTCCCAGCATCAGGGTCTTTTCCAATAAGTCGGCTCTTGGCATCAGGTAGCCAAAGGATTGGAGCTTAAACAAAGTAAAATGAAAACAAACAACAAACCCAGGTGATTCAAAAGCTGCTTGGAATTTTATGCTAAAGGATCTGAATCACAGTAAACTGTGGAATATTGTTATTCTTAAGAAACATTGGTTCTTAACATTTTCAGAGTCAGTTTGAGACTGAATGAAGTAAAATTTAGGGAATTAATTTTAAAATATTGAGTAGATAATTATCATTTGAGGGATCAATTATTGCTTATTTTAAGTACTCAGAATATCAGAAAATAAAAATCCTAATTGCTGTTTGTGTTTGTATCAGGGCCCAGATGGGAAATAGAGTCTTCTCAAAAAGAGTTTAAATGAAGAGAATTTAATTAAGGGTCCATTTACAAACGAGTGAGCAAGATTAAGGGAACAATCGATGCCTGAAGAAGTATTCAGGGAGTAGCAACAGATGGAAACCCTTGCCACCCTTAGTCCCAAAGGAAAAATCTATGAAGCAGTGCCAGCAGAGTCAGGAGGCACAGCTGGGGGGAACAGAAGAATAAACGTTCTAGCCTCTCTCTCCTCCTGCCTTTCACTGGCCAACTCTAGTCTTAAATCAAGTGCCAAGGGATCCTTGTGATACAGTCTCTGTGAGGAGAAGGGCAGAGAATGAATATGGGGCAGCAAAGAGAGTAGTTGGCACAACATTCTACTCAGTTCTAGAACAACATGCCATGTTTATATTTACATAGATGTGATGCATTCCTATGTATCAGTGCTTTGACGTGTTTCATATAATTAACACAAGCCCATCAGATTCTGCCCATCCCTTGTTTTTGTGATGATTCAATCAATAGTCTCATTAGCTAGGACAGACATGAAATAGCTGATGCTAAATTGGACCTGGCACACTGCCCTGGAGAGCTGGAATCTTAGTCCTAACCTGAAAGAGACCGAAACAGCACTAAAGACAGTCTAAAACCAGCTTGAAAAATGTACAGTGGCAACAGTCTCAGCCCCTAAGCACTTAATACGTAATTCATTGTGTTTAAAAGCTTTTGTTATTTTTCTTTCCAGGGTCTGATTAAAATAAAATTTGAATTTTAGTAAACCCACCTTCTTGACCCTAAGGCAAGCAATCACTGCTCTAGCAATATGAACTACAGTGTCCCACACTTATCAGTGTTTTCCAACACTTTGCATTTTTTTGTAAGTGCTATCATAAACAGTATGTAAATCATTGGTACAACCTCTGCCAGCCCGCCACTATTCTACGGCTGCCAGCTGTGTAATTTCAACTCTAACAAATACATGACATGGAGTCACTGGAAGAATTGCTGTTGTTTTACTGAAAAAAAAAAAAGTTATTGACAGAGGCTCAGGGCCATTGCGGAGAAGGCAATGGCACCCCACTCCAGTACTCTTGCCTGGAAAATCCCATGGACGGAGGAGCCTGGTAGGCTGCAGTCGATGGGGTCGCTAAGAGTCAGACATGACTGAGTGACTTCACTTTCACTCTTCACTTTCATGCATTGCAGAAGGAAATGGCAACCCTCTCCAGTGTTCTTGCCTGGAGAATCCCAGGGACGGAGGAGCCTAGTGGGCTGCCGTCTATGGAGTCGCACAGAGTCGGACACGACTGAAGCGACTTAGCAGCAGCAGCAGCAGGACCATTGATGCTGGAAAAGATTGAAGGCAAAAGGAGAAGAGGGCGGTGAGGACGAGATGATTAGATATCATCACCAACTCAATAGACATGAGTTTGAACAAATTCTGGGGAACAGTAAAGGACAGGGAAGCCTGGAGTGCTTCAGTCCATGGGGGCACGAAGAATCAGGTACAACTGAGTGACTGTATAACAGCAATAGGGCCATTAGCTTCTCATACAATACACAGCTTGACCCAAACTGTATGTCATGGACCAAGTATGTTATTTGATCCACGCGTCCTTGGAGATACAAACTCAGAGATTAAAAACATTTGTAAGTCAAAATCAGAGAGGCAATGTACTTCTTGTGGGGGGATAGGGGATGGCTTATATGTTTATTTCTTGTTGTTTAGTCACTAAGTCGTGTCCAACTCTTTTGCTACTCCATGAACTGTAGCCTGCTAGTCTCCTCTGTCCATGAGATTTCCCAGGCAAGAATACTGAAGTTGGTTGCCATTTCCTTCCCCAGGGGATCTTCCCAACCCAGGGATTGAATCTGGATTTCCTGTGTCTCCTGCACTGCAGGCAGATTCTTTACCACTGAGCCACTGGGGAAGCCCCCTTCTATGTTTGTAGATAGTGTTGTTGAATATCATGAAATTGTAATTATTTGTTTCTGTAGCACTTGGACAAATTGAAATTCTACCACATCCTAGAAAATAAAGTTGGTTGCCATTTCCTTCCCCAGGGGATCTTCCCAACCCAGGGATTGAATCTGGATTTCCTGTGTCTCCTGCATTGCAGGCAGATTCTTTACCACTGAGCCACTGGGGAAGCCCCCTTCTATGTTTGTAGATAGTGTTGTTGAATATCATGAAATTGTAATTATTTGTTTCTGTAGCACTTGGACAAATTGAAATTCTACCACATCCTAGAAAATCCCAGCATTCAGTAGGAAGGAAATCTTAGGAGCTTAATATATTCTGAATATTATAGCAAAGAAAGGAATGTTATTTAATTGAGTTCTCAATTCAGAATATATTCAAAAAATTAAGAATCAATCATAGAGGTTACCATTCTGAGCAGGTGAAATCTAAATAGAGTGATCATATATAGTTTGATAGAAAGGAATATATTACTTCCTCTTGATTTACAACCTGTCATCTTCATTTAATTACTGCAAATATGCTTAATTCCATGAGGTGGAAAAACCGTTGAGAGATTGGGTTATTAAAAATACTATAAAATATAACCCCTTACATTCTTATGGAATAATAATAAAGATAAGAGACAACCTTGGGAGGTGAATATTTTTGCAATTCCTGGCAAGCGTGGCAAAAAGGATTCAGAAGTGCTTTGGGAGGATGACACTTTTATAGTGATTAGAGTAATCAAGATGATAAATATATAAATACTGTGACTCACTGTTGATAATCTGATAGGGTGGAAACCAGATCCTCAGTTAGACCTGATGGGGTGCAGAGACTCTGGGTAGGTAGGGGTCCAAGGTAATCCATCCTGCCCTTGGAGCCACAAGATCTAGATTCCAGCCCTACTGTTCCCCTCACTCCACAAGCGGCTGAGGACTGTCACCTGGGCCCAGAGACCCCAAGTCCCTTCCTGGGCATGTATTTATTCAAGTCAATTGAGTACATCCTTGGTTGTTCATTCCTTAAATTACTTCATCATATACCCTCCGGTCCACAGTTTTTGAAACGCAAACAAGCCAGTCTCTGCTCCAGAAATTGGTCAGAATTGAAGCCTGAAATTGTCTGATGCTTCATGCATCCTTTTCTTTCCTTTCCAGGTTCAATCACACCCACCCACCCCACTACCTTTGGTGTTACAGAGCCCATGGGAAGTTGGCAGGGGAAATTATGAACAAAAGTGAGGGAAAACACCAAGTAACACACAGGGTATATAGTAATATCCTCCAGAAAGCTGTCATTATCTTTCCTTCCAGACTGGACCTTTACCTCTTCTTCAGCTAAGATTCTATTTCTTTCTCGTATATTTCTTTCTGGGCTTCTTTAGTGGCTCAATCAGTAAAGAATCCATCTGCAAAGCAGGAGACCTGGGTTCAATCGCTGGGTTGGGAAGATTCCTCTGGAAGAGGGCATGGCAACCCACTTAAGTATTATATTTCTTTCTATCACAGATAGAAAGATATATGTCTTTCTATCACATAGACATTTGAGAAGCACGTTATAGCTTCTGCAAAGAGATCACCAGCTCAGAGGCAAACCTAGGAAATGAAGGGATGGGCAAACACCTAAAATACCAACTGCTCCTTATCCATTCCCTAAGCAGGAGGAAAAAAATGCAGATTTCTCATTAAAAACATCATTCTCATCTGTGTTCTCGGGGTCTCCTGGAATCAAGCACAGAGTTTAGAGCCTGGCAGAGATTTTTAATGAAAACATAATTGGGTTCTGAAATTGTCAAGGCACCCTACGCACCCCACATGCAAATACGAAGGTCAGATGAAAGCTGGTAGAAGTGACAAAATGGAGAGAGGCAGAAAGCTCCCGTGAGAAAGTCAAAATAAACAGACTTTTCCCTGGGGCATGGTGGAGGGTGGGGTCTCCTGGTAATACGCTATGAAGACATCTTATAGGATTTCCCTAGAAGTAATTGCCACTGACCAAACAATAAGTCACTTCAACAGCAAATGATGACATCAAATCTTAATATACTAGGTTTTGNAACAGACTTTTCCCTGGGGCATGGTGGAGGGTGGGGTCTCCTGGTAATACGCTATGAAGACATCTTATAGGATTTCCCTAGAAGTAATTGCCACTGACCAAACAATAAGTCACTTCAACAGCAAATGATGACATCAAATCTTAATATACTAGGTTTTGATTGTAAAGCTATAGGCACAGATAGGTGTTACATTTTGTAAATCCTCTGTTTCAAGCCCAGGTGGCACCAGTGGTAAGGAGCCTGCTGGCCAGTGTAGGAGACGTAAGAGATGTGGGTTTGATCGTTGGGTCCAGAAGATCCCTTGGGGAAGGAAATGATAACCCACTCCGGTATTCTTGCCGGGAGAATCCCACAGACAGAGGAGCCTGGAGGGGTATAGTCAATAGGGTTGCACAACGTCAGACAGTACTAAAACGATTTAGCATGCAGCATTTAAGCACTTATTAACAACAGCACAAAGAGTCTCTGCCCTTGGCATTTATGTAATGGGCAGAAAAGGCTGAAATTGAGCACCCTAAATACTATAAGGTCAGATGGGTAATTGCTCCCAGCAGTGACAAAGCCAATGGGGGTAAAGTAGGGCAGAGTTTCCCAGAGTGTACTGGCGATTCCTGGGGGTCCTCAAGAACTTTTCAGGGACTGCAGAAGTACCCGTTTTCACAATAATCTCATGATACCATCCACCTTTCCTTACTTGTTCTTACACAATCAGAGAATAAGAGTCACAGAGAACAGATTAGTGATTACCAAGGAGAAGGGGGTGGGAGAGGGATGGAATGGGAGTTTGGGATTAGCAGGTGCGAACTATTGTATATAGGATGAATGAACAACATGGTCCCACTGTATAGCATACAGAGAACCATAGCTCAGTTCAGTCGCTCAGTCGTGTCTGACTCTTTGTGACCCCATGGACTGCAGCATGCCAGGCTTCCCTGCCCATCACCAACTCCCAGAGCTTGCTCACACTCATGTCATTCGAGTCGGTGATGCCATCCAGCCATCTCATCCTCTGTCATCCCCTTCTCCTCCTGCCTTCAATCTTTCCCAGCGTCAGGGTCATTTCTAGTGAGTCGGTTCTTCACATCAGGTGGCCAAAGTATTGGAGCTTCACCTTCAGCATCAGTCCTTCCAATGATATTCAGGACTGATTTCCTTTAGGATGGACTGGTTGGATCTCCTTGCAAGCCAAGGGACTCTCAAGAGTCTTCTCTAAAACCACAATTCCAAAACATCAGTTCTTCAGTGCTCAGCCTTCTTTATGGTCCAATTGGAAAAACTACTGGACTACTGACTACTGGAAAAACCATAGCTTTGACTAGATGGATCTTTGTTGGCAAAGCAATGTCTCTGCTTTTTAATATGCTGTCTAGGTTGGTCAATATCCTGTGATAAACCGTAACGGAAAAGACTATGAAAAGGAATGTACATATACGTATATATGTATAACTGAGGCCTCTGACTGTGCAGCAGAAATTGATGCAATATTGTAAATAAATTATACTTGAATAAAGTAAGTTAAACAAACAAACTAAAACAGACTGAGAATCACACACAAAGAGTGTTCAGTGAAGCTCCCTGGAGGCTGCGTGGCACATGATAGCATCTTTGCTCTGATGGCTCGTGGAAAGTGTGTGATGCAACCTTTTCTTTTAAATACTTTCCAGTTTTGGTGTCCTGAATAGTACTCTACGTCACTCATATGGTAAATAAAAGCTCTTTGAGGCATGTGGGATCTTAGTTCCCTGACTAGGGATCGAACCTGAGTCCCCTGCAGCAGAGGCACAGTCTTAATAGGACCTCCAGGGAAGTCTCCAAACCACTCTAGTTTTGAGGGAATGATGCAAGGGCCAGGAAGTCATTCTTTACTTGATTGGAAATCTGAATAAATGTGTGAGCAAACCATGAAAATACTTAGAAAAAAGTCTGTGATTTGCGTCAAATCAAAAATTAGTTCTTTAAGCTATGTTTTCAAAATTTAGCTTTTAAATTTTGTTTTCTTCTAAAGCGATTTGTATTAGTTTTCTATTTCTTTTCATAATGACTGATAGTGAGAAGTATGAATCTATTATCTTTAGACTGTTAATTTATAGAGAAATACATATAATGATTTTCCTCATTTTTGTGTTATATTAGTTTTTTTAATGGTAAATAAGACAAAACTTTATAAGGAAGTAGTTGGGGACTAGAGCGAGCTATAAAAATTCTATAAATAAAACAACATGTAAAACCCTATACACAATAAAAGTCTTGAGCTGTACATTTTAAAGGGAAGTTATATATTTGAAGTTTTTATTTTGTAATAAATGATATTTTGTTCATTTCCCTCCACTGTGTACAGATGTAAAGAAACTGACTTACTATATTTAGGATAAGAGCTTTATCCATTTTTTGTTTATTCATATACCAAGTCAAACTTGATTAAGCAGACTAGTTAGATCAGTAGCATTGGTTGAATCTAAATCAGTTTAAAAACTAAATGACTGCTTCTCTATTCTTAGGACCTTCCAAGTTTTCATTTTCATGTAAAGCACTGTACACTGAAAGCAGCTGACCAGAGGAAACAGAGATTCTGAAGGAAGAGACTTAGAAATGAAGTTTAAGAACACATTTGCTGGGACGCCCCCAGTGGTCCAGTGGTTTAGACTTCACCTTCCAAAGCAGGGAGTGCAGATTCACTCTCTGGTCAGGGAACTAAGATCTCATTTGTCTTGCAGCCAAAAAAAACACAAACAAACAAAAAATGAAACAGAAGTGATATTGTAACAAATTCAATAAAGACTTTAAAAATGGTCCACTGTGGGGGGAAAAAAAAAAGAAGAACGCAGCGGCTAGTAGAACAAGCCCTAAGCTTTGCTATGTAACAAGCTGCTTGAGTTTCTGCCCTCAGTTAATTTTAGGGATGGTAGATGGACTGAAATACTGTTTTTAGATTAATGCCCTAGTGAAACTCCTACATACCTTTTCAAGTTACTAGTGAAGGGCAGGAGAGGACAACCAGTTTATCACTACTCGTCATCACCCAGTGCTTAGTTGTATGAAACTCTGTGTGACCCCATGAACACCCGCCATGCTCCTCTGTTCATGGGATTCTTCAGGCAAGAATATTTCACCACTGTATTCTGAACAATTCTGTACAATAAAGCACATAAAACACAACCACTCTAGAGAATGCCTGCATGTGACAGTGTACACCAGACACATGAACTAACTTGGGCAATTGGACATGCGAACACGTGTTTTGTGTCTTTGAAAGTTTGCACATTAAAGGTTTGTATGTATGGGACTTACTGTATAGAATAATTTCCACGATTTCCTTTCTTCTTACTCACTCACCATTTTCCTTTTAAAAGATTCCCTGCTTCTTTTTATTTGTTGTTGCTCTAAAAATTTACTCTCATTTAAAATAATACTTAACCTTCAAATTATTCTCAGCCTTCCACAAAGATTACATAACAAGAGGGTAGAAATGAGTCAAATTCTCTGACAGTTATAGTTATGTGTGTGAGTCTTGTTGGCTTTATTTTTCATGGTCTATGTAAAGATAAGATTTTTATATCATTTTGAAAGAGTCAGTTAAGCCTAAAAGTAAAGAATGTTTCTAAACTTCCTGATAAACGGAAATCTTAACAAAACTGCTTTTGTTGTGTATCCAGTCCTAAACTTGTCAGTCTCAATTTGTGTGTTTATTATTCCTGATTAGCCTGAATTAACAACCTAACAAAGCATTCATTGAGCGTCTGTGTGAGACATTGCCTAGATCTCATAGCTGTTTATTTTAGTACATTTCTTGTTAATAATTCTTTTCTTCTGATGGTAAAATAATCCCTAGGAATTAAATTGATATCTTAGTCACCACTTAGAGACCTTGCCTCATTCTTGTGGCTTCAGCTCCTACCCCTGATGACTCAGATAGCTGCATTTCTGTTCTAAAACTTCATTTCTATATAACCAAACTTTGATCTGAGCTTCCCTGGTGCCTCAGTGGTAAAGAATCTGCCTGTAATGCAGGAGATGCGGGTCCAATCCCTGGGTCAGGAAGATCCTCTGGAGAAGGGAATGGCAACCTACTCCAGGATTCTTGCCTGGAGAATCCCAGGGACAGAGGAGCTTGGTGGCCTACAGTCCACGGGATCTCAAGTGTCAGACACAAGTGAGCAACTAAACCACCCACCACCACCAAACTTTGATCTTGGAAATTAAGATCTCAAAAGATAATTTAGTCTCTTAGAGACAGTTTGAGAATCAAGCCAGAGTGCGTTTCTAACTATGTCAATTCCCACCGTCTCCAACAACTCTGTAATTTAAAAAATGAAGCCTGTCTTTCCCCAAAGTATCAACTCCCCAACACAGGTTTCCTCCTCCTTCAAATGGCATGTGAGGGGAGCTTTTGCTTTTTCACCTTGCTGAGTGAATATTTATTGCTTTCCGGGACAGATGTTCAACTGAAACAGACCATAATTAGTGTCAGCCAATAAATCACCTTAAACCTTGTAGAAACAGAAGGTGTGTGCCTGATCGTAAGAGCTCTGTCCTGTCTGCTCAGTTTTCTAGAAAAGACTTACTCTCCACCATGGGCATCCTCCCCGCACACACTGCAGTGTCAGCGAGATCGTTCGAGTGGCCAGCTAAAGAGTGTCCGGTCATTTGGGCTGGCCTTCCCTTCCTGTCTGCTAATCCCCAAGTACCAATGAGCTTTAAAAACTGTCTCTTAAATGCACGATTTTCCCTTCCTTCCTACCATGGCCATTACCCCAGTTGAGATTTCCTCCATTTCTTCTGGTCTCCTTTTTCTCCACTCCAGGAAATCCACGGTCTCTAGTGTCTCCAAGTATCTGAATGCAGCAGCTTTCACATAAATGTTCAGACTCCTTGTTTTTATTTTGTTACTCTCCTTCCAGAAAACCTATTGCTGTGTGTGTGCTTGCTAAGCCTCCTCAGTTGTGTCTCTTTGCTATCCCATGAACTGTAGCCCACCAGGCTCTTCTGTCCATGGGACTCTTCAGGCAAGAATACTGGAGTGGGTTGCCATGCCCTCCTCCAGGGGATCTTCCCAACCCAGGGATCAAACCTGCATCTCTTATGTCTCCTGAATTATCAGACAGGTTCTTTACCGTTTGCTGTGTAAGACTACAAATTTCTCTGTTGAAATTCCTCAGAGTCTATGCAGAGTATTAAGGCAGCAGAGATGGGAGTGTGGTTAATTTCCCCAGGGCAATCAGACATCAGGGCAGGCTACATGGAGGAGGTGACATTTAAACCACAAGTCTGAGAGTGGGTTTCAAGGTTGACAGAGACTGGAATTTCAGGTTAAGAGAGAACCTTCTCTTCCTTATCTCTTGTCTCTGACTCTAGGTTTTGTTTGGTTTTGTTTTTATTTCCTGGCTATTTTAAGGATCTATGCCTTGTGTGTTCTGTTTGTAAAAGGGAAGCTTAGAGGGTGTTGCGGGCTTCCCTGGTGGCTCAGATGGTAAAGCGTCTGTCTGCAAATACTGGAGATTTGGGTTCAGTCCCTGCATCGGGAAGATCCCCTGGAGAAGGAAATGGCAACCCACTCCAGTATTCTTGCCTAGAAAACTCCATGGATGGAGGAGCCTGGCAGGCTACAGTCCATGGAGTCAAAAAGTGTCGGACACGACTGAGCAACTTTACTTTTACTAGAGGGTGTTGAAAGAAAACACTGATATATGGATGGGACGGAATTGGAATCTGGTTTTCAGGACAGATTCCAGTCAGGGTTTTATTCTCAGGCCATGTGGCTCATTAATTAGATAATTAGATAATAATACTAATAACCGACATTTGTGTAGCAGTTTATATTTTTTCAAGCACTTTCACATCCATTATCTCATTAGGCGCTCGGATTTGCAGAGATTAAAATTTTAGAGGACAAATAATGAAGTGTGATAAGAACGAGCACTCTGAAGCCACCCTGCCTTGCTTGCACCAGGCACGCCATGACTGCTGTGTGTTCTCAGGCAGTGAGACCCTCAGCAATGTCAGCATACATGCGGATTCCTGCACTTCTATTGAAATCTTGTTAGGATTCCAGGGATTAATAGGTATAAGCTGCTCAGGACAGTCCCTGGAACTTAGTGAACACTCAAGGAAGGGGAGCTTGTTTGCTATCCTTGCCTTCATCATCTGTGATGTCATACGTGAAGAAATGGACTAGAGCGCACCAGCTCTTCTATGTTCTGGCCCGGGATTTTTTTTTTTTTTTTTTCCAACATACTCCCACTCCAGCTGGCACGATTGCAATCCAGATAATGACTTGGGAATGCCACTTTGTAAACCTCTGGCCTTTTCTCTGTTACTGCAAAGTACATAGTTTAATTAAGGTTTACTGTTTTCTGAAACTGATGTTTAGCTAAAGCAAATAAGAATTAACAATTCTAAATGAAGTCTTTTTAAATTCATGTAAAGGGGACTTCGCTGGTGGTCCAGGGGTTAGGAATCTAGCTTGCAATGCAGAGACCACAGGTTCGATCCCTGATCAGGGAACTAAGAGCCCATGTTCCTCGGAGCAGCGTAAGCCCAGGCACCACAGCTCCCGAGCCCTTGAGCCACGGCTGGAGAGTCCAGGGGCCACAGCAGTAGATCTCGTGTGATGCGATTAAGACCTGACACAGCCAAATAAATAACTGTTTTCCTAAATCCATGTGAAGAAAATGAGTGCACATGAGCAGGAAAGCTAACATATCTAGTTAACTTAAGGAGAAACTGACTATGTACTTTAGTGCACACTAATGTGACCTGTAAGTGATTCTGAATTTTTAATGCAAGAAACGAACGCTTCTGCCTTTCTATCTGCTGAGGGTGACATCTGCCCCACTCCTGGAGGACCGCAGGCTTCCCCTAGCCAACACCGGCAATCTCTAAGGAGAGGTTCTTTGAGGAAGCAGTACCATACCCTGAGGTGTGAAGGTCCCTCCCACAAAGTGACTTCTATTTAGGGAAGAATTTTTCAACCCATTAATGCTGATGTGTGTGTACAATTTAAATAGTTGCCTGGATGTTAACCGACCGCAATTCCCGGAGTCGGAGACAGAAGACAAGAACAGCTTCTCATCTTCCTTTTACTGAGTGTGTGACTCTGGTGGACCTCTGCACACCCCTGTTCACACTCCTCAGAATAGTGAGAAAGATGCGAGGGCTTTTTTTTCAGAGCAGGTTATTATGTGATTTGGGAGCTGCCTTGTGGCTCAGTGGTAAGGAATCCACCTGCCAAGCAGGAGGCATGGGTTTGATCCCTGGGTTGGCAAGATCCCCTGGAGAAGGAGATGGCAACCTACTTGTATTCTTGCCTGGAGAATCCCATGGACAGAGGAGCCAGGCGGGCTACAGTCCATGGGGGTGCAGAAGAATGGGACATGAGTCAGCACCTAAACAACAATGTGATCTCAAATTAATTCATATATTTGAAAACATATTGAGACATTGGTATGACAGTCAGGATGCCCTCCTAGGTTTAATGGCAGGACCCATGTCCCTGAACTCTAGAGTTCCTTTGGAATGTCTCCCCACTGTCCAGGTAGAACTAGTGTGTCTTGATCAGATCAAGGGCACATACACCTTTGATTTTGATCCGTTTCTCAGAAAACAGTTTCCTATCTACTTTCTGGCTTCCAGGGCATCTGGGCTTAGCTTTGAGGACGGTCCCATGACAGGGGACAAAGAACTCACCGTGTCCTCTTAGGTCTGTGTCCTGAAACGCACCTGCTGGAGGGTGGTGTCTGCTTTTGATGCTCTAATAGGACATGGTGACTAACTGTTGCTCAAGATTCTTCTGGAGCAATTAATGGCACTAAAAGCAATATTCCATTTCCCTGGGTGGAATTTTAAGACCCAGTCTCTTCCTCCCTCCTGAACATCCCAAGAAATCCTCTTACGTTGTCCCCATCCCCCAGTGGATTCACATCATATCCTCAAGGATGCAGCCTCATTTTACCTCTAACCCAAGCGAGACTTCATGGAAAGTCATAAGGTGGTGAGGGAAAAAAATCATCATTTAAAGCCCCAAACTATAAATGCTTCTGAAATCTCTGAAAATTTTGAATTTTCTACCCCCGTGCACAATAATGTTAATAAAGCTAATTGAGTCAGTTATACATAAATTTTGCTTTTATTATAAAGAAATTAAGAATTATCTTCTAATTTTCACCTGCTTCATATCTCGTATATCTGTGCTGTCTAAAATTGGAGTGAATAAACGCCATCCCTTTGAAACCTAGTAATCAACGAGAAAATGATTCTAAAATGCATGCAATGTTTTGGCTATTGTCCTGTTTTGTCCTTGCCAGGTGCTATGTCAGGGTTGTAATATTATGATATATTGCTCATTGTTGCAATTGTGTTTGTCAGACTACATCTAGGCTCCATGCTTGAGATGTGTGAACAAAGTAATGAGACAGAGAATCTTTGTTTGTTTTCATGGAGTATTGATCAGATGCACCACTGATTCTATAAAAGAGCAGATTTGATTATTTCATGATGTATATTTCAGGAGCACATAAATCATATTTTTAATTGAAATTGCTTTGAAAAGGGGCTTTCAATTGTTGCCTTTCTATCCTGCCTGGAGAACATTTGTAGGTTTCTAGAGATAATCTTATGAATCTACTCAGAACTGACAAGTTTGTTTGACTTGCTAATCACATATGCAAGTAAGTTCATCAGAGCGAAGTCATGCCATCTCTTTAAAAGGCAAATAACCAAGACATACAGTGTTTTGACTTTATAGACTGTTAAATTAGTTGTATGAAATTAAAGAATTTTTAAAATTGTATTGACATTTCCAAAAGTTTGTGCAGTCTTGTATATCTGTTTTGACTTTCATTGCCATGGAGATGCATTGTTGTGGCGGGGGGTGGGGGCGGAGGTGATGTGTGGCCAGTTCAAGGCATTGTGTCAGGGTGGACTGTCCTGAAGGAAATAACCAAAGAAGTCTCAGTGGGAAGCTGCCCATTGTTAGGTACAGTGCTGACCACTCACCATAAAGGGCCTCTGCTTTTCTGCCGTAGCTCACTCCCCTCCATTGAGCAGTGACCTTCAGAAGGGTAGGGACCAAGGGGAAAGCCCTTGGCTACAATTCGTTGCTGTCTTCCTAGCACCCACCCAATCCTGCTAATTTTGCTGTCAGTTCCCACCTCTGCCCCATCACCAATTCCTCTTCCCTTCCAAGGCTCTGCCATGTCTCAGCCTGCCCATTACCTGGGCGTCAGAGACCAGCCCTTGACTCCATCTTCATGCCTGACAGTTTCCACAGCAGCAGTGGGGAAAATATGTTCTTGGCGTCCAGAATGAAACTCTGAATGCATTCCCCATAGGTGCGTCGTAGTCCTGGTGATTAGCCCTATAATACCATCAGTATGGACTAAATGACTTTTTGCAAGCTATTGCAAACTTTGCCATCTGGTATAGACAAATTTCTTGGGACTCTATTTTTGAAATTACAAGGAAAGGGATTGCAATTGTACTTTTGCTATGCCCTTCATGATGAAATTGGGACTGGATGAAAATGGTTTTATTTCCTTGCTTGACTTTTTTTCCAGAAACTGTATAGATTCCAAAATACCAAGTCTTACCTATACTAACTAATCATCTTAATATTAAATTTCCAATAATGAAAAAGTATTTTGGCATTGTTTAGAAGTTCCATCAGGGAATTAGCGGGAAAGGAGAGGTCTTAAATGCAGAGGTTATGTGAACTGATCATTATTAACAGAATAAATTGTTTTCCTGGAAAAAAAAAAAATTGGCCTATATCATGTCAAATCTGCAGTCTCATTTGAAATAAAAAGCCATGTTCTATTTTAAAAAGAAAGAAGGAACTTGAAATTTGCTGACGCTCCTTAGAAATGATACTATAGTCTAAAACAGCTGAAGAGGAAGATTAAGGATGGGATTATGGATCGAACCCGGGTCTCCAGCATTGCAAGCAGATTCTTTACCATCTGAGCCACCAGGGAAACCCATGTATACAATTACCCTCCTTCAAAAGAGGAGTGACTTATCTCTGGGCTTTCTATTTTGTTCCATTGATCTATATTTCTGTCTTTGTGCCAGTACCATACTGTCTTAATGACTGTGGCTTGGTAGTAGAGCCTGAAGTCAGGCAAGTTGATTCCTCCAGTTCCATTCTTCTTTCTCAAGATTGCTTTGGCGAGACAACAAAGGAGACAAAGATGTATAGAACGGACTTTTGGACTCGGGGGGAGAGGGAGAGGGTGGGATGATGTGGGAGAATGGCTTTGGAACATGTATACTAACATGTAAGAAATGAAGTGCCAGTCGATGTTCGATGCAAGATACAGGATGCTTGGGGCTGGTGCATGGGGATGATCCAGAGGGATGATATTGGGTGGGAGGGGGGAGGAAAAAAAAAAAAAAAAAGAGGAGTGACTTTGTCCTATGGTTGAGATAACAGGAGAGAACTTGAGTTGCCAAGTCCTTCACCCTCACCCAACTCACTCTACTTACCCCAGTTCCCTCTCAAACACACATACTAGAAAATAGTAATACACTTACACTCTTCTGTACTTCTTTTCATCCCCAAAGTGAGTATGAAATTTGATTAAAGAAAATTTGCTTACAAAGGAAATGGGCAAACTCTTGCAAAGATCTCATCTAAAAAGAAAGAAAATAAACCACATTTTCTCGTACGAAGTATAATTAAATAATGAGGCCAGGAATTCCTTTCTCCATCTCTTGTAGGGTCAGCCAGCTTAGCAGCACCAGTTTAAACACTGTATCTTCTTTTTGTTCTTCTGTTGTGCATTGCTGTGATGGAAAAGATAACTAGCCCTCAGAGATCATGTGAGATCAGGTTAAATTCTACATTGTATGAGAGCTATTAATATTTTACACACCGTCTACCCTTCAAGCTTTGAGTATTACATCACTATTTATACAACAGAACTTGTTACTGATTGGAAGGTTTTAAGTGTTCAAGCATCTTATTAATACAGTAGGAGATATATTAATGCAATTAACATGTACCAAAAGGAAGACTTTTAAATTATTTCAAATGTTTCCAACATTGTCTGATCCAAAAATAAGTACTTGATTAACTAATTTGTCTTGTAAGAAATGTCTCTTATGTAGGTCAGAATGAGATCATTTGGGAAAAAAAAATCTACTCTTTGGAGAACTTTTACACCACAAAAAAAAAAAGAGAAAAAAATCTCATTTAAGAGCTGGAGTAGAATTATATGGTCATTTTAGTTCTCAGAATTCAAAGCATAGATGGCTGGAATCATGCGCATGTGATAATTCTAGGCTACTCTCAATAAATAATACATGTCATTTCTGCTTCACTGAGGCTGTCACTTACTGCTCTAAATGACTTTCAATGCAGGGCCCAGCCTGCTGTCCCAGAGTGCACTTCAGCTCAATTCCAAACCTGAAGGGTCCTTCCAGTATCCAGCCAGCTACCATAGCAACCAGACCCTGGCTCTGGGTGAGACAGCCCCGTCACAGCTCCCTGCCCGCAGCACACAAGCCCGAGGTGCGGGCCAGAGTTTCAGCCAGGTACGTGCTGGGGATGGGATGCTCTGCTGTGTTGGTCCTTGGGCTCCAAGGGGTCAAGCGGGAAGCAGGGCTGTCAAATGGCTATGGTGTCCCCTCCCGCCTTTTTTACAAGTGCCCTGCAACTTTGGAGAGACACTCTCGGTGCTGTGAGTGAAGGAAATGAATAACACAAACGATTATAGAATAACTTGAATTACAAGCATCTTTTTTGCAGGAATGTCTGTCAATTGCTCATGCTCTTTCTGCTTTATATATACTTACCTAGGTGAATATGCAAATGGGTGTCTAGTTCCTATTTCTGTGTTGATTATAAATATGACATGCATGATGAGTTTGTGAGGGTACCTGAAACACATTCTCTCTCCTTAAAAAAAAAAAAAGCGTGAAATTATTCTTTGGGGTTAATCATATAAAGGAACGTAGTATAAAGGCATCATCACATATGCATATACAGAACTATTCTGAAAATAATTGTGGTTGAGTTGGAATAGTTACACTTTGTCAAGTTTGATTATGAAATGTGCCCTCAGTTGTTTCTTTAAGATGTGTACTTGCTCTTGTGGTTTTAATGTACACACTTAGCTGCAGTTAAAATCAACTCTTGGTAAAAAGAAGTGGCTACCAACCCCAATTAAAAAAAATTGTTGCAAATGTTGTGATATATACCTGTGTGTGTATTTATGTATGTGTGTGTAGTACCTAGTACTTTATTTTTGATAATTTGGGGGTGCAGGCTATATTCAGTCAACCCACCAGAATTAATATACTAGAGGGCTATCTTGTTTTAAGCTACTTTATACTTATTTTTTAGTACAAAGGGACACGAGACCCTCTTAATCTCTGTGCATCATTCTTGGAATGAAGAACCCTCAACCCCAAAAGTACCCCTTAAACTGACAAGTTTAACTTCATCCTTTCTGCATTTATTGGGAAGTTCCTCTTCCAGAAACCTAGCCCAGGCACACTACCTACCCCAAGCTCCTCCAACAACCAAACCCATCTCTGTCACCAGTTCATTGTTATTATGCATCCGTGTGTTTTCCCAACAAAACTGAAAACCACTTGAGGGCAGGGCTATTTTCATTTTTAACACCATCCACATGGCCCCCAAGAAATGTCTGCTGGAAGAAGGGGGCAAGGCGAATTAGAATCGCATCGTGCAGTCATCCTGAGATGCTTTTTTGAGGTGATATGAACATAAATGAAGCATAAGCTGAAAAGTCTCAGTGCATTTCAATTATTAAAGTTGAATGATTGTCCCAGCTATCTATTATCTATGATTGTCTTTTTCAGGCAAAACCTTTGCCCATCAGTAGCAGTGTAACTTTTATCTTCTTGTGATGTCAAGGTTATGTGGATAAAGTGGAATGGTAAATAAAGCATTCCACTGAGAGGGGCCCGTTGCCCCATGGGGGTCCAGGGTGTGACCCCAGTTCAAAGGGTGCCCCCTTTGGATGGAAATCTGGTAGTGTGTGATGCTCAAGAAGGAAACGGCCTTGAATTCATTGCATCCACGTCCCCACACACAGACTAACCCTGGAACTGTGCTCGTTACCAGCTCCTGGATCACTGCTCTTGAAAACACTGGTCTATTCTATCTCCCTTACAGAAATCTGATAAGACGCAAGAGGGAATGTCTAAAAAATATTTTTTAATTAATTAGAAAAAATTATTTTATATACTTTCATTTATCATATATGCAAAATAATTCTTATTTGTGTATGTAAAAACATTATATAATGTTTGAAGTATTGAGTGATGTTATTAGCATAGAAAATGTTATTAAATCTTTTTAGCCTCATTTTAATTTATTAAAATAAGAATTGGAAGCTAGAGGATTTTTTTCTCTAGGTACAGATTTTTTTTTTCCTCTAAAAAGCATCCCATTCTTGAAAGGAACTCTCTTTTAATCTTCCCATCTATACTGAACTCTCTCTGACCATGATACACTGATGATGGTGGGATATATGTAATTTTGAATTCTTCGGGAGTAAATAAATGATTACAGACCTTTTTTAACCCTTCTGTCTATCCACACTTCTAGGTCTAATGGGCCAGAAATATTCATAAATAAGGGATAATTTATATTTAGATTAACTTATGAAAGCTCTGAATTTAGCTTTTGCCAGTTTCCTAGAGCTTATAAGACATGTAGCTAGTAAAGCAATAAAATTCTACCTTTCTTTTATTTTTATCTTAAACTACTTAATGTTCATCCTTGGCTTCCTCTCATAAATATTTAAGACCCCTGTAATTTGAGTTAAAAACATTAAGTCAAATAAAAAAAAATCACATTTCCCCTAGCTGAGCATCATGGAAAATGGAACAATCAGTATCAAGAGAAAAATCAGTTCATTATCAGCTTAACTTGATATGTACTCAGTTCATACATAGCTCTGTGAGGACTGTTAAATCAAAGCTTTCTTACTTATAAAATCAATAGTTACCATTTACTGAGACCCGGAAGTAATCTGTTTTACATACAACCTCTTATTTAACCCCCACCATATTTACATTTTAAATTTAAATTATCATTTACATCTTAAATATGCAGAAACTCAAACTCAATGCATTTAGAGGAGTTGTCAGGCACCATTTTAAGGTAGCAGAAGTAAGAATGGGAACAGAATCTTAACTGAATTGAAGCCTAATCATTTCGAGGGAGTGTTTCATAGGTTTCCTTTTATATATTAACTGTTTCAATTAAATGTATCTACAGCTTGATCCTAGTAAGAGCGCTACACGTGTAAATCAGCAATATGCTGATTTATCTAGGAGTTCTACTTGCTGGAGTCCAATACATGGGAGTAAAACAGTAGCAGCTCAAAGGACAGATTGGGCCTCACATTAAAAGTCTGCATTAAAGTTTAATCACAAACTGTAACTTGGTTGCGAAGATATCAAAGCTGTGCATTTGAAGGCATCTATCAATGTGCATATTCAAGGTGATAACTTCAGTTAGTCACAGGTTACTGGTTTGCACTCATTTATCTGACAGGTGGCTGGTTGCAGTCTGAATATTCAAACAAGGGGGTTGTTCTAATCTACTTGGTTAACAGGATGGAGGCTACTGGTGGATTGCTGAATCCTATTTATTTTAGCAGAGCATCAGATCTGGGTACCACGATTCACTTTCAGCTTCAGCATGCTGCAGTATGAAAGGCATGTTTTAGTGTGATTTCAAAATCATGTCAGAGAAATGCTGAACAAGTACACCAGCACTTTTACTCAGCATTTAGTGTGCTACCCTTGAAATAAGGAGGTCACATGTCATCCCCGTAACATCTCCTTTGCTGAGCTTGTCCTGAGAATCCCTGTCTTCCAGTGGTTTCCCAGAGCCCTGTGACACATTCTTTTCAATATTCTAAATTGTGTTCAAGCTCACTTCTGCCAAGCTATATTAAATTTTAGAATATCCTGTCATCATCGTGTGCCAAAAGGGCTACAAAAGTTCAAATAATGGCTCACAGATGCCAGACCAGGTTAATAAGGTCAATAACCAAGTAACACAAAAACATTTCATTTTAGGGAACCTAAAAAAAACCGTGTAATTCTAAAGTAAAGCAAATGGTTTTCTATCTGGCTCACAAATCATGTCAGACTATAATTTCAAAGGAGTATCACAAATTTTCAAAAATTCTGGTGTCAACTTTTAACCAGTACTAGTTTATTCAGCATGAGAGATGTTGGTGGGGTTATCATCACCAGGCTTCACATCGGGCCCTGGTGCATGGACTGCCTTGCCCTACCGTGCGTGTCAAGCTGAGTCACAAAATTACTGTAGAATTCCAGTTCTCTGGCGTGACTCTAACTGAAGTCTTTAAAGGTCATTCTCCTCAGACTCTAAGATGAATTCACAGGACTCGGCTGCAGGAGAGTATAAGACCCTTCCCATCAGATCCCAAGGCCTTTCTGGAACGTCACTTGAGCTGATTCAGTTAGGCTTTGCCCAGTGCTACATTCCGCTTAGCTATCCTGCCAGCTCCCCTCCCCATCCAGGTGTGTAGACTATCCCTCCATCCCTCCCTTCTTCCTCCAAGTCAACCTTAGCCTTCGTAGCTCCTGGTAGGTGCCTCCAATCAAAATAGAGCTGTTTTTTCAGTTGCATATATATATATGCAATTTCTTCCCTAACACACGGGTCCCTCCCTCCCCCCGGTTCCTCACTGGCTGAGTACTATGGGACATACAGGCTTCCCCAAGGTCACCTAAGTTTCATTATTTCCTCATAGGGTAGCCTTCTTTCTCCCTTTCCAACTTACATCCGTATTTTCCAAGAGACTTTCTTGCTGGTTTATCACTTCCCCCAACATCCTGTTTGCCTAGGGACACTGCAGGTGCGTGAACTGTGTCTCTTCTGCAAGTCATTAGGCAAGTTTAGAGCCAGGGCACAGACAATGGGTGGAGTCCTGTCTCTTTAGGATACAGTCTGATCTCCCTCCCCCAACCCTAACTTTATCTAAAGAACCCAGGCCTCAACTTGGTCATGTCCGCAAGTTTAGCTGTTAGTACTTTTCCCCTCGGCCTTAGCTACTGTGTCTCGAAAATGGACCACTTCAAGTGTCTGTTTCTTACAGTAGTCTCATCAAGTATTTCATTCCTCAGACTGACAAAAGAAGCAAGAAACAGAGCATATACACCTGCACACGGAACACTGGTAAAGAAGTACAGGAACTGGCAGATTTTAAAACCACTTTCATCTTGTCCGGCAGAACTAAAGTGAGCCTGTGCACCTTGTAATCATAGAAAATACCTGCTTCCTGCAGGAGATTAAGAATTGCATGATTGTTCTGTAAAAATAATACTCGAACAATGGTAGATACACTAGAAAAAGAAGTAAGCTTTTTGAGAAGCAAATGACTGTTTCTTTTTGATCTGGCCTATTTAATGTGGCACTGACTTTTAAGTCTTGAAAGTTCTCATGTGCACTATATCATAATAATAAATATACCGTCTGCTCACTTCTGCCAGAAGTCGATGAGTTTTGAACATTGCTTATTGGTGCACCTTCATGCTGGGTGGATGTGAAGGTCAGGGGATGGAGAACTCTGGATGGCAGTAGGATAGACACAGGGACATGCGTGGTCCCAAGGAAGACCCAACCCTCCAGTGAACACTTGCATCTTGATTGCTGAATGCGAAAAGTCACACAGATGCCTAATTTGACGTCATTCCAGTTTGCTGAAATAGGAAAGAAGTTGTTGGTGGGTGGCACCTGTAAAGAGAAAAGTCACTAAAAAACTTGGAAAACACAAAATTGCTGAGATGTCTTTAGTATAGAATGTATGTATTTATACTGCATTTACAGGAGAAATCATGTCATTTTGTACGCTTTGTCTGGCATATCTGCGGGAAACTCGCACTTTGTTTGTAAGAGCATTTTCAGATAATTACGTGTTGGAAATCCTTTCTCAGTGCTCTGCTGTAAATTTTTGCCCATTTTCTTTTTCCAGTAGAAATATATTTAATCTGGTTTCAATAGCTGGAGCATTTCTCATTGTGGGCAGTGTGCATATGTGATTTACCGTAACATTTCTTCTGTGCAAATGTTTGTGTTATTGAAGTTATACTAAATGAACCTCTTGCTGAAATAAAAGTTTCATGTAGTGTATTTTTGCCAAGGCTCATGTTTCTTAGAAAGAGTTGCCATCAAAAAGTCCCTCTTAAAGATAAATTTGTATAAGACTCATGTCATTGCTTTAATTTTTTCTTCTGTTTTCTTTCCTCTTGGTTGTTGTTCATTCACTAAATTGTGTCTGACTCTTTGCAGCCCCGTGGACTGCAGCACACCAGGCTTCCCTGTCCTTCACCATCTCCCAGAGCTTGCTCAGACTCATGTCCATTGAGATTTAGGTTGGTCATAACTTTTCTTCCAAGGAGTAAGCACCTTTTAATTTCATGGCTGCAGTCACCATCTGCAGTGATTTTGGGGCCCAAAAAAATAAAGTCTGACACTGTTTCCACTGTTTCCCCATCTATTTGCCATGAAGTGATGGAACCGGATGCCATGATCTTCATTTTCTGAATGTAGAGCTTTAAGCCAGCTTTTTCACTCTCCACTTTCACTTTCATCAAGAGGCTTTTTAGCTCCTCTTCGCTTTCTGCCATAAGGGTGGTGTCATCTGCATATCTGAGGTTATTGATATTTATTGGTAGTGACCCTAATCATACTTTTATTAAAGTGAGGTTGGAAAGAAGGAAAAACCAGTACCTAGGGTACGAAACCCTGTACTTCCCTGTTTATATGAGTGGCTTGGGGCCCTGGGTCAGTGGATCCACTCTGCTGTTGCTGTTCAGTCACTAAATCGTCTCCAACTCTTTGTGACCCCAGGGACTGCAACATGCCAGGCTTCCCTGTCCTTCACTATTTCCTGGAGGTTGCTTAAACTCACGTCCATTGAGTTGGTGATGTTCTCTAACCATCTCATCCTCTGCTGTCCCCTTCTCCTTTTGCCTTCAATCTTTGCCAGTGTCTTTTCCAGTGAGTCAGCTCTTCACATCAGGTGGCCGAAGTGGAGTTTCAGCTTCAGCATCAATCCTACCAATGAATATTCAGGGTTGATTTCCTTTAGCATTGACTGGTTTGATCTCCTTGCAGTCCAAGGGATTCTCAAGAGTCTTTTCCAACACCAAAGTTGAAAAGCATCAATTCTTCAGCGCTCAGCCTTTTTTATGGTCCAACTCTCACATCTGTACATGACTACTGGAAAAAACCATAGATTTGACTAGATGGATCTTTGTTGGCAGAATAATGTCTCTGCTTTTTAATATGCTGTCTAGGTCTGTCCTAGCTTTCCTTCCAAGGAGCAATTGTCTTAATTTCATGGCTGCAATTACTGTCAGCAGTGATTTTGGAGCCCAAGAAAGTAAAATCTGTCACTGTTTCCACTTTTCCCCCTTCTGTTTGCCATGAAGTGATGGGACTGGATGCCGTGATCTTTGTTTTTTGAATGTTGAGTTTTAAGCCAGCTTTTCCTCGCTTCATCCCAGGGGTAATGACTTTAGGGATGGCGTGTGGACTCCCCACAGAAGTGTCTCTTCACTTTATGTTTTATATGAGTTTTCACTTAAAGCAGTGCTCCTCAAAGGAATTGCTAGACAAGGCACTTGATGATTTTATTTGGCCATTTCTGAAATCAGATCTTTTTCACAGAACCAGGATTTTCTATCTCGGGAATTATTTAAAGAGAGGCCTTTCTTCTGAAGACAGTTTCAAAAGAGAAGTTATTGAGATTTTGGAAGCAGTGATGGTAGTGTTCAAGCAAATTGATTTTCTCCCAGAGACTCAAAGGCACAAAACTTACTTTCTGGGTGTAGAGTCCTTTTAGTGGCATATTACAGGCACATTTCATCTAAGACATTGGCATTTTGGAGTTGGTGCTTTCTTCTTGTTTCCAGGTTGTGAGAATAAATGGCTTTGTCCATAGTCCTGTACAAGCCTGGAGCTCTGCACCAACTTACCTTATGCGTTCAACACATTCTCACACGTGTTAATCAGCAGCACGTAGCTGATATTACAAAATCATGTTACCAGATCCTCTGGTTTGGCAACGGATTTCTTCAAAGATGTACATAAAGATGTACACCATAAAGTCACATACACTGTTTTTTACTTTCAAAAGTTATTCGGGCTTCTTTGCTCATCGAAAGAATGTTCCCCTGTCATTGATGTTATTTTTCTCATCATTTATTCCTCTCTGCATTTGCACTCCTTCAAACACTAGCCAGACCTCTTCCCACCAAACCCACTGCTACCTTCCCACGTTTGGGCTCTTCTGTGGCCCTGGCCTGATGCCTTGTCCTTATTTCCCTCTCCTTCTCTGCCTCTTGTGACACTGATTTTGTCCTGGAGCACCACTCGGGCAGTGACCTCCATCCCCACAACCGGGGTCACCTCCAGAGGAGAGAAACCCTGAGATGACTTATTAGGTTCACGAGTGTGATGGTGATGCCAGGAAGATGAACAGTGATGAATACAGACTGCTGATTGCTAGGCATTAGGCTCCCATCTGTGAAGCCTCAGAACACAGGTTCCAGCTTCCCATTGCTGACATCTCTGACCCAGCTGCCTAGCATTCTGGGCAGACATTCCCCTTGACCCAGAGTTAGGGGCCTCGCTGACGTTTCCAGGAAACTTGGCAGGTCTAAATGCATCTTCACAAGGACTGCTTGTAAATCACAGGTCTGCTTTATAAAATGCGGTTTTGCTTGGTGACACTGCTTACTCATGATCCGAAGTCAAGATTCCTTGCAGAGTTCAGCCTGTCAAGTCCCTAGTGAACTGCTGTAAGCGCTGGGTCTTTGTTTTGTTTTTTTACACATGGCCAAATCCCCAGAGAATGAGGCTTAAGTAAGTTTCCAAGTTTGGAGAATTTTTTCCCCCTTAATCACCCTTACGCCATCTCTGCTCCTTTTACAGAAAATACAACCTGGAGAGGTCAATAGACAACTATGTGGGTGTTAAGGTCTATGCCATGTTCTGGCCCAAGAGCGCCATGTTTAGGGGATTGGAACTTCCCAATAAAAAATAGTGTAATTGTGAGCCAGATAGTATTCTGAAACAAAAATTTTAGTTTTGTTTTTTTTTTTTTTATCTCCCAAAGAATGTCAAGATAAAATTATTCCATGTAGGAGGACTGCAGAGAGAATTTCAAGAGAAAACTTCATATTTTTACATGGAATATAATAGGCTCTTGTTAATGGATTATTGAATTAATGAGTGAATTGCTGCATGGAACTTGAGTACTTTTAGTTAATGGAAATAATGTATATATTGCCTAAATTCCTACTTCAATATTCTTCCTACTACACTTTGAAAATACATTCTCCCCTTAAACACTTTTGTAAAATAGGCATAAATCCACTGCATAATTACACAGTGAAGTGAAGTGAAGTCGCTCAGTCGTGTCCGACTCTTTTCGACCCCATGGACAGTAGCCTACCAGGCTCCACCGTCCATGGGATTTTCCAGGCAAGAATACTGGAGTGGGCTGCCATTTCCCTCTCCAGGGGATCTTCCCAACCCAGGGATCGAACCTGTGTCTCCTGCATTGCAGACAGACACTTTACCGTCTGAGCTACCAGGGATTCAGCATACCACATGTAGACATACACATTATGTAAAAATAACAACTGTAATATATCCTAAATCTGACCCACCTGACACTCATATGTAAACTATAATGTAGATGAAATACTTCATCTTATAAAAGAACTTTGATGAGTTACATGTATTGTTCATGTCTCATTAAAACACACACACACACACCTTTTTTTTTTCCCCTTGCAGTACAATCTACATAAAATGTCCATAGAAATTAGAAGTAACATCTCATTTTTCTCTTGATCATTTTTCCATAATGGGAAGCAATAAAGGAGCAACAAGCAATTTAACATGCACAAGACTCTGCCTATGGGAAATATTTAATCGGAGCGTCTACTTAAAAATGTTCCGTTTCCTTGTCAATTTCACATAGATGGGTTCCCCACTTTGGAGGGATGGAAAAGGCAATTAAAATAGTCCTTTGGTTTGAGACTGATTCAGACTGATGGAAGTGACAATCCCAGTAGGAACTGCCCTGGTCAGTAATACATACTGTGTGATCCAGGACAATATTTGGGGTCCATCTTCTTAAAATATTTCCAAAAATTCTTATGTCACCATTTATTAAGGATCTCATCATCAATATAAAAAATTTTCAGTGCACATCACTTGTACACACACATTTCCAAATATTATAGTAGGATGTAGTGGTCATTAGTTGTTTTTTGGTTTTTTTTTTTTTTACAGTTTTATTTGTAGTGCTAACACATGTTTAATGAGGAATTGAGCTTCCATGACAGCAAAGTAGATGAAATTCTCTGTGTGTTGAAATGTGCTTATGTTATTTTTAATCCAGTGACCTAGCCCATAATAAATCACCCTATGAATTGTATAGCTGTCTTAAAATGTATCCCTAAGAGTTGCTAAAAAGAAATTACATAATGGAACAAAACATAAGAGTGGAGAAAAACTAAAAGATTACTGTTCCGTCCAACCGAGGCTAAAAAACAGATTTTTCTCTTTAGCCAAAGAACCATACTTAGGGACTTATTCTTGTGTAGGCTAATGCAACAGAATATAATACCCCCAGATTATTTATTAAAAACTGCAGAGGGCCTTATATAACTGTGCAATCCAGGAAAGTAGCCACTAGACACATCTAACTATTTAAATTTAAATTAATTCAAAGTAAATGTATGTGAAAATCCAGTGCATGTGTCTGAACCCAAGCATCTATTGGCTACCATAATTGGACAGTACAGATATAGAACATTTTCAACATAGACAATAACTATCTTAAAATGTATATAGAATTTTATTGTTTTATTGTGCTTAGTTGCTCAGTTATGTCTAACTCTTTGTGACCCCATGGACTGTAGCCTGCCAGACTCCTTTGTCCATGGGGATTCTATGGAGTGGGTTGCCATGCCCTTCTCTAAGGGATCTTCCCAACCCAGGGATCGAACCCAGGTTTCCTGCATTGCAGGCAGATTCTTTACCATCTGAGACATGAGGGAAGCCCCAAATTTAAATTAATTCAAATTAAATGTATGTTTAAACCCAGTGCATGTGTCTAGGGCCCAGGCGTATATTGGCTACCATATTGGACAGTACAGATATACAACATTTCCAGCATAGACAATAACCAACTTAAAATGCATATGCAATTTTATTGTTTATTGTTTTGCTTACTAAAAAGCTTACTGGCAAAATTTCACCAAGAGCGATCCTATAATATTTTAAAAGGTTTTGAATTGCTGCTGTAGCCTGTCAACATACCTGGAAATAGTGTCGCTGTTCTCAAAACTTTTACAGATTTGAGAGCCATTTAAGAAACCTTATGAATAAGATTCAGCAGAGTTAGCACTTTTCCAACTGGAAGTTCCAACATATTAAAAGGAGAAATAAAGTATTTTGACAGTTTATTCAAGGTTTCCCTAGGATCCATGTTATTCTAATACTTAAATACTAGAATGCCACACGATGTTGTTTTAATTTATATTAGTATACTTTAGTACTTATTTTATTGAAAGCTATCCCACTGAGGAAGGCTTCCCTGGTAGCTCAGACAATAAAGAATCCTCCTCTCAATGCAGGAGATGCAGGTTCGATTCCTTGGTCAGGAAGTCCCTTGGAGAAGGAAATGGCAACCCACTAAAGCTTTCTTGCCTGGGAATGCCATGAACAGAGGAGCCTGGCAGGCTACCGTCCATGGGGTCACAACAAGTCGGACACGACCGAGCAACTAAACCACAATGACGCTACTGAGGGAGAGGGTATTTTTTGTCACATAGGGTTATTAATGTTATAAATCCAAGACATAACAAAAAGTATTTGTTCTCTTGTAAGAAGGGGACTCTCTGAGACCCTCGAGGCTTTCTTGTGAGCAGGGACCCTCGGGGTTCTTTCTCCTCCTCATGCCCCTGTGAGAAAGATTCCCAGAAATCCCTCTCAGAGGCTTTTCTGTCCCTTGTCAGCTGGGTTCTGCACAGCAGAATGTTTCTTGGGCCCCAAGAGAGCTTCCAAAGAAAAGTAAAGAAAGATGGTCACTCTCCATAACTTAGCAGTAATTCTCAGCCAAACAGCATCTTCCAGGAGATTGTTAGAAATGCACACGCTGAGGTCCACTTCAGAGCCCTGAATCAGAATCTCTTCTAGATCAGAGGCTTGCACACTTTAAACAAGCATCGTGATCACCCTAAGAACGTGATAAAAGGCAGATCCCGAGGCAGACCCCTCTCCCAGAGTTTCCCACTCCATAAAGATGGGGTCATGCGGATGCTGCTTCTGATTGATCCGGTTGATGGATCGGGGACCACACTTGGAAAACCACTGCTCTGGGGCTGGCTCATTCTCATATTCGATGCTACACTGGAATCTCCTGATGAGCTTCCCAAAACCTGATGCTTGAGTCCCACCTCCAGAGTCTCTGAATTAAATGGCTAGTGGATACAGCCTGAGGACTGAGTTGTTTTCGTTTGTGTTTTCAAAAGCTTTCCCAACAATTATAATACGTAGCTAGGTCTGAGAAACATAGGCTATGTATTTCATGCTCAGAACTTCTCCTGGGAGGGAAACACAACAGGATGTGAGCAACCCCCCTGCCCCCCAGTGATTCTGGATGATTCTAGACTATCTCTGGGATCCAGGTGAGCACACCAGCTGTGCAGAGCTTCTCCACCATGGAATCCCTCAGGTCAAAGCCTTGGGACCAGCTTTGTTAACCAGTCCTTCATTTATCCCACAAACATTTATGGTATCTCTGCTGTGAATCTTTCTTGTTCTAGTTACTTCTTTGTTCATCACTGAACAAAATCATGGAGCTTACATTTTACTTTCATCCTTACTGTGAAAGTCAAAATAATTACATTGTCATGCTGAAGAAAAACCAGAACTGGAAAGTACTTACAGCAATAAATACACATTCTATTTGGAAAAAAATTTTTAAGTATTGCAATAGGGGGAAGAGACTTCATTTTAGAAGTGGGCTCAATGTCGAAAACAAGGAAAAGGAGGAATATCGACCTCTGGGTTGGGAAGATTCCCTGGAGGAGGGAATGGCAACCCACTCCAGTATCCTTGCCTGGGAAATCTCATGGACAGAGGGGACTACAGTCCATGGGGTCACAAAAGAGTCAGACACACCACAGTGACTAAACAACAACAACACAGCCAGGAAGCAAGTTGCAGGTCAGTAATGGATGATTACTACCAGGAAATGTCAGGGGGAAGGGTATTCTGGCTAAACTGACTTAGAAGGATTCTTGCTAGAACTGGACAATGCAGAGCCATGATGAGAAGAGAGTTCAGAGGTGCCTGACCACAGCTTGGTCAGGAGAGAAACTGCGTCAGTGGATTGATACACAAACATACACACAAATATATAAAACATATATATCATGTATAAGTACACGCATATACCCACATATGCGATATATTCATTTGTAAATAAATATGTGCTCCCCCCGACACACCCCCCTCACACAGACTGTTTTTTAACAGACTCTAGAAGGCAATGGCACCCCACTCCAGTACTCTTGCTTGGAAAATCCATGGACAGAGAAGCCTGGTGGGCTGCAGTCGATGGGGTCGCTAAGAGTCAGACAGGACTGAGCGACTTCACTTTCACTTTTCACTTTCATGGATTGGAGAAGGAAATGGCAACCCACTCCAGTGTTCTTGCCTGGAGAATCCCAGGGACCGGGGAGCCTGGTGGGCTGCCATCCATGGGGTCGCACAGAGTCGGACATGACTGAAGCCACTTAGCAGCAGCAGCAGCAGCAGCAGCAGGACACTCTTAATAGAGGATTTTGATATTGCTCCATTAAGAGCTTCACTTGAAACTGACATTCTGGATAAAATTTGGAGCCTGGCACTGTGTGGGGATGGAAGTGCCTGGTGTGCTACTTGCCAGTTGCCATTCCAAAGTGGGTGGAGAGGCAAAACTGAAACTTTTAATAACGGAAAACATCTGTTCAGTCTCTCTCCCCTTCGTCCCTCCATCTCAGTGGGTCCTCCTCCCCACCTGTTTCCCACCCCTAATTTCAAATACTGCCTTCCCCGCTTTCTCTCTTTCTGTGGACAGTCCTACCTCCTTTTCACACAGGCTTGTTCTCAAAAACTTTTCTGCTCCTCCGGGAAAGCCTGGAAGATCCCAGAGGTCCGGCCCAGAAGTGGTTGACAATGCAGTGTCTTCATTCGAATGCAAATTTGTCTCTGGACCGGATTCAAGGAAAGTGCTTTCCCCTCCAACTGTCTCTCCAGCTCCACCCCGGCCCTTGTTGTCTTTTGTGTTCCTGTAAATAAATGAGAGGCGACTGGCTTTCAGTGTGAAGACACAGCTGCAGGGGGCTCTTAAAAGCGAGCTGGAGAGAGAGAGATGCTAAAAGATTTGGAGCCTAGCGTTAAAATCTAGAAAAGGGAGGCTTTTTTTTTTTTTTAAAAAAGTCTGTCCATTTACAATCGCTCTGCTTCCTCTGGACATGCTTTTTGTAAAGCCTGAAGGCCCAAGCATATTTATTCCGACTTCATTATCTCCCCCTCCTTTTAACTTATTCACAAAGAAGAGTCAACGGGAAAATGACAACAGAATAAACCCCACGAAGTTATGTTTATTTCTTACGGTTCTCCAGATAAGTATGCGACTTGGTCAATCTCAGAGGTAGAGATTGTATCCGGTGAAATGCCCTGTGCGGGTCGGGGGGCGGTGGGCGCGGGGGGTGAAGAGAAGGCTGAACGCCTGAATTTCTCAAAGGAACAGACCCTGATTGCCTTCAGGTAACCTGCTGAGTGGCCTTTGCAAAGCTTCCGGGGACTAAACCGCGATGCCTCTGCCCTTCCAGAAACCTCTGAGATGTATAAGCAGCCTCCGTGTCCCACTTGTCGGAGGGGGTCCCCCATCCCATCCCCTGGTCAGCCGCCCTTTGCTCTCCGGGGTCTTCCTCTTTTTTTTGGTGGGGGGAGATGAGCCCCCCTCCCGAGCGGCTCG
>SJXO01004638.1:71215-84771 GCA_006408615.1 Connochaetes taurinus
CTCGGGCTGGGCTTGTTGGTGGGCGGGTGTTTAGCATCCTCTGAAGGTAAGGAAAGTGGAGGGCCTCCCTAGACAGGTTGTGCTAACTAGCCTCCGAACTCAAATCTACCCGTTGCTTCTGTTCGGAAGTCGTGCATTCTCGCAAACTCGAGTGTTTTCTTTCTGTCTCTCTGTCTCTGTCTCTCTGTCTCCCCTCTCTCGCTCTCTCTGTCCCTTCCACCCCGCCTCCAATCTGCAGATATCCGTCCTAAGTCACATTTAATAAGCAGTCACAAAGACCTGTTGAATATATCCAGAAAGAAAGAGCACAGAGAATAAAAACGCGTGTTTCTGTTTCTATGATCACCTGTAGTTCTCTGCACTGAGTTGCAGAAAAAAAGTTAAGGAGTTTTCTTACTTAGAGAGCAGACTTTCAACTTCCAAAGATTTCAATAGTCGTGGAAAAGTTGCCTGTGATGAATTGCCCTGGAATTTTTACTACTGTGTAGTGGGTTGAAATGATTATGTTTTGTCTAAGTGTAGTTACTGAGAAAATGAAAGGAATTTCCAGACCTGCCATTGCAACTGCGTAGATCCCAACAATGGGGAAAAAGTAACCAGTGATGAAGTCTCTTGAGTGTGTTGCCTGTTTATTAGGAGGGATGGGGTGGGGAGATTGGGCTCAACGGGTTTTGGGGATGAAACCTGCTTTTCCTTGCCAGTTTGGAGGAGGTGACATTTCTGTGGTCCTTACACCCACCTGGCTGAGCTGGGGATTCACTGCTGGTTAACACCATATGTTCAGCTTAAACGAGACACTGTGATTGAAAGACTAATGTTTTGTCTCCTGAAACACCTGACAACAACCCCAGATTTATTGCTGTTTTTTTTTAACCTCTTATGAAAGTAGTTGGTAATTGTGTCACTCTAGTAACAGATGCTGTTCTCGTATGTTCCCCTTCTTGACATAAATGGATGCCTGTGAAGATAAATAGGATAAAGAAGAGGAACTTGTTGCATACAGGAGGCAGGTGTCCAAGGGCTTTCTAAATTCTCACGGTAATCACCGGTGTGGACTGGTCTGGCATAACAGGACGTAGGCAGGAATTCTGCCCCCAAATTATGCTAGGTGTGCTGCCTTTCTCACTCACTCCTTCTCTCACTTTGAGTTTTGGAAGTAGCACTCATGATGTCAACCTACTGCCAGTGTTCAAATGCCTATTAGGTAGGTAGGGACTCAAGAGTGGCAGTCTGGTTGGAAGAGGGGCCTAGGAGAGACCTGTATGGAAACGTAGTTTAGGTAAGTTGGGAAACTTCATTTTAGAAGTTTGCAAAATAGGTTTCTAGATCGTGCAGGGAGTGGGGACCTGGGGANAACCTACTGCCAGTGTTCAAAGGCCTATTAGGTAGGTAGGGACTCAAGAGTGGCAGTCTGGTTGGAAGAGGGGCCTAGGAGAGACCTGTATGGAAACGTAGTTTAGGTAAGTTGGGAAACTTCATTTTAGAAGTTTGCAAAATAGGTTTCTAGATCGTGCAGGGAGTGGGGACCTGGGGAGCTTGTGAGAGACTCAGGCCCTTGGACCCTCTTCCCAGCCACCAGAGAAAAGAGGCAGCTGACTCCTAGATGGTCCCAGTGACTTGTCAAAATCCCATCTGTTCCCTGCAGAGACCCAGGGAAGAAACCAGGAGCCTTAACTTCCATCTCTTTGTCCCAGTGATCAGACTTGGGTGCTAAACTTGGGTGGGTTCCACTCAATCACATTACGAAAAACAGGGAGTGTGTGTCTAGTGGAAAGGTGATGGGGTCAGGGGGGTGGGAGTTCGGGAGGGTGCGATGGGGCAGGATGAGAGCCTGACTTCTCCTAGTGTTACTTAATGTAGTGCTGGGCTGTGCTTAGTCGTTGAGTCATGTCTGACTCTTTGCAACTGCACAGACCCCCACCCCACCCACCCAGGGTCCTCTGTCCATGGGATTCTCCAGGCAGGAGTACTGGAGTGGGTTGCATGCCCTCCTCCAGGGGGTCTTCCCCACTATGGAGTGGGTTGCATGCCCTCCTCCAGGGGATCTTCCCAACTCAGGAATCCAAGCCAGGTTTCCCGCATTGCAGGTGGATTCTTTACCAACTGAGCCACCAGGGAAACCATGAGAAAGGCTTTAAAAGTGTATGGGCTTCTTCCCAGGTGGAGCTAATGGTTAAGAACCCACCTGCCAATGCAGAAGACATGAGACGTGGGTTCAGTCCCCGGGTTGGGAAGATCCCCTGTAGCAGGGCATGATAACCCACTCCAATATTCTTGCCTGGAGAATCCCATGGACAGGGGAACCTGGTAGGCCACAGTTCATGGGTCACAAAGAATCAGACATGACTGTTGTGACTTTGTATGTATGCAAGTGTTAAGGAGATCATTTATACTCTGATATCTGGAGTGGATGTTTCTGAGGAGATGATGTGTCTGTGTGTGTGAGAGAGAGAGAGAGTGTAAGGAGTCTGTCCAGAAATAAGGACCTTCAGGTGCTCATCACAAGCCCATGTGCCTTTACTTCCCTCTTCATTTCCATCCCTTCCTCACATTGTCTGACCAGATTTCATTTTTTGCTCCCTGGTGGGAAAAGAATCAACATGCCACTGATGGTTCTTGATTCTTGAGCTACAAGAAGCACTTTTAATGTTTGAGTTAGTTTGTTTCAAATGCATTCTTTTAAATATTCATTGAAGACTTTTTTCAAGCAAATTGCTGCTGGTGGTTTTGGAGTTTCAAATTATTCTATAACTCTGCATAAATACTTGGGTTACATGAGATCATGAGATCATTGGCTTTATTTAGAATTTAGCAAAGTATGGCCCATGAAAGGTGTGGGGACCGATTCTGACAAGTATGAGAACTCAGGAGCGTTGGAGCTTTTGGACTCTGTACCTGAATGTGTGCACTTGATACTGTTCCAGGCATCGTAAAGTTTGGAGCCACCTGGTTTGCTAATTGAAAGTGCAGTTAAAAGTCAAGCTTGAAAAAGAGCTTTTGCATTTTCAGGGTTGTGACTTTGGAGATTTGTCACTGATGACTAGGAAGTGTGAACACTGGGATAGATAGTGATTTTCACTGTTGAATACATTAATCCCTTTAATTATTTGTTAAGCACCTCTTATGTACTGGCACTGATTTGGACCCTAGGGAAACAGAATTGATCAATATGAACCAAAATCCTTGGCCTCGTTTCAGCTGGGGAAGATAGAAAATCACAGGCATTTTTAGCAGAGTGACCAGGAAAAGCTCTAATGAGAAGGTGACTTTTGAGTCAATTATGAAGGCAGTGAGGATACTTGCCATATTAATACCCAGCAGAAGGGCATTCTGAGCAGAAGGAACAGCGAGTTCAAAAGCTGGAAAATGGACGTGTGTCTGATATGTTTGCAGAATGGCAAAGACACCAGTAAGGGTGTGTCAGAGAGAAAGAGGGCAAAGAAATGACACAGACGCTAATGAAGTGATCAGCAAGGAGGGGGTGGAAGCTCAGATCAGAGGGGGCCTCAAGGTTTGAGGGTGCTGACTATACCCCATCCATGGGAGCTGTTGAGAATTTGAGCAGAGGAGTGACACAGTGTGACTTACTCTATAACAGAATACACTGTAGAGGATCAAGGGCAAAACCAGGAGGACAAGTTGGGAGGTCCCTGCAGTAAGGTAAGCAAGAGATGATGATGGCTTGGGGGGCAGCATGGAAGCATGGAGGCCGTGAGGAGTCATGTAGTCCTGAGTGTGTAGATAGAGCCCAGCTGACCAGATTGTCTCCTGGACTAGGTGATGATGGTAAGAGAGAGGACTCAAGGATGCCTCTGACTCAACAACCAGAAGAATGGACTCAACCACTGACTGAGATGGGACAGGATGCAGAAGCATCTGGTTGGGTTTGGAGGCAGTGGCTTGGAGATGGGACATCTGGCTATGAGAAGGCACGTGTGAAGTAGACAGGTGAATACACAAGTTGGAGTTCAGGGGAAGGCCCAGGCTGGACATAAGAAATCAAGGAATCATAAGTAGTTGGTATTTGAGACTGAGAATCTTAAAGGAGTTTTTACATAGGAGGTAAGTTTAGAGAGAAGAGGACCACGGGCTGAGCCCAGAGGCCTCCCACAAGTGCAGAAGTCTAGGAGTAGAGCAGGAACCCAAGCAAAAGAAAGAGATAAGCCAGACGTGTAGGCCAGTGTCATTTCTTGGTGCCAAGAGAATAGCATGTCTCCTGTTGTTTCCCACAACTTTGTGAGGTCAGTGTGATTTTTACCTCCATTGAACAGGTTTGAAAACTGAGGCATATCATCAATGATAAATCCCTTACCCAGAGTCACCTTAGCTGGAAGTGACAGGGATGCAATTTGAACCTCCATCACTATCACTTTGAATCCAGCATCTCTGTAGTCTTCAATACACATGATATATGGTTGTTGCTGTTCATTTGCTAAGTCTTGTCTGACTCTTTGCAACCCTGTGGACTGCAGCAAATCAGGCTTCCCTGTCCTTCACTGTCTCCCAGAGTTTGCACAAACTCAGGGCCATGGAGTCAGTGATGCCATCCAACCATATCATCCTCTATCCTGCCTCCCTTCTCCTCCTTCCCTCAATCTTTCCCAGGATTAGGGTCTTTTACAATGAGTTAGCTCTTCACATCGGGTGGCCCAAGTATTGGAGGTTAGAGGTATTATTGTACATTCTTGAAGAAAGACCGCAAGGACATAGAAATACCATACATGTTTTCAACTTATTTAAATGACTAGTGATTTTGAAGAAGCAGAAATATCTCAAAAATTTGTCAACATCCTGTTGACTATGACTACAGTACCAATTTTTGTTCAATTCTGTACAGCAGATAACATAATCCTTTCATTTTCTGGTTTAGAGCAAAATTAATCCTGTTAAAAATAGAAATCTGAGTTGTAGATACATATTAAAGTTAAGTCAAACATCAGAAGCTTATTTTTAGGTAAAAATGAAATGGATTAAATGAAGATTCTTAGCCAATGATTGTCATCAAAACTGACCTAATAGGGAGAGGAATTTGTCCAGGCTTGTCCCTCTTGTACCCCTGCCAAAGAGACATCAAACTCACTATTTAGAGGGGATCACACACTATAAACCTCACATTACACATTCTTGGAGATCTGATTCATTCCCTGATTTGTTAATATTTTCAGGTGCACCTGTTATAAGAAAGAAAAAAAAGCCTAATCCTATTTAAAAGCTTTGCAGTCTCTGCTGTCAGTTTTCTCAGAGGAAACCCGAGGTCTCCTCAGGTAATAAGCAAGTTTATTTATCACATGGTGCTTGGGACATGGTCAGAATGCAATGTGATATCTGGCTGCTTCTGCCCTTTTAAATTGCATTTCCTATATTTGAACAATTCTTGTGAACCTTCCAACTCCCCCTTAAGTTAAAAAAAAAAAATCCTAGTTTAGATTTACTAGTTAG
This sequence comes from Connochaetes taurinus, assembly GCA_006408615.1. Lineage (NCBI taxonomy): Eukaryota > Metazoa > Chordata > Mammalia > Artiodactyla > Bovidae > Connochaetes > Connochaetes taurinus. Next base: position 76,655 of record SJXO01004638.1, read on the forward strand.
AATGTGATATTTCTCTGATATCAATCAATAGTAATCTTCTTTCCAAAGTGGTTTATGGCTGGCTGTCAGCCAAAACTTCCTGGGGTTCTTTGGCACTCAGCCTCACTAGGGACCTCTTCTCAACTGCAGAAGCTCCAGTGCTTTCCTTGCTAGCCACACCCCTCAGTCCCAGCCCCACATCAGAACCTCCTGCTCTCAGAGCCCAGGCCCCGCCCAAGGGTCTTTTGCTGGCTCAGAATGTAAAATAGATCTGTCTCCTGCACTGTGCACTCAGCCATCCTGTACCCCATAACACTCTGTGGGGAGAATGGACTGATTCCTACTCATGGACTCTCTCCAGCTTCCACCAACAAAGTGATTAATCAGCCAGCCAGCCAGCCATTTACGCTCTACAATTCTGGGATCCCAGTTTATAGCAGGGAACCCTTATCTGTGTGGTCCCCTGGGCCCGCTCTCTCTGAGGAGCGGGTACTAAAATCTCTTCAGCAAACCTCCGTTCTACTTGCTGCTGCTGCTGCTAAGTCGCTTCAGTTGTGTCGACTCTGTGCGACCCCATAGACGGCAGCCCACCAGGCTCCCCCATCCCTGGGATTCTCCAGGCAAGAACATCGGAGCAGGCTGCCATTTCCTTCTCCAATGCATGAAAGTGAAAAGCAAAAGTGAAGTCTCTCAGTCCTGTTCGACTCTTAGTGACCCCATGGACTGCAGCTTACCAGGCTCCTCCATCCATGGGATTTTCCAGGTGAGAGTACTGGAGTGGGGTGCCATTTCCTGTTCCCTAACTGCCTCCCTCTTCCTGGAGACCCAGACTCCAAGACATTCCTTTGAAAACCACTCTGTGCAGCATCTGATTGCAACATAGTGTCTGATTTCTGTCCAGTTGATGTCCATCCAGGTCAGATAAGCAACAGGGAGTGTATCGTTTCATCACCCATTTTCTGTACAGTGAGCAGCTGGATCAGGAAGTAAATGTTTGGGATGCTAGGAGCCACAGAGGCTTTCCTGATGGGTTCCTTTTTGTCAATTCACAGAAACAAGTATCTTCCCTTCTCTCTCTACTGCCTGGTGACCTTGCTAGTTAAAATGGGGTAAACAGGTCTTTTTGTTCTTTTGAGAGCAGCATCTTTATGTAGCCTTCTAGGCTGGCCTGTTCAGTGTTTGATACTTATATGATATTGATCATGCGGTAATTTAACGGAGAACATGTACATTTTAAGAATGACAGTGCGCCTTGGAGAACAGTTAAGGTGACATGACTCTCTCCACTCACTAGCCTCTCCAAGCCTCAGACCCTCTTAAATATAGAGTACAGAATTAAATACAATGGGGAATGAAGTCACAGAAGAGACAGAACAGAGAGACTGGAAGGTGGGTGTCACCAACAAGCAAGTCATTGAAAATGTTCTAGAAAGCAAAATAGATAGGAGTGATAAGCAATGAAAATGGAAGTTTCTCCCGGGAATCTGCATGTCTAGGAGGTGGACCAGCTGTCTTGTATGAATACTTGGACAAGCTCAACCTTAAGAGCTGGGGTGCTGGAGAGAAGTGAGGCTTGAGATGGAGGGATTTAAAGTCAGTGCTTGAGACCATGATTCCCTCCTCCCATCTCACCCCCTCCTTCCTACCAAGATGACGACCCTGTGGCCAGTGCTTACTCCAGGCAGAAGAATGGACGTGGTCTCTTGAAGAAACTGAACAAAGTGCCTGAGAAAGGTAGACTTCAGTTATGGCAGTTGGTGGCCTAGAGAAAGTTCACTTCATGCAGGCTTTTGGGGTGGTGAGCTGACACCCGGAGCTGCCCTCCACTGTCTCATTCTGCAGAAGGATGGCCAGCCCATAGGCTCCACTCTTCTCATCAGTTCTAATACAAAGACACACAGTGAAAAGCATTTCTGTTCATGCCACAGTAGAATAAGCCAGCCCTGGGTTTCTCTTTCTCAAATAAGAGGAATTACCAAGGATTACTAAGGAATTTGGGTGAATTAGTGGCATAAAAAGAAAACCAGAAAAGTGAACTGTCTCTTGGAAGAAACAGAGATGATTTATAGAAAAGGGAGCACAGGATGAAAAGAGACAAGCTAAAACTTTAGGTTTAGGACTGAGCAGGATTTAAGATCTTATATTTATTAAGAAAGAATTGAGTTGATATGTGAAAGGATCAAAGAACAAGAAAATCTTTTGGGGGCTGTAAAAATATAACTACCCACATTAAAAAATTTGATAGAACAAGTGGGAAATAGTCAAGGAAATCACTGGGAAGGCAGCACATAAAGAGCAAGAGATAGAGCAAACTACAGCAAGAGCCATGAAGGAACAAACCCAGGAGATCTGACATGTCACTGCAGCCTCAGAGAGAAAAATGCAGAAAAGCAAATTATCAGTGGAGTAATGCAGAGCGATTCCTAAGGCCTGGGGGACCTGTGTCCTCGTAGGAAGTACCCTTTGCTTGGAATAGAAAATATTTCATCTTCTGCATCAGGAAATTTCATAGCACCAACATAAAAAGCCTCTGAAACCTCTAGAGAGGAATAAAAAAGACGGCACCTGACTTGCAGTAGTGATGCTGGAGGGAAAAGAACATTCAGGTGATGTCCTAAAAAAATTTCAACCTGAAGAGCCTCTTGATGAAAGTGAAAGAGGAGAGTGAAATTGGCTTAAAACTCAGCATTCAAAAAACTAAGATCCTGGCATCTGGTCCCACCGCTTCATGGCAAATAGATGGGGAAGCAATGCAAACAGTGAGAAACTTTATTTTGGGGGGCTCCAAAATCACTGCAAATGGTGACTGCAGCCATAAAATTAAAAGACACTTTGCTCTTTGGAATAAAAACTATGATCAATTTAGACAACGTATTAAAAAGCAAAGAAATTACTTTGCCGACAAGGGTCCATCTAATCAAAGCTGTGGTTTTTCCAGTAGTCATGTATGGATGTGAGAGTTGGACTATAAAGAAAGCTGAGCACTGAAGAATTGATGCTTTTGAACTGTAGTGTCAGAGAATACTCTTGAGAGTCCCTTGGACTGCAAGGAGACCCAACCAGTCCATCCTAAAGGAAATCAGTTCTGAACATTCATTGGAAGGACTGATGCTGAAGCTGAAACTCCAGTCCTTTGGCCACCTGATGCAAAGAATGGACTCATTGGAAAAGACCCTGATGCTGGGAAAGACTGAAGGCAGGAGGAGAAGGGGACAACAGAGGATGAGATGGTTAGATTCATCACCAACTTGATGGACATGAGTTTGAGCAAGCTCTGGGAGTTGATGATGGACGGGGAAGCCTGGTGTGCTGCAGTCCATGGGGTTTCAAAGAGTCGGACATGACTGAGCAGCTGAACTGAAAACCCATGCATAGCTCAATTATCCATCATCTCTAAAAAAGAGTATGAGATATTTTCAGACTTGCAAGTGCTCATGAAATCTGTCTCCTAGGCACCCTTTCCTAAATGTGACCACAATTGGAATATGTATTCTTACCTAAATAAGGGCATAAAACAAGAGGAAAGCATGGTACCCAAAGAAGAAGTGTGTGCTGACCAGAAGGGCTGTGAAGAGCTGCCCCTGAAGGAGTCAGGGTGGGGAGACAGCTGAGTGGCAGGAAAGACGGGACTGAACGCATGAATGTGGACAATCACGAATGGAATATCGGGGGAATTCCGGAGGAGGCTGCGTAATTTCAGTATTTAAGAAGAGAGCAAGTAGAAAGATGAGTAAGAGTAAAGAATTTACTTGCAGTCCTATTGAGTTTCACAAATACAGGAGGCAATGGTCACCAGCGTGGACTGAGGAGCTAGACAGATGTGTGCACATATCTTGATTCCATTACTTACCAGCTTCATGACCCTGGATAGCTGGGTTGAGCCCAGTAAGTCTTTACTGACCACTTATCTTGTGCTGGGTGCTCTCTCAGGTGTGAACACACACCTGTGAACATCAGAGGCCAAAACACCTGTTCTGTTACAGGTGATGGGCTGATGCTGATAAGATATTAGATGGTAAGAAATGCCAGGGAAAGGAGGACTGAGAGAAGCAGAGATGTCCTAGGGCAGGGTGGCCAAGCTCTCCACCACATGTCCATTAAGCAAACACCTGGATGTACCAGACAGAGGGAACAGCCAGTGCAAAGGTCCTGAGGTGAAATCATGCCAGGCTTGTTTGGGGAATGGGATGGGGCTTCTCTGAGATTGCTTGCATTTCCTACAGTGAGGATAACAGAGCTGCAGCCATTATACTGTCATAGCAAAGGTCATATGAGATTGATAGTCAGGCCTGTCAATTGCTTATTTGCATGTCTGCATATTAAAAGTGTCCAGTAGTGATGAGAACTCTGCTCCCTCTGTGGGTTCACTGATTAAATCTTTTGGGGATCAAGAAACTTATACTTCCATGGTTTTCACTCAAGCTGCCTCTGCTGTGTATCCTGACCACACTGACTTTCTTTGTTAGTAATACCGTATGAATGAATAAGAAATAAAGGGGCTTTCCTGGTGGCTCAGTTGGTAAAAAAATCTGCCTGCAGTGTGGGAGACCTGGGTTCGATCCCTGGGTTGGGAAGATTCCCCTGGAAGAGAGCATGGCAGCCTACTCTAGGATTCTTGCCTGGAGAATCCCATGGACAGAGGAGACTGGCAGGCTGCAGTCCATGGGGTCACAAAGAGTCAGACGCAACTGAACGACTGAGCACAGCACACACATGGATGAATAAGGGTACCACTCAAGCTGCCTCTGCTGTGTATCCTGACCACACTGACTTTCTTTGTTATTAATACCGTATGAATGAATAAGAAATAAAGGGGCTTTCCTGGTGACTCAGTTGGTAAAAAATCTGCCTGCAGTGTGGGAGACCTGGGTTCGATCCCTGGGTTGGGAAGATTCCCCTGGAGGAGAGCATGGCAGCCTACTCTAGGATTCTTGCCTGGAGAATCCCATGGACAGAGGAGACTGGCAGGCTGCAGTCCATGGGGTCACAAAGAGTCAGACGCAACTGAACGACTGAGCACAGCACACACATGGATGAATAAGGGTTTCCCAGGTGGCACAGTTGGTAAAGAATACGCCTGCTCAATGCAGAAGACCCAAGAGAGGCCGGTTCGATCCCTGGGTCAAGAAGATGCCCTGGGAGAGAAAATGGCAGCCCACTCTAGTATTCTTGCCTGGAGAATCCCCATGAACAGAGGAGCCTGGCAGGCTACAGTTCATGGGGTCAAAAAGAGTCAGACATGACTAAGCGTGCACAGACACAGGTAGATGAATAAACCTTGTGTGGTGAAAAAAAAGGGAGGCTCAGCAAATGGTAACTGTTGTTACTCTGCAGAATCATTGTATCAGCCCAGTCTATTGGGCATTCACATTTAAATAAGATGGAGCTCATGACTCCAGGGTTCTCCCTTGACAAGAAGGGGTAGAGTGACATCATTTCAGAAGTAACTTGTGGTATCGAGCTATGAGAGAGGAACAGGGTCTCGGGACATCCCTGGAGGGAGAGGCATGTCCAGGTAGGAGAGATGGGGAAAGGGTCAAGTTCGATCCCTGGGTCAAGAAGATGCCCTGGGAGAGAAAATGGCAGTCCACTCTAGTATTCTTGCCTGGAGAATCCCCATGGACAGAGGAGCCTGGCAGGCTACAGTTCATGGGGTCAAAAAGAGTCAGACATGACTAAGCGTGCACAGATACACGTAGATGAATAAACCTTGTGTGGTGAAAAAAAAGGGAGGCTCAGCAAATGGTAACTGTTCTTACTCTGCAGAATCATTGTATCAGCCGAGTCTATCGGGCATTCACATTTAAATAAGATGGAGCTCATGACTCCACGGTTCTCCCTTGACAGGAAGGGGTAGAGTGACATCATTTCAGAAGTAACTTGTGGTATCAAGAGCTATGAGAGAGGAACAGGGTCTCGGGACATCCCTGGAGGGAGAGGCATGTCCAGGTAGGAGAGATGGGGAAAGGGTCCCTGAAGAGGCAGAATTTGAGGCTGGATTTAATAAAGTGCAGCTGAACAGGTTCAAACAGGAGAAGAGGATATAGCTAGGGAGGGATGGGTTAGATGTTGGTTAAAAGTGTATGAAACATCTTGTAAGCTTCTTTTCACTTGGAGTTAGGACCCCAGGGGCAAGGGAGTGACTGTTTGAGATGATGGAGATTGGAGGCAAGGTGAGGATGTGAGGAGATTGAAGAGGAATGGATTAAAGCAAGGACCTGATATTGTGCAGTGTGACCAAAAATAAATGAGGTCTAGTCACTAAGTCGTGTCTAAGTCTTGAGACCACATGGAGTATAGCCCACCAGACTCCACTGTCCATGGGGTTTCCCAGGCAAGAATCCTGGAGTGGATAGCTGTTCCACTGTTCACTCCAGGGGAGATCTCCACGGATCTTCCTGACCCAACTATTGAACCAGACTCTCCTGCATTGCAGGTGGATTCTTTACCAACTGAGCCATCAGGGAAGTCCCACCAAAAATAAGTAAAAGAAGGACCTTACTGCAGACACAGGAAGCTCTTCTTAATACTCTGTAATGATCTATGTGGAGAAAGAATCTAAAAAAGGGGTGAATATACGTGTATGTATAACTGATTCACTTTGCTGTACACTTGGAACTGACACAACATTGTAAATCAACTGTACTCCAATAAAAATCATTTTTAAAAAGCAGGGGACAAGTTCTCTGACCCCAGAAATGAGCCAGCTCTCAGGATATTTCCCTCTGCCCTCACTGAAAAACAGGCCAGGTAATGTGCAGCCATATGTTCCCCTGGTCCTGGACTTGGTGGTTACTTATTTCTTCAGTCCTGCTGATCACATGGACAGCTAGTAGAGAGAGTCGGCTGGCAAATGCTCATATATAATGATGAATTAGAGAAAGAGGTAACAGAATGGCTTCCTAGTGGGTCCCCAGAACCCAGCAATGGCAAAGCCTGGCTTGCGTCTGACCCCTGGTGTGAGTTTCTCCCAATTTTCAGGCCCCATGCCTCTGAACTAAAAGTCGAGGGAACACTGATGATAGAGTACTTCTGGTTCTCTGTGGTGTTTATGCATTTTAGGTCATAGGTATGGATAATTTGGGCAAACAGGTGTCTGTGGTAGCCACTCACGTGTCAGCATCAGTTCAGTGATCTTAGTTAACCAGTATCTCTGCCTTAGCAAATAGGAAGCTTCTTTTAAACATTTATTTTCTTTTAATCTAGGCAAGAGGGATTATGGAGAGACCCATCTCTTTTAGTAGCTGTGAAAATAGCCTCCAATAATTAATAACTCAAAAGCTTTCAGAATGGAGTTTATTTGCTACCCAACCTGTGTCAAATCCTTTCTGCCATGATATTTAACCAATGCGCATTTTTATAATTTTTTAAAAATTTATTTTAGTAAAGTATAGCTATTTACAAGGTTATGTTAGTTTCATTTTGTAATTTTAAAAACTTGGTTGTATATTTTAGTCCATGATACACAGGATATATATGTTATGTATCAGTCCAGTTCAGTCACTCAGTCATGGCTGACTTTTTGCGACCCCATGAATTGCACCACGCCAGGCCTTCCTGTCCATAAGCAACTCCCAGAGTTCACTCAAACTCACGGCCATCGAGTCGGTGATGCCATTCAGCCATCTCATCCTCTGTCGTCCCCTTCTCCTCCTGCCCCCAATCCCTCCCAGCATCAAAGTCTTTTCCACTGAGTCAGCTCTTCGCATGAGGTGGCCAAAGTACTGGAGTTTCAGTTTTAGCATCATTCCTTCCAATGAAATCCCAGGGTTGATCTCCTTTAGAATGGACTGGTTGAATCTCCTTGCAGTCCAAGGGACTCTCAAGAGTCTTTTCCAACACCACAGTTCAAAAGCATCAATTCTTCGGCTCTCAGCTTTCTTCACAGTCCAGCTCTCACATCCATACATGACCACTGGAAAAACGATATCCTTGACTAGACGGACCTTTGTTGGCAAAGTAATGTCTCTGCTTTTGAATATGCTATCTAGGTTGGTCATAAGTTTTCTTCCAAGGAGTAAGTGTCTTTTAATTTCATGGCTGCAGTCACCATCTGCAGTGATTTTGGAGCCCCCCAAAATAAAGTCTGACACTGTTTCCACTGTTTCCCCATCTATTTCCCATGAAGTGATGGGACC
>SJXO01004638.1:85553-124159 GCA_006408615.1 Connochaetes taurinus
GTGATTGCAGCCATGAAATTAAAAGACGCTTACTCCTTGGAAGGAAAGTTATGACCAACCTAGGCAGCATATTCAAAAGCAGAAACATTACCTTGCCGACCAAGGTCTGCCTAGTCAAGGTTATGGTTTTTCCAGTAGTCATGTATGGATGTGAGAGTTGGGCTATAAAGAAAGCTGAGCACCAAAGAATGGATGCTTTTGAACAGTGGTATTTATTGGAGAAGACTTGAGAGTCCCTTGGACTGCAAGGAGATCCAATCAGTCCATCCTAAAGGAGATCAGTCCTGGGTGTTCATTGGAAGGTCTGATGCTGAAGCTGAAACTCCAGTACTTTGTCCACCTGATGCAAAGAGTTGACTCATTGGAAAAGACCCTGATGCTGGGAAAGATTGAGAGCAGGAGGAGAAGGGGACAACAGAGGATGAGATGGCTGGATGGCATCACTGACTCAATGGACATGAGTTTGCGTGGAGTCTGGGAGTTGGTGATGGACAGGGAGGCCTGGCGTGCAGCAGTTCATGGTGTCGCAAAGAGTTGGACATGACTGAGCAACTGAACTGAACTAAAGTGAAATACCTAAAATCTCTAAAGGCTGATATCAAGCAGATCTATGTCTATTATGAACGCACTACTTTGATACACAAAAGAATGTATACTGAATTTTCCTTTAACCAGAAGAGGCAGAGCATTTATTTAAATGGGTTACCAGTTTCCCTGAGGGCAACTGAGCCCTCTGCGTATTTCAAAACTCCTCACTACACTTCATCTAGTCGACATTCAACAAGTATCTTCGACTATTACAGAGCTCACTAATTGGTGAAAGTGTTATACCCCATCAATAATTGAAAATCATCCATATAACGAAGTGAAGTATGAACACAAAGAGATGCCAGGTTCTCTTCAAGGTGAGTGAAGCATGAAAAAGTTACCAACAGCTAACAGAAAAACTTGGCTCAGTGAGTATTAAAAATGTATAAAGCGAAAGTGTTAGTCACTCAGTCGTGTCCGACTCTTTGCTGCCTGTTGAACTGTAACCTGCCAGGCTCTTCTGTCCATGGAATTCTCCAGGCAAGAATACTGGAGTGGGTTGCCATTTCCTTCTCCAGGAGATCTTCCCAACCCAGGGACTGAACCCAGGTCTCCTGAATGGCAGGCAGGCTCTTTACCATCTGAGCCACCAAGGAAGCTAAAAGTGTATAAGGTACACATTTTTCTCTCACCACTGAGTTTCTCAAATCTTTGGAAAGTGGCTTCCTATGCTTTTAGGCATCAGTTAAAATATTATCAGAGACCCAGAGAGCCATCTCTGAAATGTCACAGACTCCCCTGGAGAGCTCATCACTCTCTCTGTCTGACTGCAAAGATGCAAGTGATCATAACAACAGACAGTGCCTGTTTTGTGGTGTCTGTGTACACCAAAGACCTGCCTAGGAATCCCCAGACTTAGTAGGAAAAGGAACCCAAAGAAAACCATTAATGGTCTTCACTCAGTGGACTTGAGCAGCTCTTCAAATTTCTATTTGCTTATAATTATCTTCACACAGATGGACATGAGCTTGGGCAAGCTCCAGGAGATGGTGACGGATAAGGAGGCCTGGTGTGCTGCAGTCCATGGGGTCACAAACAGTCGGACATGACTGAGTGACTGAACAACAACAGTCTTCACAGAGACTTGTCAGCCTTGATTTTTTCCTGTTTGGCTTCCTGGGTGGTACCTGGGCCCACAGATGCTGTGCTGTCGAAGAGGGGGAGTCTGTCCTAACCTGGAATGATGTCTGTATTTCCTGATGTTTCTGGCTTCATCCTTCACTCTCCTTGAATGGACTGGCAGCATCTTAAAGAAGTCAGCCCCTCCCCAGGAGTTAAGCGTGCACACACGCATATACACACACACTCACATTCACTCAGGTCGTAAGCTCAGCTGGTTAGAAGCAGATCATGCTGCAGTCCCCTCCGTGGCTGAGTCAGCAGCTGGTTGTGCTTGACCCTGCCCCAGACAGGCCCTTCACCTTGACAGTCTTCTAGCATATGTAGCATTTGTTTTGCACTGGAAGAGTGAGTACCAATTTCTGTATTAGGAGGATACCTGTAACATCACTGTTGTACCATAGCAATTGGTGATTTAATAACCATTTCTAAAGTAACAGACAAAAGGTGGGTGGGAGAATTATAACTATACATAGATGTCATCAATCATGCATTTATTAGGGAATTAATGTTTTAATATAACTAGTATTCAAATAGTAATTACTCATATATAGTTCAGTGGCTAATTGGATTCTAAAACACAGCCATACACATACACATATTAAAAGCTTTTAACCAGAAAAGAATCAAGGAAGAACTTCATCTCTTGGAACTGTTTATTACACAGAATAATTCCTCTCCTCTCAAACTCTTTTTTCATATGCCAAGTATTATGTTGGTTAAAGTAATAAAACTTTAATAAAGAAATACACAGAAATTATACAATGTAAATATAGAAAATGACTAATCTATGAAACAGTTTATTTGCCTGTTCCCCCCACCTCAAATTATATTGAGAGTTAATGGTGCCTACTTCTGGAATTATCACTAAGGCCATTTGGTGGATATTGGAGGAACATAGAAAGCAGTATAAAAATGATACAAGCAGAATATTTGAAGTTTGTGTTTTCACAAACATCTAATTTTTTAAAAGGATTAAGAAATGGCAAACTGCTCCAGTATTCTTGCCTGAAAACTTCCATGGACAGAGGATCCTGGTGGACTACCATCCATGGGGTCGCAAAGAGCTGGGCATGGCTGAACATGCACGCTTGTAATTTTGAAAAGGAATTTGTGTCTCTGTCTATGATATACTTAATACAATCTGAGGAAAAGTTTTCTGTTTAAGATGCTGAGATGCAAAACATCTTAGTACAGATATTTTTCAAAATGTTTAAAGCGATTTATGAAGAAAATTGCATACCTGAGCCTGCTTTCATCTGATGCAACCCTTCTCCTTGTCCATCCATTGAGAATGTCATCTGTGCCCTTTGGGCAAAAAACCACATGCACAAAAGTGAAAACTGAGTTTTCGTCCCCCCACAACAGTCAGTCTTGGTAAAGCGGAATGACGACTTCCCCTCCCTTGCAGCCAGAGTCTGTCTTTATATCTTGATATAACAAAAACGATGGGTCAGGAGCACCTTGTCCTGGACTCTTTTCTTGGAAAGATTCATAATTATCCCTGGCGACTGGGTCTGAAGCCAGACTCCAGATATACTGTGGGAACACTGCACTGATAGGGTTTTGAGAAGTAGCTGTGGAGAAATAAAATGACACTCATTGAGTTTTATCCATCTCGTTGATAAAAAAGAGTGTCTGTGTGGGTATCAAAGTGTGTCCAGGGCTCTAGAAATATGCCAGGGTTGAAAACGTCTAGCAACCGAGACACACAAGCATAGCTAAATCAGTGCATCCTGGCCTCTCACAGGGAGGTCTGTGGACCAGCAACACCAAAATTGCCCAAGAACTTGTTAAAAATGAAGGACCTCAGGCTCTTCCCCAAACCTGTTGAGTCAGAACCTAAATATTAATCAGGGGACTTTTTGAGAAATACTGAAACACTACTGCTGGTCCACTCAGAGCTACTGCCTACCTTCCCTGAGATAAAAAAGCAAAGAGATGGATGCCAGATCAACACTGTGTATCTTGTGTGTTTCACTAGTACCACAGTGCCATCTTAGACAGGTATGTTTCCTCGGGCTCTTTACTTGGAGTTGTGTGTGAGCTGTGACACAGAATAGCATCCTTCAGTGTGGATGTGGAGCCACGACCCTGGACTGGAAATAAACATGGCAATGGTCCATCCTCAGGTTGCAGAGGTATCAGATTCCACATTACTCACACTTCATCACCACTGTCTCATTACTGTGCACGTGCCTGCCTGTGCAAAAGGAATTGCGTAGCAAAAGCCCGTTTTTCTAATAGCTTTGAGAAGAAATGCTTATGGTTAGGGAGGAAAGACAAGACAAAGGAATAAAATCACAGGGATACACTGACCAAGGATGTTGGCCTTAATTATTCTTACTGGAAAGTGTTTGAGTCCCAGTAGATGACTCAATTCATATAGTAAAAGGTGAGGTGAAGTGTCATAATTACAATAAGTTGTATTGGAAACTTTGTCCAGAAAATTACAGGAACAAATGCTTCTATGTTATATTTGTTTTCAGAGACTGTGTGAGTGGTCTTCATGATAGCAGCAAGGCTATATTATATCAGCAAAATATAGGAAATTTTAGGGTTTTATGAAAGAGATGATATGGGGGGGCATTCTTTGCTTTCCAGAACAGACTTATCATAGAACCACTTTATGTCATCAGGTGGCCCATTACACTAAAATAATTAATCTTCAATGCAGTTTCATCATTGAATACAAATGAATTAATAATTTCCCTTCCAATAAATATGGTTCATGGCCTATATGTAGGAAATGTGTCCATGTATTTTAATATTTATAGCAATAGAAGGCATCAAACTAATTCAATAAATGATGATCATTTGCAAATGAAATTTCACATATGGACTTGACTCAGGTTGTACAGGAATTATTTGGGGATCTTTTAAATACTGGAATTAAGTTGCAAATTGTGCAAATATTATACCTTAGATGTGAGAAATATTCAATTAATACTTAATTGTTTTATTCTTGATTTTTGCTTTTGACACAAATCAAAATTCAAGCTCTACTTCCTACTCCTGTGCCAATTTACAACTTTATTGTTGTTGTTCAGACACTGTCTGACTGTTTTCGATCCCATGGACTACAGCATGCCAGGCTTCCCTGTCCTTTACCAACTCCCAGAGTTTGCTCAAACTCATGTCCATTGAGTCAGTGATGCCATCCAACCACCTTATCCTGTCTCACCCCCTTCTCTACCTGCCCTCAGTCTTTCCCAGCATTAGGGAATTTTATTGAAAAATGAGTCGGCTCTTCACATCACGTGCCCAAAGTATAACATTCACCAAAATTATGTAAACTTATGTATTTCTGATAGTGCTTATTTGCTGAGGGCATTCTTTTCTCCTAGGAGTTTAATAATAACAAATATCAAGCCAGACTTTTTGAGACATTCAAAGTCCACTAGAACTAGTCCACTTTGAACTAGTCAGAAACTCTCACAGAGAGAATACGTCCTGCCTGCAAGGGCTGTGCTACTTGGCCGTCACTTAGTGATGCCGGCGTATCTGTAGGAACATACCTGGAAGTCAGAGCCCCCAGCAAGGAAAGAGGTATAGTGGGAATTTGCGAGAGGAAACCTCCTTTTCTTCCAGGCCCTACACATCTCTATAAAAATCCTACATTGCCCTTTGAAGATGTGGTTTTACTCATAAGTAGTGATGCATGAACTGATTGCATGGTTTACAAAAAAAAAAAAACTGAATTCTTAGATTTTACTTTTGAGTCTTCTACGTAGCATGATAAGCTGTCTTCTTCTGCAGACAGCTCTTTCTCTCTCTCAGAAATGAAAGTGCTCAACTCCGCCGTCTGGCCACACACTCCTCGAGTCAGCTTGCTGTACTGATAGATATGTCATTTAGGTCCTTCTTTTTCTCCTTCCATTTCTTTGCAGATGAGCATGTGAAACTGGCTTCCAAATTTGAAGCAAACGAGTCAATGGCAGTGTGTCCTTCAGAACCTAGTATTGACACTTCCACATGAAAACATGCAACCATTTGTTTCTTTGAGAAAGCAAGTGAATTCATGTTGAATTAGAGAACCAGAAATTGTATAGTCTAGAAATTAAGAGAATGTGAATGGACCCCCATGAAAAGAGAATGGATTTGTTTCATTCTAGTCAGTAAAGTAATTGGCGTTAGTGGTAGTAAATGATACTATTTGAAGAAAGCAAGAAGTGTAAATGGAGGGTAGTAACATATTAGATACAGATTTCTGTCTTTGCGGTATGCCTCCTCTCTCTGCTTTGTCTGGGACAGGGAGGCTGTCAGGGTGATTTCTGCAGGAGAAAGGTGAGGCATGGTGAAAAGCAAAAAGTGAAAGTCACTCAGTTGTGTCTAACTCTTTGTAATCCCATGGACTGTACAGTCCATGGAATTCTCCAGGCCAGAACACTGGAGTGGGTAGCCTTTCCTTTCTCCAGGGGATTTTCCCAACCCAGGGATCGAACCCAGGTCTCCCGCACTGCAGGGGGATTCTTTACCAGCTGAGCCACCAGGGAGGCATGGTTGTGCCCATTAAATGCACATTGCTACTCCTTGCTTGGACTTACCAGATAGCTTAGTTGTATAGAGTGTACCTGCCAGTGTGGGAGACACGGGATTGATTCCTGAATTGGGAAGATCCCCTACAGAAGGAAATGTCCACCTAGTATTCTCACCTGGGAAATCCCATGAGCAGAGGAACGTGGTGGGCTACGGTCCATGGGGTCACAAAAGAATTGGACACAGCTTAACAACTAAACAGCAACAACTCTCTGCTCAGATGGACCGAGTTAGAATTTGGGGGATGTTGTGCTCAGGAATCAGCACTTTTAAGAGTCTTCAAATTATTAGACATTATTATATACCTGTGCTCCTAAGGCCTCCTTTTGTGTATAGAATTGGAAGGGGAGTCATACTTTCAAGTTTCTGTTCCCCCTAAATCTGCAAGGAATAAATAAAGGTTTGAGAATTAATCATATTCTAAGGAATGACAATTCAAATGCATATCTATATGTATGTATTTGAGCTGAATCTTTATTGTGCAGTTCTCATGAGCTTCTTATGTGTGATCTCCTGTTGAATATTTCCAATTCTTTTGCTTAAAATATGGCTACTGTGACTGTGAAATTTTGAGTCAAAAAATATCTATTCAGTTTTTATGATCATTTGTGGGTATGAATGTGTAAAGAGTTCACATACTAACTGGCATTTCTTTTTAAAGACATTGTGGATTAAATGAATGATAAAATCACTGCTGTAAATACTCTGAAGTGACTCCTACAGAGAGCCTTTGCTTTCTCTGCTGGTCCCCTCTGTCTGAGAAACACACGTGCGTCCTCCAGCATGGCTCCCTTATGAGGTTTTCTGCTGAAATGCGAGACCCTCAAAAAGAACGTTCATGACTACCTTATCAAAACAGTATACCCTTTGACACTGACCACTCTTCTCACCTTACTTTATTTTCCTTCAGTACCTTCATCTCTACACATGATGACTGACTTATTTTCAAGGCAAGGAACTTTCTCCTCTTAAGCATGATGGTGTCCAAAACTTCTAGAAGTCGCTCATTCGCTAAATAGGTGTTGAATCAGTGAATATATCCAACAACATGGATTAGCTGGCACATGTACACACTCTATATAAAATCTAGCAAATAGAAATTCATTTGCAAATCAGTCTAAAAATAAGTGTTTTCTGTCGCTGGTCAAATGGAACAGAGCCTGTTGAATTCTCTGGCTCAAGGAAAATGTGGGGTTGGAGGCATGAGACAATGTACTGACGACACTTTGCCCTTTCAGCTTCGTAATTATTTTCCGTGTCAAGAACTCCCGGCGAGTCGGTCGCTGGCTTCCTCCTGGATCAGCAGATGTTTGTTATCTTCCCTCTGCAGGTTTCATTTATGTCATATCCCTTTTCTAAAAAGGATTCCACCTTCCCTTGGTCATGTCAATGTTTCTTTCCATTTTGAACTTCCTTTGCTCCTTTATTCTTTGCTATTATCCATTCAAAAGCAACACTAATTTTTTAAGAAAAATAAAGCCGTAAGATTTACATTTTGCAGTAATACTTCACAAAATTATCAAAGTTTCTTTTGCTTATAATATTTCAAAAATTTTAAACCTCTTTAAGTTGTTTTTGGATATTTTGATAGTTTAAGTTATAGAGTTTGGTTGTTTCTTTTCAATCAAAAGATGTATTTTAACAAGATAACATAATAATTCCTTGACTCTAAGATCGAAGCCCTTCACACTGATTTCTCTCTCCTTGATCCTCCCACAATGCCATGTTGTACAAATGCAGGCATTCTTATACGTATTTTTATGCTGGAGCTCAGAGAGGTTCAGTGACTTTCCTTGATTTGGTCAGATGGGTAAACACAGTTCTGGAGTCCAGACCATTTCTCCTTATTTCAGTTTGTTTGGGAAACACTGACACAGTAAAGAGCAATAAAATTGCTACCTTAGATGTTATTAGAGCTTAGTTCAAATTATTAGACATTATTACACACCTGTGCTCCTAAGGCCTCCTTTTGTGTATAGAATTGGAAGGGGAGTCATACTTTCAAGTTTCTGTTCCCCCAAAACTGGGTTCCCCTCTTGGTGCATGTTGGGCCAATAGACACAACCAAGCCAGAAGCTGGGAGAAGGAAGGATTTATTTCTCGCAGCAAGTACGAACACGGGGATCTTTCCTGAACCTCTGTCTATCTGAACAGGAAAGTTTTAAGCTAAAGGTATATGCGTATTCATGAGCGGACTCGAGCAGAGGAAAATCAGCACAGAATTATGTCATCAGGTCAACAGAGTCCAAGCTTTAGTCGATGGAAGTGAGGAGGGTCAGCAGCACCATTCCACCCTCTCTTTGGATGGGGTCAGGTTTCTGGGGAACTCACAGGTATATTGTTGTGTGTATCTGCTGAGGAGCCAGAACCCTGCCCCAAGGCTGCATGTTGCTTCTTAAATGCCCCTCCATTGTTTCTCCCTTCCCTCCCTTAAGGTTGTTAATTACTGAGACCTGTTCAAAGGCGAGCATTGCAGCCAGGCTTAGATCACAAAATGGCTTAGGCCAAAATGGGTTCTTTTATGTCAAGAAAGTCGTTCCTGCCTGTCTTTCTCCAGGGACCCTCTAACCTGTCTGCTTACATTTCTGTGTAGGAACTGCTCATGTCAATGGTGGTGCTGGAGTGACGGTGCCTACAGAGCAGCAGGGGATATCCTGAGTCTAGTTTCCCTCCACTCTCCGGGGGTCCGTTCTGCCCATCCCTTTGAGCCCCTGGAGCCCATTTTGTTGTTCAGTTGCTAAATCGAATCAGACTCTTTGCAACCCCATGGATTGCACCCTGTCCTTCCCCATCTCCTGGAGTTTGCCCAAACTCATGTCCATTGAGTCACTGACGTCACTGAACCATCTCACCTTCCGTCACCTCCTCCTGCCCTCAATCTTTCCCAGTGTCAGAGTCTTTTCTAATGGGTTGGCTCTTTGGGTCAGGTGGCCAAAGGATTGGAGCTTCAGCTTCAGCATCAGTCCTTCCAGTGAATATTCCGGCTTTATTTCCTTTAGGATTGACTGGTTTCATCTCCTTATAGTCCAAGAGACTCTCAAGAGTGTTCTCCAGCACCACGATTTGAGAGCATCAATTCTTCAGCATACATCCATCTGTTACCCAAATCAAGTTCCTATGCCTGATGCACAGTTAGGCCAAGCAAACCCAAATTTGAGCATTTGGAGCAGAAAAAGGCGTATTGCAGGGCCACCAAGAATTAGTGCCTCATATTCAAAATAACCTGAGCTCCCTGAAGGGTTTCTTAGCAAAGCATTTTTAAAACCCAGGTGAGAAAGATGGGGTCACAGGATATGTGATCAGCTCGAGAACAGTTCTCTGATAATAACAGTGCCCATAGATCTGGGGGCTCATGGTCATCAAGTAGTTAATTTTCTCCACTTAGCATCTGTAAAACAACTCAGGAAGTGTGCATCCGATACTGTTATCTTGGCATTTAAGAGAGGAACTACAGCAGGGAACATATGGGGTGGGGCCTGTCCCAGGAAGACCCCATAGGGTCCTGCTTGGTTGCATGTCTCTCCCATAGAACTAAACCTTTCCGCTCACCTCCCATCACCAGCCCCACCGCCGGGTGGCCAGGACTGACCTGATTTAAGCCAGCTGAGCATCCTTCAAGTCAGCGCTAGCAGCAGTGAGCGGATGACTGAGGTCCTAGGACAGATGGTAGCTCTTGTGCAGCAGCTGCCTCAAGCCTGGTCCTGCATCAGTGTGAGGTTCTTTCCAGTCTTCCAGGGCTCCTGGACCTGCAGGAGGGCCTGGCCTGCCCAGAGCTATTACAATACCCTCCAGCCCTCCTGGATCACAACCTCTGTTAGCCTGCATACGGATCACTGATGCTTCAGGTGTGAGTCTTCAAACTCACTCATTTCAGAAACATATTCTATATGAAAATTGCCAGGGCCGGGGCTCTCTAGGCCCAAGCTTTGTCTTGTGAAGAGGAGAAGTAGGGCGAGTAAAAGCATATGACAGATGACTGACATTGGATGCCGTACTTTTTGTGGCAGAAATTAGTCATTAAGTGCCTTCTGGACACTCAGGTATTACAGTTGTATGACCTACGTCTGCAATGGCCGGAGACCAGTTGATGCAGCTGGTCTGGGCTGTGGGATCTGCTTTCTCTTTTCTCTTTGGCCCATCTTTGTTTCCACTGCCCTTTGCCACACTGCAGTTCTGAGCCCTCAGCTTGTTCAAGGCAAGGCTCTCAGACCTGTTCTCCACAACCACAATTGGCCTTGACGTCTGTGACATTTTAACAAAGTCAGAGTTTCTCTAACATTTTTCTTGTGATGGCAACATCGCTCTAGTTTCTGGCAAAGATGCAAATGTTTACTACTAGTGTATTGAGTCCAGTGTTACGATGAGGACTCACTGTCAAGTAGGTCATAATGATAAAAGAAAATTACTACTAAAGAAAAGTGTGTTGTCTTTGAATCAGCAAATATATATACCATCTCATGTAATGTTGTGGGCTTTCCTGGTGGCTCAGTGGCAAATAAGCCACCTGCCAGTGCAGGAGATGCCAGAGATGCGGGTTCAATCCCTGCGTCGGGAAGATCCCCTGGAGAAGGTAACAGCACCCCACTCCAGAATTCTTGCCTGGGGAGTCCCATGGACAAAGGAGCCTGGTGGGCAACAGCCAGTGCCTGGGGTACCAAAGAACTGAACACGGCTTAGAGACTAAAACAACAGCATGAGATTTTGGAGCACAGTCCCAGAACAGGCGGTGTGATAATTTTTTTTTTTTCTTGAAATTGCCTCCAAATAAAATAGGCTTGACTTTTATTTGTTTTACTCTTTTAAAGATATTCATTTACTTATTTGGCTGCTCTGTGTCTTAGTTATAGTGTGGAAGATCATTAGTTGGGGCATGTGGAATCTGGCTCCCCGACCAGGGATCTAACCCAGGCCTCTTGTGTTGGGAGCTCAGAGTCTTACTCTCCTGCCTGTAACTGTGCCCGCCCACCCATGAGCCACTAAAACCTGATTACAGTGGATAAAAGGAGTGTAAACAATGCTCAGTTTAAAATGCCTCATTTCAGAACTGTGCACAGTGCTTAAGTATGCAAAGGTATTTTGCACAAATGTCTCCACAGGGAAACACCGTGAACTTTCAGTTCTATCAAGAACATGCTAATAAAAAAAGCAAGTATAGTATACTATTCAAATATTTAATAATTTTACTATTGCATTTTTCATTGTACCAGCACGTAGAAATTCTGATGTCCACCAAAATATCCCTTATCTTAATAAGAGAGTAAACATTTCTTAATACCCATTTATGAGAAGATTTTTGTATGTACCCTCAGCTCATGTCACAACTTAAAAGATCAGCAGGTCCTTTTACTGTTCAACATTGGATATTTTTAACTGCTTGGAATCAAGGAATGTCAATAAAGTTAAAACTCTAAATCTACGATGGATAACTTTTATTTAACTATACGACATTTGGATATAATGACTGCTTCCTAGTTTTTTTACACTTGTAAGTCCTTGGAATATTATCAAAACCTTCAGAAGCAGGAGGAACTGACAGCAGGAACTCAAGGCGTATCATACTTAAATATATTCCTGGAAAATACCAGCATGAGATAATATTCACTGTGATGTTGGCATTTGATAAATCAGATGCAATGAACCTAATTATGCAAAACAGTTATTTTGAATCTATCACTCATTGGAACGCTGTCTAAACCAGAATTTATTTAATTACTAGCAAAAGGAAAGGTAAGAACTTGCCAACTTTATTCCCTTCCCTTGCCTCAAAACATTCAGTGATTGTTATCAAGATTGAATTCATGGAAGCCCCAACCTTGCCCCAGTCCTTTGGAATGGCTCTGTTTTCTGTTGATTTAAATGTAAAGCAGCCTATGTGAAACACACCAGCGAAACCTTTGTTTGTTGGCAGTTTCAAAACTTTTGAATGGCTTTATCCTTAAGTAGACTAGACGAGAATATTAAAATCTTTGAGGTTAGACGATCCTGAAGAAGCAGCCAGTCATTGCACGTTGAAGATGTTGGCTTTAAAGTGGCCAACAGTGAAGGTGGTGGACTGGCAGGACAGAGAGAGAGAACTGCCCACAGACACCACTAAAATCAAGGAAGTGCAACTCCCTCTTGCTTTCAGCTAAAATGGAAGGTTCCCAATTGGGACTGTTCAAAGGCAGCTGACAGTTAAATCCAGGTGTACCAGGCAGGTTATTAGCTTTGGAGATTTGTCTGAAGGGTCTTGCTAAACTCATCTGTAGCCTCACTTGGGTTTGTGTGGTCCTGTCCTCACCATCGCTGGGGAACCATCTCTCCTTGGTGCCCCTTCCGTGTCCCTAGGTGTCCTCCACTCCATTTGTGCCCACGGAGATGATTCCCCTGGCATGTCTACTCCTGGCATTCTGGCCATCCCTCTGATGAAGTATTTGCTCTCCATCAACATCTTCTTGTGTGTCAGCTCAAGCTCTTAGCCCTCCTATGACTGTGCTCCTCTTGTGCGGATTCCCTGGTCCACAGCACTGCTTCAAAGCCGCACCTCTTCCCACACAATGCAAAAAACACTAAACCGAAAAAAAAAAAAAAAAACAGAAAAGTCCAAAGACACAAATAAGGATTTACAATAATGTGTAGCCTTAATTTAGAAATAAAGCCAGTTTGTGGCAACCGTTTGAACTGTTTCAGAGGAAGGTAGAGTAGATACCAATCTTTCCATTTGGAGGGTAAGAATAAAGGAAAT
Source organism: Connochaetes taurinus (assembly GCA_006408615.1). Classification (NCBI taxonomy): domain Eukaryota; kingdom Metazoa; phylum Chordata; class Mammalia; order Artiodactyla; family Bovidae; genus Connochaetes; species Connochaetes taurinus. Next base: position 98,524 of record SJXO01004638.1, read on the forward strand.
ATCACTTTAAAACCTTTTTTTTTTTTTTTAAATCTGCTTCTCTCGGGGATTTAGGCTGTTGTAAGGCTGAACATCTTGGTTCACTCATTGTCCAGGGGAAAAACCGCTGATGAAGATAAATTCTGGTCCACTTTTTCGGAATAGCATCAAGATGGCTTGCCTCTGTGGCTTATTTACCTGCTCATACTTTAAATAAGAACTGCCACCGTAAAATTTCAGGAGCAAGAATTGTGAACTAATAAGAGCTTTTTAGGGGTGACTTCAGTCTGCCTGGCTTCTTCAGTGAGGAAACCTGCTCTGGTTGTTAGGCTGAGAAAAACGTGTTCCGCTGGCCCTGTTCAATGTGGGTTTATCTCAGCATCATTATCACCCATATTCAGAGATCAGACTCGGGAGCAAAGCGAGGCGGCTGGGTGATGCTGATAAGCTGACAAGCTTGTCCTCTTGCTACCATTGCGCGCCGTTCACTGGATTTTCTGCAGATTTCAACATTTCTGTCCCCCTCCCCAAATTTGAACATGTCTTGGATAAAACAAGTTCTGTCTGAACATCGGGCGAGTCTGACTGTCTCCTTGTTCCTTCCTTCCAGCTGGGTCCCGGGCCTCGTACAGCAGCCAGCACGGCCACCTGGGCCCCGAGCTGCGGGCCCTGCAATCTCCGGAGCACCACATCGACCCCATCTATGAAGACCGCGTCTATCAGAAGCCCCCCATGAGGAGTCTCAGCCAGAGCCAGGGGGACCCTCTGCCGCCAGCACACACGGGCACGTACCGCACGAGCACAGGTGTGTACTCAGGACCCCCGGGGGGCTGTCCACAAGGGAGTGGGGAAGGCGGCTGTCCAGAGTGGGTGGCCTGTCCCAGAGGGGGGCTGTCCACACCAGGGGGGCCTCTCCACAGAGGGGTGGTCTGTCCACAGTAGGGTGGCCTGCCTGCGGGGGCATGGCCTGTCCCAGAAGGGGGCCTTTGCACACCAGGGGGGCCTCTCCACAGAGGCGTGGTCTGTCTGTAGTGGTGTGGCCCTCCCACAGAGGGCTGGGTCTGCTTGGAAGCTTAAATAACACTCCCTTGTGAAAGGGTGTGTGCGTGTATGATGGTGTCCTCTCTCCTCAGAAGCATTATGAAATGACCTGCTTTTCTCATTAACGTTTCTGATGATGATAAAAAACCAAATATGACTCCAGTTGAGCTCCCTGAGTAGATTGTAAATGAAAGAAGTCTGGAGGTGGGGAGTGGGGGTTAGCGTATCTTGTCACATAGGCAAATCGAAAGTCGTAGTACTAATTTTTTTGTAAATCATTATTAATGTATTTAATGAGTATAATTGCTTTAAGAAAGCAGAGGACGTATAAAGGCATATGTGCTTACCTAAGGCTGGTAAGTGTCTTTTTAATGGTACAGTATGCCTGTTTGAGGGATTCCCACTGGCTCAGATGGTAAAGAATCTGCCTGCAATTCAGGAGACCTGGATTTGATCCCTGGGTTGGGAAGATCCCTTGGAGAAGGGAGTGGCTACCCATTCCAGTATTCTTGCCTGGGAAACCCATGGACAGAGAAGCCTGGAGGGCTACAGTCCATGGAATTGCAGTTGGAGACCATTAAGTGACTAACACTTTTCTACCTCTTTGGCAACCTTGGGAGCAAAACAACATATTTACTAAAAATGTAGCATATTTGGTAAGGCCAACTGAGAATTTACTTCATACACACTATTAGGCTGAATCATAGGAAATTATAATTTAGTGGTTGGTCACTGGTACTTGCATATATGGTTCAACTCTCTAGCTCTCCTGGATTAAGTATATATTTTGAATTGAACACAACCATAGGCCACGAGAAGAAGGACAAGTGTTTTCCAGAACATGAAGCTGTTTGCAAAATAACTAGTTAAAGGTCACGATTAAATTTGTTGGAGAACACTCAGCTTAACTATAAGATCAATATAATTAAGAAGATACAGAGAATTGCACTTGGTCTAAAGCCTCCCATGGCTGAGTAAACTTAGAGAATATTATGGTGCTGGTTTGCAGACACTAGAGCTGCCTGCATTTCTAATCATACACGTTATCCCAGTCAGGGGCCAAGATATGGGGATGCTGAAGCTGTGGTCCAAGACTTGGCATCAGGCTCTGCATCTCCAGACTGTTGTAACTTCCAGTTCCCAAGAAGTAGATCATAGCAATTCTGTTAAACTGTATTATGACACTAAATTATATGTTTTGAAATCTAGGCAAGCTAAGTTGCTTTTATAGCTGATTATTGATATTTGCATTTCAATATTTCACTCTATCATAGGAAGAGAGGCACAAAATACTCCTTTAGTTTACTCTTGATGTTGTAAGTACCATCCAGTGTTAATAATACATATCTTGGTTTAGATAGAAAGAATACCCATTTATTCTTCTGTCAGAGTTTCTCTTACCTTCAGCCTGCTTAATTTGCTTCAGGCTGGGGCTGGACTATTTTTGCATTTAGTTGTTGCATATTATTAGCTAAGGTAATTTTATTTCCACACAATCCCTTAAAAAAGACGAAGATAACCATCTCGGTGACATTCAATATCTAATTTGAAGAAACACTGACAACAAAAGGGATTATGTTGGTTCCCTGTTCAATATTCATATGCTCTTAGAATTAGCTCTTGTTGATAAACTTCTGGGGGCTTAATGAAAAATCAACTGCAAGAGGAAAAAAAGTATTTTATTCATCAATGCCAAGTTAGAGGCAAGGGAAAGATGTTCACACTTTTAAAGAAACAATGATAACAATAAAACTAGTGTTTTCTCTAAGCCGGGGCTTGGCAAACTTTGGCTTATGGTCTAAATCCATCTGGTCACCTGTCTTAGCAGTGCTTGTGGGTTAAAAGTGATCATTGCCTTATAAAATGATTTGCAGTCAAAAGATGGATACTATTTTGTGATATGTAAGAAGCATATGAAATCCAAGTTTCTGAGCCCATACATGGCCACCCCCAGTTGCTTTCAGATCGTCTGGAGTTGCTGTCACTCTGCAGTGGCCCAGGGCAATAGTTGTGACAGAGACCATGTGGTCAGTCAAGCTGCAGATACTCACTTTCCGGCCCTTTACAGGAAGAGTTTGCTGCCTCCTGGCCTCAGTCGTCCAAGGAGAACCAGACTGAATGAGTGAATGAGTGCTTTTTCTCCTGTCTCTCCTCTGAAAGAAGGCAGAAGTGTTCTGAGTGCTTCAGAGGGGACAGTCTGTTTGCCCAGCCTTTCCCCTGTAACAGTAATCTCTTGCCCCGGCCGAGATCTGCTGAGGTGTGACATCCACAGGCCCAAGGCCCCATTCCTGCCCACATCTTTGAAATTGAGGCACTTTTGAAGGACTGTGCTGTTTTCATAAGGCTACAGAAATTGCCAGAATTGCCGGGGTGGTCTCTTGAGGATAGGTGGGGGGAACGTCACTCCTCCAGCTCCTGGGCATAAAGCTACAAGCCCTCTTTCCTTCCCACCAGGTCAGATTACTCCTTCTTCCTACACTGAATTCATGACAAGCCCTTCCCCTTCCCTGACTTACTGTGCAACTCCAGGGCCTATCTCTATCAGAACCTGCATGGTTGAGAAAATGCTTTTAGCCCAGGTATATGTCTCTCCCTTGGCTTCCCAGGTGGCCGTAGTGGTAGAGAATCTGCCTCCCAATGCAGGAGATGTAAGAGACATGGGTTCCATCCCTGTGTTGGGACGATCCCCTGGAGAAAGGAATGGCAACACACTCCAGTATTCTTGCCTAGAGAATTCCATGGACAGAGGAGCCTGGTGGGCTCCAGTTCATGGGGTCCCAAAGAGTCGNTGGTAGAGAATCTGCCTCCCAATGCAGGAGATGTAAGAGACATGGGTTCCATCCCTGTGTTGGGACGATCCCCTGGAGAAAGGAATGGCAACACACTCCAGTATTCTTGCCTAGAGAATTCCATGGACAGAGGAGCCTGGTGGGCTCCAGTTCATGGGGTCCCAAAGAGTCGGACACGACTGAAGCACGCAACATGCACAAATCTGTTGCTTATAAATTACCTCCGTATTATACAATATTATTACATTCTGGCTAGTAAATTCAGAATTTAACTTTAATAAAGAAACATTTTAAGATTGCTTTCCCATATCCAGAGGGTCATTTTTCACATCCTTCATGTTATATGCACCCCACCACTACTGATGCAGACGTTTAGGAAGCTTCCAGAGCCAGAGCAAATACCCTAATTCCTTATGAGACGAGGACATGTTCTTAGGAGGCCTATTAGATGTGACGTGTTCAGGAGCTGCAGACTTTAGGCTCAGGCTGGTCGCCAAGGTGCCTCTCCAGTCTTACCTCTCTGCCATTAAGTAAGGCCACTGGCTGGGGGTCCTTCAGTTCCATCTGTAGATAGTTTCCAGAGATCCGTTGAGGAGAGTGGGGCAGGGGAATTGAAGGCCAGTTGCCCGTCTTCAAGGAGTCACCACTCATGAATGAAGTCAAGGGTACTGTCCTAAACAACTCTGTAATTACAAGCTGGTGCCACAACATCAAGCAGCTGAGACAGGATGGCAAAAGCACGGAGCCTATTGCCGCACTCAGGGATGGTTCCAAGGGCTTGGAATATATTTACTAATCTTTAGAACCGCCCTGTGGAGGAGGTGGTATTATATCCACTGGTTTCTGGGCAGGGAGTGGGGCTGTGGGATGGTGTCCACCCTTGGCCCCTCAGTGCTGCAGCTCTGCATCTATCTGGCATTATCATCTGTGGCTTCTCTTCTTGCCCAGTTCTGCTCACCCTTGTGCTGACTAAACCTGGGCCTCCCTTACTCCAGACACCACTAGGGCCATCCTGAGTTATAGATTGTGCTAGAACTGAGAGATACCCTGAGATGACTATACGGAGAAGAACAGGAAACAGCTGTAGTCCTTGAAGATGAGACAGGTTAAAGCTTCCTAACTCTCCCCACTAAAGGTGATTTCTCACTTAGCTTTTTCTCCTACGCCCAACCTACAGTGTCTTTTTCCATCTCTCCTTCTTGGCTTCCGTAGTTAGCCTCTCAAGAGTACTGGAGTGGGGTGCCATTGCCTTCTCCATGTTACTTTATTACAAAGACTAATTTTAATCCCAGAAACCAACTCAGACAAGGAGCGCAATCTACCTTTGGGTGGTCAGAAAGGTCCCTAAGGCTTTCCTTAACCAAAGAATTGTGGTTCAGCCAGCTCGGTGGTGTTTGATTCTTTGTGACCACATGGACTGCAGCATGCCAGGCTTCCCTGTCGTTCACTGTCTCCTGGAACTTGTTAAAACTCATGTCCATTGAGTTGGTGATGCTGTCCAACTGTCTTGTTCTCTGTTGTCCCCTTCTCCTCCTGCCCTCAATTTTTCCCAGTATTAGGTCTTTTTTCCAATAGTTGGCTTTTTGCATCAGGTGGCCAAAGTATTGGAGCTTCAGCTTCAGCATCAGTCCTTCCAATGGATATTCAGAGTTGGTTTCCTTTATCATTGACTGGTTTGATCTCCTTGCAGCCCAAGGGACTCTCAAGAGTCTTATCCAGCATAATTGTTCGAAAGAAACAGCTCTTCGGCCTTTAGCCTTTTCTTTGTCTAGCTCTCATAGTCATACTGGAAAAACCATAGTTTTGACTATACAGACCTTTGTAGGCAAAATAATGCCTCTACTTTTTAATACACTGTCTAGGTTTGTCATTGCTTTTTCTCCCAAGGAACAAGGGTCTTTTATTTTCATGGCTGCAGTCACCATCCACAGTGATTTTGGAGCCCAAGAAAATAAAGTCTGTCACTGTTTTCATTGTTTCCCCATCTATTTGCCATGAGGTGATGGGACCAGATGCTGTGATCTTTGTTTTTTGAATGTTGAGTTTTAAGCCAGCTTTTTCACTCTCCTCTTTCCCTTCCATCAAGAGGCTCTTTAATTCCTCTTCTCTTTCTATGTAAGGGTGGTGTCATCTTCATGTCTGAGGTTATTGACATTTCTCCCGGCAGTCTTGATTCAAGCTTGTGCTTCATCCAGCCTGGCATTTCTCATGATGTACTCTGCATATAAGTTAAATAAGTAAGGTGACAATATACAGCCTTGACGTACTCCTTTCCCAATTTGGAACCAGTCTGTTGTTCCATGTCTGGTTCTAACTGTTGCTTCTTGACCTGCATACAGGTTTCTCAGGAGGCAGAGAAAAGTGGTCTGGTATTCCCATCTCTTTAAGAATTTTCCACAGTTTATTGTGATCTACACAGTCAAAGGCTTTAGCATATTCAGTGAAACAGAAGTAGATGTTTTTCTGAAATTCTCTTGCTTTTTCTATGATACAATGGATGTTGGCAATTTTATCTCCAAAAAGTTACCTAACCTTGATGTGTTAGAGACTTACATACATGCATTTGTATACATTTGTGTACATGTTGGAGGATCAGGATTGGCAGATCTCACTTCTTGCCTGTTTTCTGCTGCAGGCTGCTGGGTGGTGATGCATACAGTAGGGTTCACAACTCACACACACAGTCAACTGGATTTTATTCAGCCAAGCTGGCACTCTGTGGGCCATGCCTAGGCCAGGGAGTAGCGCCTGAAGAGTAACTCCTGCCCCTATCCCAGACCTCACTCTGACCCTTTGTGCTCAGGCACCCCAGCCAGTGCTGGACAGTGTCAACAACAGCAACAAAAAGCACAACATGAGAGTTGTGAGCTAAGTCTTATTTGGGGCAAAATGAGGACTATAACCTGGGAGACAGCATCTCAGAGAGCTCTGAGAAACTTCTCCAAAGAAGTATGGGGGAAAGTCAGGATATGTGTGATTTTAGTGGAAGGGGAATGCATGCAATCAAGCACACATTTTGTAGAAGGTTGCTGCTTTTGTGAAGAACAGATGTCAGCATTTATGATTTTAGTGCTTTTCTCGATGCGAAGAGATTGGGCTCATAAAACCATTTCCTGAAAATAACTAGCTGAAGATTTGTTCTGCCAGTTTTGCCCCAAGCAGAGTGCCTCATTCCAGATCTCCACCCTGAACTCCTTTCAGGGGTGTTGAAGGTCAGCAGTCACAGCCTCTTGTGATTTAATCCTTGTAGAGGCAGATGGCAAGTGCCAGTTTTTAGCTGGCAACAAGACCTGCAGACCTTTCCACACTACCCAGTCCCAGCAGAAGGGAGCAGGCTCTGCAATGACCTGCCAGCCTCCCTGGGCTTGGATGTGGTCTTTGTAGTGAGGCAGAGATAGTAGAGCAGTGGCCTACATGCATCAGGATGGGATTGGGACAGGAAGCAGCATGGTGGCCCCAAAGCAGCAAAGTGATCCCAAAAGGGTCAGTTCGTGAATCAGCAGTGGTCCCCACTCATCTCCCCAAATGCATCCCTCCTCTCTCCCTGCACAGGGAGGCCGATCATGTGCCTGCAGCAGAGAGACCAGGCCAATGAGTGAAGAGTGGGATGGTGGAGCAAATACCCCCAACTGCTCTTCTGGGACCATCCACCTAATGTCTGAGGCCTCACTTCTTTCACAGTGAAAATTTGAAGAGGCACTCTTTTAACTAGGATGTCTGTTTAAATAAAACATACCTTTTGTCTGGGATAAGGGCTTGTCCAAATCAGAGCTTATATAATAAGGAGCACAGCCAGACAAAGACTGTGTGATACTCAAGGATTTGTGTGTGGTGAAGTCTATTAAACTGAAACTAAATAACACAGATTTTTATTTCAAACTCAAGCATTTCAGTGACTGTCTACTTAGGAGTCATTTGATTAACACAAATACTTGACTCTGACAACCCCCCATAACATCTTTCTAAACTAGCAAAAGTGGCCAACATCTGCTGAGATGCTAGTCTTGTGAATCTCCTTTTAGATAAATGTGATCCTGAGTGGAGGAAACAAGCTTTCTATGGTGAATGTGTCAGCTTGTAATAAAGAATGAATTATCATAGGTACATAGCAAGGGGAAAATCTGCTAAATATCCTGATGAGATTGACAAGTATTACAATATAAAAAGGAAGAAAAATGTGATGAAAATATTTGCCTGGATGGCAAAAGCATTATTTTAAAATTTTAATTTTCTGCAATAATAGCTATTACTTCATAAAGTTAAAGAGCGATTACATATCTACTTTACTTTTGTAAAATTTTACTACTATTCTTCAATAAAATATAACTAACATTTTCAATTAAAATCATCATTTGAGTCCACGAAAGGTAGAATATTAACAGTTTATTACTTATTAAATGCTGTTACTTCAAATTATAAAAATGACTACTTCCCATTAGAACAAGTCAGATTTGATCCTCTATAACCTCTTAGTTTAAAATTTTACCTCTTTTAAGTCTAAAAAGTCAGGGGTACATTATTACCCAGTTGGAAATTTTTAATGAGTCTAATGATAAATATCATCTTAAAATCAAGGAGAGCTTCTAGATTCTTAGCTATATCAATTCACCAAAATGGTAGAAATACAAAGTCTAATTACAGCTGAAGGAGAACAGAGTGTTTGCTGGTAGATCAGTTGATAAAATTTGAAAACAGCAGCAAGCCTGGTGGACTGCAGTCCCCGGGTCACAAAACAGACACAACTCAGCGACTGAACAACAGCAGCAAGCAACCACATCAATAATCAACATCAACACCAATAATGAGTCCATTACTACTGAAAATCCAGCATTAAATGCCTCTCCTCCACAAACATGATGACATATGAAGTTAAAAAGAATTGTGTCAAATTTACCCTTGGATATTTTTTCATTGACCCTGATGCTGGGAAAGATTCAAGGCAAAAAGAGAAGGGGGCGACAGAGGATGAGATGATTAGATAGCATCACTGACTCAATGGACATGAGTTTGAGCAAACTCTGGGAAATAGTGAAGGACAGGGGAGCCTGGCATGCTGCAATGCATGAGGTTGCAAAGAGTCGGACATGATTTAGTGACTGAACACATCTTTCTGTTGAGCTTACTTTGGATCAACCTGTGCAGACTGCAGAAAATTGGAAAGATATTTATGGTTCAGTTCTAGATGATAATACTATTGGGAATATAGTAGATTAGGTAAAGTTTCCTCATTTCTGAAATGATAAAGTCATTGTTATTTAAGTAATAACTTTACAAGTATATAGGCTGGCACTTCCCTAGCGGTCAGTGGTTAAGACTGCACCTTCCAATGCAGGAGGTGTGGGTTCAATCCCTGGTCCGGAAGCTAAGATCACACAGGCCTCATGGCCAAAGAACCAGAACATAAAACAGAAGCAATATGGTAAAAATTCAATAAAGAGTTTAGAAACATATCTCATCAAAAAAAAAAAAATCTAAAAGGAAAAAAATTACAGGCCATGTTCTTGGACCCATTGTCACCTCAGCCATCTTTATTTTCTAAACTTGCAGAAGGAATATTATTTAATTAGCTTGTTGTTTGCTTCCTTTATATTTTATAGCATGTGTAAAAGTATTTTATGTTTTCATATTTCTATCTATATAAATATGCATAAAAGCAAAGATAAATAATACAAAACCATAAATAAATGTTTTTCTTTCCTCTGTTGAACCCTACTTTATATTCCATCCCCCAAGTTTCTTCAAGTGCCAGAGTCTTGTACTTTACTCTGTTCTTTTTTTTCCCTCTTTCAGTAAATAATGCATGTAACCGTCTCTTCATCAAAATAGGATGTTTGATTTTTATTGAAAAGGATCTCTCTTCCCTTCTTTCAAACAGACACCACACGAATCTGTTTTTTTGTTTGTTTGTTTGTTTTTTCTTTTCTCTCTACACACTAAACCTTTATTTGTGTAGCTCTACGGAAAACAGATAATGTCATGAACAGCATGAAAAGGTGACGTATCAAGTCAACTGCTGAAGAAGCTACTTTAAAAATCTCCCCAAAGAGACCAGCAGTGTGGTTCATGGAGATGTAAGCGCTTATTGAGGGGAGAAGGGGCTCTTTGCAGAGCAGGTGAGATGAGAGAGGAGTGTTTACAGAGCTGACAAAGTACCCTTTACGTCAAATATTTGGCATAAGAAGGTTCAACTGAGTAGAGTAATCCTCTAAGGTAGGTGATTTGGCCAACGGAGCTCTAACTCAAATGAGAGAAAACATATACCAGGACAGAAATTAAGCGAAATTTTGCATTAAAGAAAAAAGTCTGTTAATTGTGTGATCAGTATCAGCTTATCTGTATTAATAGAGAGTCACAGTCTTCATCAGCCACACCACAGTCTCAACAGGCATGGCACAAAGGGAGAATTCAGTCCTTCTCTGTTGAAATCATTCCTTTACATCATGCTTTAAAAAAAAATAAGGCATTACATCATTTGAGATCTGTTCGTTTCTCATGCATTTTCCTCTATATATGATCATATACGCTTAGTCGTTCAGTTGTGTCTGACCCTTTGAAACCCCATGGACTGTAGCTCACCCACCAGGCTCCTCTGTCCATGGGATTCTCCAGACAAGAATACTGGAGTAGGTTGCCAGTTCCTTTTCCAGGGCATCTTCCCAACCCAGGGAACAAACCAGCATCTCCTGCACCTCCTGCATTGATTGACAGATGGATTCTTTACCCCTGAACCACCTGGGAAGACCCACGTGATCATATAATCTACCCTTTAAAACAGTCGGTTTTTCTCTCCGTTTGTATTGCTATTTTGCATTATTTTTCCTTGCATTGATCAGTCTCTAATTTATTTGAATTGTGCAATATCCATTTGAATTAATATTTTGAAATTCTTATCAGGTACCCTGTGTTTTGTGACCTAAGAGAAGTCGAAACTATGGCTTCAGGAATGATACTTCTGAAAGGCCATTTGTTAAATGATACAAATGTGATTGTCATTTTTAAATAAGATCTTTCTGAAAATCGTTTACCTGCCTTAGATTTCATAGTCTACCCACTTTTTTTAATATAATAATATCACTGATTAAACTAAGACTCAAAACACTTTAAAATTAAAATTAAGATAAGTATATGTATCCTATTCTTGATTTTCCCAGAAATAAAGATATTTCTGAATATCAATAAATTCAATTAAATAAGAAATGGTATAAATTTGCACACCAAGGTGTAATAATTTTTTCCTATATTATTCAAGTTGTTGTTCCTTATTATAGACCCATCTCTTCTCTGTACTTTTGGGAGATGTTTCCCTTAATTTTAGGCCTCTCATGAATTTTTCTAAGTTTTCTCATTATGTTAGGTACTTCAGTAATACACATATTTGAGATTATAAACCTGGTCCAGTTTATAAAGCTGGTAGTTGTGATTATAAACTCTGGAAGCGGGGTTCAAGGGTTTGAATTCCTTTACTAAATATAAGGCAAACTTGGGCAAGTTATAGCATCTCTCTGTGCCTGTTTCCCACTTGTAAAGTGACAGCACATTTATTATAGTATTGGGTTGTTGGAGGAAATAAGAGTCAGTCAGTTAGTTCAGTCACTCAGTTGTGTCCAACTCTTTGTGACCTCATGGACTGCAGTTTGCGAGGCCTCTCTGTCCATCGCCAACTCCCAGAGTTTACTTAAACCCATGTCCATTGAGTCAGTGATGCCATCCAGCCACCTCATCCTCTGTCATCCCCTTCAATCTTTCCCAGCATCAGGGTCTTTTCTAATGAGTCAGTTCTTCATATCAGGTAGCCAAAGTATTGGCATTTCAGCTTCAGCATCAGTCCTTCCAATGAATATTCAGGACTGATTTCCTTTAGGATGGACTGGTTGGATCTCCTTGTAGTCCAAGGGACTCTCAAGAGTCTTCTCCAACACCACAGTTCAAAAGCATCAATTCTTCAGTGCTCAGCTTTCTTTATAGTCCAGCTTTCACATCCATACATGGTTACTGGAAAAGCCATAGCCTTGACTAGATGGACCTTTGTTGGCAAAGTAACATCTCTGCTTTTTAATATGCTGTCTAGGTTGGTCATAACTTTTCTTCCAAGGAGCAAGCATCTTTTAATTTCATGGCTGCAGTCACCATCTGCAGTGATTTTGGAACCCAGAAAAATAAAGTCTCTCACTGTTTCCACTGTTTCCCCATCTATTTGCCATGAAGTGATGGGACTGGGTGACATGATCTTAGTTTTCTGAATGTTGAGTTTTAAGCCAACTTTTTCACTCTCACTTTCATCAAGAGGCTCTTTAGTTCTTCACTTTCTGCCATAAGGGTGGTGTCATCTTCATGTCTGAGGTTATTGATATTTCTCCCGGAAATCTTGATTCAAGCTTGTGCTTCATCCAGCCTGGCATTTCTCATGATGTACTCTACATATAAGTTAAATAAGCAGGGTGACAATATACAGCCTTGTATTTCCCTTTCCCTATTTGGAACCAGTCTGTTGTTCCCATAACCTGCATGGAACTGTTCTAAGTGTTGCTTCCTGATCTGCATGCAGATTTCTCAAGAGGCAGATCAGGTGGTCTGGTATTCCCATCTCTTTAAGAATTTTCCAGAGTTTGTTGTGGTCCACACAGTCAAAGGTTTTGGCATAGTCATGTGTTTTTCTGGAACTCTCTTGCTTTTTCGATGATCCAGTAGATGTTGGCAATTTATTCTAGTATTGGGTTGTTGGAGGAAATAAGAGTACACACTAGTTAAACACTTCCAGTAGTTATAAAGTCTGATATCCACTTTATATCGGGCAAGGACTTGTTACTCCATGTGTTATATCCAATCTCTTTCCTAACGTGAACTGATTTCAACATTATTGAGTGAAGTCTGAGTGAGTGAAGTCGCTGTCATGTCTGCCTGTTTGTGACCCCATGGTCTGTAGCCCACCAGGCTCCTGCATCCATGGGATATTTTAGGCAAGAATACTGGAGTGGGTTGCCATTTCCTTCTCCAGAGGATCTTCCTGACCTGGGGATCAAACCCAGGTCTTCCGCATTGCGGGCAGATGCTTTACCATCTGAGCCACCAGGGAATCCCTTTCAACATTATTAAGTAGTAGTAATAATAGTTGTTGTTCAATCCCTGAGTCATGTCTGACTCTTTGCCACCCCATAGACTGTAGCATGCTAGACTCCCCTGTCCTTCACCATCTTCCCCTGGAGCTTGCTCAGATTCATGTCCATCACATTGGTAATGCCATCCAACCATCTCATTCTCTGCCGTCCCCTTCTCCTTCTGCCCTCAATCTTTCCCAGCATCGGGGTCTTTTGCAATGAGCCAGCTCTTCACATCAGGTTGTTTTGCACTTACTAGGCATTAATAGCTTTTCTTGCCTTTAAAATAAATGGTCATCCCATTGGGCCCTTGTCTTTTCACTTAACAGTCAGGAAACTGGGGCTTTGAGAACTCAAGTTACTTGCCAGATACAAATGATTGACTCGAAAGCCCAGATGTGGCCCTGATTGTTAGCTGCAGAAGCCAAGCTCTGAATGTGGAGTTCCCTGACATTTCATCCCCAAAAGGCCAGTGCCAGTGTCGAATATATATCTGAGCCTAAGAACATTCATGAACTGCCCTTCACCTTTTCTTCTCCTCTTACTGGGAGACGTTGTCTTCTTGTTCCTGCTCTGTTAATTGCATTTCACACTCTACTTGCACCTTTTGGTCCAGTCTCCCTTGCAGCTTACGTGATCTTAGTTCCCCAAGCAGGGACTGAGCTGTTCCCCCTGAATTGAGAATGCGGAGTCTTAACCGCTAGATCGCTAGAGAACTCCCTATTCTCTTAAAATTCGTTCATTCCTCTGATATTTTTTTTAACTTATCATTTTTTAACAATAGTATTTTGTCATGTTTTAGTCTCCTTTGTTTTTTAACATTTTATGTTTCAGCATTAAATCATCATCCTTTCCATTTTGCCTTCCCTTCCTATTAACTGCTGTATTTTAAAGTATTAGTAACAAATAATTTTGTATAGAAAATGATTTTTCTAATATTAGTAACCCTTTTTAGGAAGCTTTAATATAGATATTTAGTTCCTGAATGAAAAAATTGTATTTATCTGAAAAAAATGTCAGGTTATCATTCGTTTTCCCTTTTGCCTTCAATTTGCTGACTGGCTTTTCACAACTCATCTAGAAAATGAAACTTTGTTTACCTCTGGGCATTTGTAGCATGGTTATGCCTGGCCTGAATTTTAAATCCCTGTTCCCATGACATATAGCACATTGTTCATAAATATTAAAATGTGAATTTTAATTAGACATGCTTGCAAAATTCTGGAGAAAATATAAATGTTCCAGAAACTGCATAAAGACATAAGACAGATTTTCTGGTTGTGAACTTAATTTTTTATTAGTCTAATCTAATGACTTTGAAACTTAATCCATCAGGGCAACCCTTGTCATTTCAAAACCTGAGTCTTTTGGGAGTATACACACTTTTTGTTTAGAAAGTTTTCTTAAATATTTTTCTTGTCTTCACTGTGTCATGGTGTCTGGTCTCCTGACTTTGGTTATTGTAAGATTAAGTTTTAAAAGGTCATTGGAAATGAGAAGCCCTGACCTCTTAATTAAAATCAGTTCTCATATTAGAATGTATTTCTCCAGTTCACTTTGCAACTTTCTTTTTTATCATTTTGACATGAAATCCTCAACTTCCTTTAATATTAAACTAGTATTGTTTTCTTTCTTTTGTATTTGATTTTGAATAGGTCTTCTATTGTGAGAGAGAATAAGTTTTATCACCATTTACTGGGTAGTGCTCAAAAAGTCTGAGTTGTAGGCTGTGATTGATAATTGGAATCTAATTCTGTATGGAGCTTGCATGTTATAAATGGTCATATCTAGACATAGGATATATTTTTTATGAAGTTTAGCTAATTTACAAAGTTGTGTTAGCTTCAAGCGTACACCAAAGTGGTTCAGTCTCATATATATATATATATGAATATATATATTTGTCTTTTTTCCAGTTTCTTTTCCCATATAGTTTGTTGCAAAATATTGAGTAGAGTTTCCTATGCTCTAGGGTAGGTCCTTTTTGGTTATCTATTTTATATATAGTAGTGTGTATATGTTTGTTCTGAGCTAGAAAGTAAAGATGCCAACTAATATTAATCATGGATAATGATCAAACAGTTGTTAACAAATCACATTCTATTAATATGGAAGATGCTATTTTCATTGTATAGGTCACCTAAATCTTAGATGTCAAGTATTTTTGAGAACCAGATAAAAATAATGATAGGAAACAAACTCCAGAAAACCCAGGAAGGAAACAAAAAGCTGAAATTCAGCTTGGAAATAGTCAAACCGATTTTAGTAACTGGCGTCAGATCTTCCGACAATTTAGGCGTTATTGAAAAGATGCAAAAACTTCTGGAAAAGCCAAGTCAGCACCTTATTTTGTCTGTGTAGCAGTCGGGTGGGTCTTCATCGCCTCTGGCATGCCTACCCTTCACCAAGTGTATTTGTTAGTATGACAGCTCAAGTTGAAAAAGAGACATATAAAAATCTTGTGGGTGTTGAACTTTACAAGAACTGTCCAGTCCTGCATTTAATGCTCTAGCACTAATTACAGACCCATGTCCGCCTCCACCCCCACGGATACACGCCCCCTCACTTTTCCTTGTTTGCTTTTATTTCGGAAAAATTAACCACATTACTAAATGTTTCACACCCTTCAGAAAATTTTATCATCCCCTGAACGAACACTGCCTGAATTTTCTCAGCTGAAACAATGAAGAACTCACTGCCCATGAGTCCTTGGAAAATATCCCTTCCATTTCTTCTGGGTTTTAGCTCCATACAGAGTTTACTTGTCAGATGAACAGACCTCTTCCTGGAAGTCAGTAAGCAGGAAACACATCACAGAGGCATTTTCATCCGAGAGATGAAAGGGTTGTTCCTGAAATATTGGGTTGGCCTGAAAGTTCGTTCAGGTTCTTCCCTAAGATGGAATGGAAAAACCCCAACGAAGTTTTGGGCCAACGGAATAGCATGCTAATTATCATTGCAGTGGATAACATTGGATGCGTTAGTTCAAATGTAACAATTTTGTTAATTCTTTCAAACCCTTGTGTGTGTGTTTTTTTTTTTTATGTGTGTAATTTTCCCCCTGCCTAGACCTGGTGAACCGTTTCTGTGAGCAGGTCCTCAATTTTTTACTCTGTCCCTACTTTCCTGCCCTAGCCCCGTCCTCCCCCGGTGTCGACTCCGTCCCCTTGCAGCGCACAGGCAGCCAGCACGGCCCGCAGAGCGCCGCCGCAGCCACCTTCCAGAGGGCCAGCTATGCCGCCGGGCCCGCCTCCAGCTACGCGGACCCCTACCGACAGCTGCAGTACTGTCCTTCCGTCGAGTCTCCGTACAGCAAATCCGGCCCTGCCCTTCCCCCTGAAGGCACCTTGGCCAGGTCCCCATCCATCGACAGCATTCAGAAAGATCCCAGGTGGGTACCAACCTTTTCCTCTTCCCCCACCACTGCTAAAGATGTATTCCAACCAGACCTGCGACTGCATGATTGTTTTTTGTTTTTTGGGTTCTTTTTGCACCACTTGATTGCATCCATGTCTCTGGCTGAGGATGAAAGGGTTGACTTTGGTTGACTTTCATCATCTTCTGCTTGATTTGGAATATGGGTGTTGGTCATGGATCTCTAGTACCTTCTGCAGTTCAGTAGCAAAGACTATCTTTTGATCGGAACATTTGTAGGTGCTTGAGGGTTTCAGCTAGTTGTGAGATCTGGAACAGCTTTCTGGGATGCAGTAGGAACAGGATGGGAGGTTGTATCGTTTGACTTCAGACAGTGTGGTCTAGGTATTTTCTTGTCTCAGGAGAACCACAGTTTGTCACCTTGTATGTTTCCATTCATGAGTGGAAAGTGGTATACAGGTTACACTAAAAATTGAAAATTTTTACCAGGTTACACTAAAAATTGGGAATTTAGAAAACCTTTGTTACCTTCATTTTTGTGTCTGAAAATAAACATTAGGCTGAAGTTGTTTTCGACATTGATTAAAAATTTGAATATAATGTATTAAAGAAGTTGTTATTGTTGATAATTTTTTTTTTTTTTGCTTTCTTGTTTCAACAGTGGCCAAGGCTTTAGTGATGCTCTACTTCTGAAATTGGAATTGAATTCCTGTAGAGTTAAATGATGTTTTATTCATAGGCGTTTGATTTATGCAGAGTCCCATAAATATATATCTGCATCTGTGAATACTATAGCTATGTCAGGTTCCTGGTATGTCTTTATAGCAGGCATCTGACTTGATTCTGGTGGTATACTTAAAATTCATCTCAAGGAATTTTCGGGTATTTTCTCTGATAGAGCACACAATGCAAGTGTACTGTATTGAGGGGTTTGCGTAGATTCTTTTGTAAAAAGAAATCACCTCTACATACATAAAAGGCAGAATGGGACCGTTTTATGGTATTCTTTAAGATAGCTTCTTTAGCACAATTCAAGCCTACTTGGAGGGCTTATGTTAAATATTGTATGAGGTAAAACTTCCATTGTAAAGGAGAATTATAGTAAGTGTTCACTGTTAACTACTAGAAATAAGAAAAATTCTTATATTTGCATTATTCAGCATCCTGTTCCTCTAGGCTTTCAGCTGAAACATGGGTCTCTATCGTCTTTGTCTGGAAATTTGCCCTAAATCCTTTGGTATTCTTGGCAAGTGTGGATAGAATGCTCTTCAGATAATATAAGGCTCTCAATTTATTTATTTTGAAATTTTGCTGTACTGGGATATAGTTCGTTTACAATATGTTAGTTTCTGCTGTATAGCAAAGTGATTCAATTATACATATGTATATAATCTTTTTTTATATTCTTTTCCATTGTGGTTTATCACAGTATATTGAATATAATTCTCTATACCATATAGTAGGAACTTGTTGTTTATCCATCGTGTATATAATAGTTTGCATCTGCTGATCCAAAACCCCCAATCTATCCCTTCTCCAAAGCTCTCTGTTTTTAAATATTCTTTCTAAATATGTTATTGAAAACATGTAGAAATAGAACATTAGCACACTCTTTAGGAAATGCTAAATAGGAAAATACATAATTGAATTGGCAGTGCTTTATTTAACATTTAAAATGTAAATTGAGGATAAGTATATAATCTTCAGTGAAGAGGTTTTTAAATTTTCACATTAGGGGAATTTGGCCTAATAGGAATCCAAATTTATGTTTCTCTCACTACAGCTTAGCTTCTTTATTTCATACTATGTATTAAGTGTGTTATACTTTTATTAAATGACATATCCTTTTCATTTTCTATTGCTATCCCTTTTATAGCCTTTTTTCTTCTTTCAGCATATCGTCATCAGACTATCATCTTTTCAAGTTATGGCTTATGTGACATATATTTAATGAGTGCCCACTATAAACCAAGAAAGAGAAACACCTGTCAGAAATGAGAGTGAATAAGAGTATATTGGCCACTCATCCTTATATCCAAATCAGTGTTATATGACTTGCAAGTTTCCTATGTTATTTTTAAGAATGCTAATGTCAGAAAGGAAAACAAATATTGTATATTCACTCATGCGTGTGGAATCTGGGCTTCCCTGGGGACTCATACGGTAAAGATTCTGCCTCCAGTGCAGGAGACCTGGGTTTGATCCCTGGGTTGAGAAGATCCCCTGGAGAGGGGAATGGCAACCCACTCTGGTATTCTTGCCTGGAGAATTCCATGGACAGAGGAGCCTGGTGGGCTGTACACTTCATGGGGTCACAGAGTCGGACATGACTGAGCAACTAACATGCACACATACATAAGGAATCTAGGGGCCTTCCCAGGTGGCACCAGTGGTAAAGAACCTGCCTGTGATGCAGGAAACATAAGAGATGTGGTTTTGATTGCCGGGTTGGGAAGATCCCTTAGAGAAGGGAATGGCAACCCACTCCAGTATTCTTGCATGGAGATTCCCCATGGACAGAGGAGCGTGGTGGGCAGCAGTCCATAGGGTTACAAAGAGTCGGATACGACTGAATCGACTTAGCACGCACACACATGGAATCTAGAAAATGGTACTGATGAACCTGTTTGCAGGGCAGGAATAGAGATGCAGACGCAGAAAGCCGACTTGGTGGACACAGTGAGGGAAGGAGGTGTTGGGATGATTTGAGAGAGTAGCACTGACGTGTATATACACTACGTGTGTAAGGCAGCTGCTGGGATGCTTCTGTATAGCACGAGGAAGCTAGCCTGGCCTTCTCTGATGACCTGGAGGGTGGGATACGGGGGTCGGGATGGAGGCTCAGGAAAGAGGAAATATATACACACACACACACACATATATATATGTATTTATGGCTGATTAGCATTGTTGTAGCAGAAACCATCACAACACTGTAAAGCAATTATCTTCCATTAAAAAAAAAAAGAATGCTAAGCATTGGCTTTAAATAGATGTCACTTCTGAAAAAAAACTTTGTACCACCATCCTAAGGTCAGATACAAGCAAAGAAAACAGAACCAGATCTAGAACCCGAACTGAATAATTATGGCTTCATGTAAAGAGAACTAATAACCTGGCGTCATGTGAAATGAGTATATAAATACAATAATGCCTTTCTTGTAGAGTTTTTTTTTTTTTAAATAAAGGAATGTGTCAGAATGTTCAGATTTAATTGAGACATCCCAAGTCTAAAATTGCGGTCCACAATCTAATGCTTCTTTTATGATAGCATTTTTGCATCTTCTTTTGAAGAATGAACTTTGGTCCTTCCTAAGTGAGTGTATATTGTACCACCATCCTAAGGTCAGATACAAGCAAAGAAAACAGAACCAGATCTAGAACCCAAACTGAATAATTATGGCTTCATGTAAAAAGAACTAATAGCCTGGCATCATGTGAAATGAGTATATAAAATACAATAACACCTTTCTTGTAGAGTTTTTTTTTTAATAAAGGAATGTGTCAGAATGTTCAGATTTAATTGAGACATCCCAAGTCTAAAATTGCGGTTCACAATCTAATGCTTCTTTTATGATAGCATTTTTGCATCTTCTTTTGAAGAATGAACTTTGGTCCTTCCTAAGTGAGTGTTACTAGAACCAATATCTCTTATGTCTGCGGTTCAGAGTAGTTTATCTCAGCATTATAATTTATAATTTAAACTTTTCCAGCTTTTAGGCTTCTTTCTAACTTTTACACATACATTTTTGGAGACAGCGTGTTAAAGTTTTTTATGTATTATTAAATAGCCAGCCATGTCAGCCTCTTTACCATTGCAAACATATTTTTAGAGCACATTACGATTCTCAAAGCACTTTTCCTTACGTCTTTGATGTAATTCTCCTTTGTGGGAGGAAACTGATATCCGCACATTTTGTGCCTTAAATAAGTGGAGAATTGGAAAAATTGACCCATGTATATGCAGGCTAGACTCTACACTCTTAGGCACATATTTGCATGGATATTTATATTTATAAAAAGGAAACAGAAATTGCATACCATCTTTCATGATTTTCTTGGAGGATGAGGGAAAGCACCAGTTTGCTATGTGTAGGAGTGAATGAAGGTACTGATACCGATTGTCTAAATAGGTCTGGTCCGTCTGATAATTGCTTATGGCATGTATGGTCTTTGCTGTTTTCTCTTTCTTTCTTTTCTAAAATGTGACTTATTCATCTTATTGCAGACCAGTGTCTTTTTTCTATTAATGAGTTTCAATGAGGAATTTTGAAGCAAACCTCCTATTTCAAAATAAGAATTTGAAATCAAGATAGCCCCAATTCAATCATTAGACTGGAAACCAGAAGCTTCCTGTTATCTTTTTTTTTTTCCTTTTGGTGTTTTGATGACTTATGTGTATGTATATATTTAAGCTATTTTTTTAAATTCAAATATAGTTAATTTACAGTGTTAGGTTAGTTTCAGTTGTTCAGCAAAGTGATTGTTTATATATATACATATATGAAATTATATATAAGTATTCTTTTTTAATTTTTAGAAGAATTTTTCTAAGTCATAGAATATGAAAGGATTCATTCTAAGTAGCTGGCTTTTTTAAGCTTGCTTAGCTGAATCATATAGATCGGAGCAAAACTTTGGACTTTCCACTTTTAACTGCTCTTGTGTATTCCAACAAAAAATGCACAAAAAACTTTTATACAAAGAGGTGATAGAATTTGATTTCCCTAAGTCAGCAATCACTTTGAAAAATGTTTTTATATAATATTTACTTCATTGCAGCCTATGCTGAGAACTATTTGTTAATTGCATATTATCTTCCATAAGATGTGAATTTCTATCATCGCAGCTACTATATTGTTGGTGCTATGCCAAATATTGAGTTTAATACATGTTGTTTTTAAACATGTAGGTTGTATAAATCTTAAAATGAACTTATATGAAAGGACTCAGTAACACTGGAAGTGATCATTCATAGCATCTTTATTTTGAAAATGTGATTGATGAAATAACCAGAAAAAAAGCAATACTCATGTACCTGGCATACTGATGGTATTACAAATATTCTTGTCCATGAAAGAAGAAAAAGTCATGGCTAATACATTTACTGACGTAGCTTAATGTGTAGGCTGCGTCATGAATAGCGTCTTTTGGTCAAGTTTGATTAATCCTATTTCAGGGTATCATAATCCTTGATGTACACCATCTCAAAAGCAGTTTTTCAAACATGATAAAGGAATCTAACATTTTGCAAACATGATTCACAATGAAACTCTGTATTCTTTTTGTTATTCATTGTAACAGATAAATAAAAACAGTGACACATCCTTGATGCTGAATTTGGGCCCACGTTAGCACCTGGACTTTCACTTGGCTCTGTCAAACTTGTTCTCCATGTTTTGCTTCAAGCCACAGTATTCAACCAATAATCTAAGACTATGAACTTTTAAAGAATTACCTAGTGTCTTACTAAAATTATTATTGGGTTTTATATTAGTAGATATTATTAAGAAATACTGCTTATGAATATCATTGTTGTTGTTTAGTCACTAAGTCATGTCCAGCTCTTTTCTGGTCCCATGGACTGCAACCCACCAGACTTCTCTGTCCATGGGATTTCCCAGGCAAGAGTATTGGAGTAGGTTGCTATTGCCTTCTCCAGGGGACTTTCCCAATCCAGGGATCAAACCCACGTCTTTGACTTTGGCAGGTGGATTCTTTACAGCTAAGCCATCTGGGAAGCCCCATTAATATCATTAGGAAAATCTAGGTTGCAGTTTCCATGGTGGCTCATAGCTTCACTGAGCTATGCAAGCCCCTTCACAACAACAAGGCTGTGATTTATGAAAGGGATGGTTCATGACCAGTATGAAAAGACAAAAAGATGTGACACGGGAAGATAAGCCCCCCAGGTTGGAAGATGTCCAGTATGCAACTGGGGAAGAGTAGAGGGCAATTACTCTATGACCTAAATAAAATCCCTTATGATTATTCGGTGGAAGTAACAATAGAGTCAAGGAATTAGATCTGGTGGATAGAGTGCCTGAAGAACTGTGGATGGAAGTTGTTAATATCATTCAGGAGGCAGTAACCAAAACCATCCCAAAGAAAAAGAAATGCAAGAAGGCAAGGTGGCTTTACAGATAGCTGAGGAAAGAAGTGAAAGGCAAGGAGAAAGGGAAAGATATGCCCAACTGAATGCAAAATTCCAGAGAATAGTAAGGAGAGATAAGAACACCTTCTTAAATGAATGATGCAAAGAATTAGAGGAAAGCAATAGAATGGGAAAGACCAGAGATCTCCTCAAAAAATTGGAGATGTCAAGGGAACATTTCATGCAAGGATGGGCATGATAGACAGAAATGGTAAGGGCCAAACAGAAGCAGAAGAGATTAAGAAGAGGTGGCAAAAATACACAGAAGACTCATATAGAAAAGGTCTTAATGACTGGGATAACCATGATGGTATGATCACTCACCTAGAGCCAGACATCCTGGAGTGTGAAGTCAAGTGGTCCTTAGGAAGGATTACTACAAAAAACTATATAAAAATAGTTAGATAGCATCACCGAGTCAATGGGCAGGAATCTGAGCAAACTCCAGCATCAGTGTTCTTTGCCAGTGAGTTGGTTATTCACACCAAGTGGCCAAGGTATCGAAGCTTCAGCTTCAGCATCAGTCCTGCTAATGAGTATTCAGGGTTGATTTCCTTTAGGACTGCCTGGTTTGATCTCCTTGCTATCCAAGGAATTGTCAAGAATCTTCTCCAGCACCACAGTTCAAAAGCATCAATTCTTCAGCATTCAGCCTTCTTTATGGTCCACCTCTCACATCCATACATGACTACTGGAAGAACCATAGCTTTGACTATGCAGACTTTTGTTAGCAAACCGTAGCTTTGACTGTGCGGACCTTTGTTGCTTTCTAATATGCTGTCTAGGTTTGTCATAGCTTTTCTTCCAAGCAGCAAGCATCTTTTAATCCCATGGCTACAGTCACTGTCTGCAGTGCTCACTGTCATTCTTGGCATGTTGTGACTTCCAGTAAAAAAGACACCGTCATCTGAAATGTGGGCCCAGTGAGAGGCCAGCACCAGTGTGTAGAGAAAATATGACAGTTCTGAACTGCTGTGTTTTGTTTGGTTGTATCAGTTAAGTAGAGATGCACACGTTCTCCCCTCTGACCCCAGGCGATGATCTTGGGCAGCCCTGCCTGCTCTCCCCTCCCACGGGAGGAGGAGAGGAGGTCTGGGTTATAAAGGGCATCCAATACATGGGGGAAAGGACTCTCAGCCAGTCATGATTCTGGGTGTGATGTTCACCTGCCCTGCCTTGCCCTCGGTGTCCATGTATTTAAAACAGGAATCGTAAAAGCACCTTCCTGATAAAGTTGTAAGGTGGAATATGTTAAGACCTTGAGGTCTTTGTGACATTTCCTGGCTTAGGGAAGGGCCCACTGTTACCACCACTGCCTCTCTGCTGGCACCTCGGCTCCTGCCATAAGGGGCACCAAGGTTAGAGCTGAGAATGGCCCTTGGGAGTCAGAGACATGGAGAAAGTGATGAAGGCAGAGAGGCCGTGAGCTGTCTGGTGGGAAAGACCGAGGTGCAGATCCTGGGGGATACCCTGCTAAGGGACCAGGGAAGGGAACGGACCTAGTGAGGTGGGAGCAGAGGCCAGTGAGGGGGCAAGGAGGAAGGGCACGTTGAGACCTGGGCCCTCCTGGCCAGGACACACAATCAGAAGATGGAAGAGAAGATGTCCCTGCAGAAAGGATTTTGTTTGTTTTGTGAAAGCCTGCTTTTCAGGATTCCTTTTATCAGTTAAAAGGAAAGTACAGTTTACACACAATACTTGTCTGTGCACGTATTGATTTTCCAGGAGCCCAGATTACTCATTTTGCCCTCTGTCTTCAGCATCACTAGTAGGAGTGAACGATTGCATTTCTAGAATAGCAACTCATTTCTAATACGACATCCCCCACCTCATTTGTACCAGAGTGGGTGCCGGCACAGAGACCTCGACCGCATCCCAGAAGTAAGAGTGATGGATCAGAGGTAGTCAAAGCTGATGAGTCACTCTACCTGGGGTCCTAACTAGTTGGTTAATGAATCATTAGCTGATCCTTAGCAGTTGTGACTGTGGAAATCTCTGTTTCGTGTTTTTCGGGTTTGCAGACTTTCCTCTCGACAGCCAGCCAGTTCTTCCCCTCAGTCCACATACTTTTGGTAAAACAGGCTCTACCCTCTGTTCAGTAGGTGAGCCTGTAGCGCACACCTGTTTCCAAGAGCCTCCTTGGGGTCCCCATCTACTGGCAAAGCCCCCAGCGGTGCAGAAGAGCCTGAGAAACTCAGATCCCTGTAAAGTGGGCTGTGTGCATTCTGGACTTCCCTGCCTTATTTGGGGCAAGAAGCCAAGTCCAGGCTCTCTAGACCCCATCACAGAAGCAAAAGCTACTGTGCACCCTCCCTCTCCTTCCAGTAGAATTCCTTCTGCCCTGCCTATTCTCTCTGGAGTTGGCTGTGGTGGTTCTAGGTTTGGTCTCCATAATGAAGCCAGGATTGTTTGCCTTTGCTCAGTTAACCTGTGTCTCTAATGTTTTACCTGTGTGTCCATCATCATCTATCCTAATGCAGACTTTCCGGAACTTGCCTTTAAACCCTCTGCTTAAAACCACCTACTCTCACTCCCTGTCCCAGGAACTGAGATAGTATTTTTTCCTCTGATTCAATGGGCTTCCCTGGTGGCTGAGATGGTAAACAGTCTGCCCACAGTGCGGGAGACCCAGGTTCGATCCCTGAGTTCAGAAGATCCCCTGGAGGAGGGCATGGCAACTCATTCCAATATTCTTGCCTAGAAAATTCCCTGGGACAGAGTACACTGCCAGGCTATAGTCTATTGGGTCGTATGAGTCGGACATGACTGGGCGAGTAACACTTTCACTTTCCTGATTCAAAACAACTGGAAACTTGCATTCAGTAGTTAAATTACCACAAAATCTTTACCAAATAGGTTTATAGGAGAGATGAACTTTGCTGACACCATCCAGCATCAGAGGACCTCAGCTCCCTAGAAGTCAGACCTCTATGAAATGTCAAGCATCTTTAGTCTTAATTTTAAGGTCCCTGTAATGATAAGTACACTGATAACATCAAAATAAGGATAGTTCAGTGCAGTTCAGTTGCTCAGTTGTGTCCGACTCCTTGTGACCCCATGAACAGCAGCACGCCAGGCTTTCCTGTCCATCACCAACTCCCGGAGTCCACCCAAACCCACGTCCATCAAGTCAGTGATGCCATGCAGCCATCTCATCCTCTGTTGTCCCCTTCTCCTCCTGCCCTCAATCTTTCCCAGTGTCA
>SJXO01004638.1:124406-157727 GCA_006408615.1 Connochaetes taurinus
GATGTTGGCAATTTGATCTCTGGTTCCTCTGCCTTTTCTAAAACCAGCTTGAACATCAGGAAGTTCACGGTTCACATATTGCTGAAGCCTGGCTTGGAGAATTTTGAACATTACTTTACTAGCATGTGAGATGAGTACAATTGTGCAGTAGTTTGAGCATTCTTTGGCATTGTCTTTCTTTGGGATTGGAATGAAAACTGACCTTTTCCAGTCCTGTGGCCACTGCTGAGTTTTCCAAATTTGCTGGCATATTGAATGTGGCAATTTCACACCATCATCTTTCAGCATTTGAAATAGCTCAACTGGAATTCCATCACCTCCACTAGCTTTGTTCGTAGTGATGCTTCCTAAGGCCTACTTGACTTCACATTCCAGGATGTCTGGCTCTAGATGAGTGATCACACCATTGTGATTATTTGGGTTGTGAAGATCTTTTTTGTACAGTTCTTCTGTGTATTCTTGCCACCTTTTTTTAGTATCTTCTGCTTCTGTTAGGTCCCTACCATTTCTGTCATTTATTGAGCCCATCTTTGCATGAAATGATCCCTTGGTATCTCTAATCTTCTTGAAGAGATCGGTAGTCTTTCCCATTCTATTATTTTCCTCTATTGCTTTGCATTGATTACTGAGGAAGGCTTTCTTATCTCTCCTTGCTATTCTTTGAAATTCTGCATTCAAATGGGTATATCTTTCCTTTTCTCCTTTGCTTTTTGGTTCCTTTCTTTTCACAGCTATTTGTAAGGCCTCCTCAGACAGCCATTTTGCTTTTTTGCATTTCTTTTTCTTGGGGATGGTCTTGATTCCTGTCTCCTGTACAGTGTCATGAATCTCCATCCATCGGCACTCTGTCTATCAGATCTAGTCCCTTATATCTATTTCTCACTTCCACTGTATAGTCATAAGGGATTTATTTTAGGTCATACGTGAATAATGTAGTGATTTTCTCCACTTTCTTCAATTTCAGTCTCAATTTGGCAATAAGAAGTTCATGATCTGAGCCACAGTCAGCTCCCGGTCTTGTTTTTGCTGACTATATAGAGCTTCTCCATCTTTGACTGCAAAGAATATGATCAGTCTAATTTCGATGTCGGCCATCTGGTAATGTCCATGTGTAGAGTCTTCTCTTGTGTTGTTGGAAGAGGGTGTTTGCTATGACCAGTGCGTTCTCTTGGCAGAAGTCTATTAGCCTTTGCCCTGCTTCATTCTGTACTCCAAGGCCAAATTTCCCTGTTACTCCAGGTGTTTCTTGACTTCCTACTTTTGCATTCCAGTCCCCTATAATGAAAAAGACATCTTTTTGGGGTGTTAGTTCTAGAAGGTCTTGTAGGTCTTCATAGAATTGTTCAACTTCAGCTTCTTCAGTGTTACTGGTTGGAGCATAGGCTTGGATTACCGTGATATTGAATGGTTTTCCTTGGAAATGAACAGAGATCATTCTGTCATTTTTGAGATTGCATCCAAGTACTGCATTTTGGACTCTTTTGTTGACTATGATGGCTACTCCATTTCTTCTAAGGGATTCCTACCCACAGTAGTAGATATAATGGTCATCTGAGTTAAATTCACCCATTCCAGTCCATCTTAGTAAGGATAATTGATGGTTTAAAGGGATGTCCTATTGAATTCCTAAGTAAAGGAAATAATTAGTTTGCAATGATTTTACTATACTCTCAGTGTATGACTTGAGTTTGTAATTCATGTTACTTTCTGCTTTGAGGTTAATCTGTTTTTTCACTGATAACCAGGTTCCTGTGTTACCTACTGGATTTAGATATTCTCGTGCTAAAAGAGGGACTTCCCCTGATGCTGGGAAAGATTGAAGGCATGGGAAGGGGACAACAGAGGATGAGATGATTGGATGGCATCACCAATTCGATGGACATGAGTTTGAGCAAGCTCCAGGAGTTGGTGATGAACAGGGAAGCATGGTGTGCTGCAGTTCATGGGGTGACAACGGGTCGGACATGACTGAGCTCAGCTGAACAGGTGGGGCTAGTGGTAAAGAACCCACCTCCCACTGTGGGAGACAAATGAGATCTGGCTTAGGAAGATCCCCTGGAGGAGGAAACCTCAACCCACTCCAGTATTCTTGCCTGGAGAATCCCATGGACAGAGGATCCTGGCAGGCTATGGTCCATGGGGTCTCAAAAAGTCGGACACAACTGAAGTGACTTCTCACACGCTGAAGAAAGGGTAAGGTCTTGCAGATGAAGTCATTCCTTTGCCAGTCACTTAGGATGGAGCAGAAAGCTAAGCTGCAGGTGAAAAAGAAGAAGTGAATCTCTCTCCATCATCACTGTGAAAGAAATCAGTTTATTTGAGCCCAAAAGGAGTGTGAATATTAAAAATGGTACCCCTTAGAAACAAGCTGAGAACCTGAAAATGAGAAAGCCTTTTTCTCCGGAATCTCATGGAGAGTTAGAGGGTTTTACCCAAAATGAATGCTCCTAAATCCCAGTGCTCTGTTTTGGGGGTCACTGCCTTTATTTCCTGTCTGAGTGCTCCCCTTTCACTTTCCATTTGGTACTTTTAAGAACTCTAGGAGGAGGTTTGAAGGAATCAAAAGAAGAGTTTATGCTTCAGAAGGAATCAAAGGAAAGTTCTTTGAATCTAGCAATGAATAAGATTATAAAATGGACCACAGCATCCCTCTTTCCCTAAGGTTAGTTCCCACAAGTGGGAAAGAGGAAAAAGAGAAACCAAGGAAATTCAGGGTGACTTCTGGCTCACTTGGTTAATTCATAAAGGACTATCTTCCTATAGGGGGAACCTTGACAGTCCTAGATTTGGCTTTATTAAGGAAAATGGCATCTACATATATACCACATAGAGTATGTGTATACAAATGCATAGATTGTGTGTATATATACACACTTACATGTATTTGTATGTATACATAGGGCTTCACTGATGGCTTATCAGTAAAGAATCCGCCTGCCAATGTAGGAGACATCATAGGTTTGATCCCTGGGTTGGGAAAGTCCCTGGAAGAGGGCATGGCAACCCACTCCAGTATTCTTGCCTGGAGAATTCCATGGACAAATGAACCTGGCAGGATACAGTTACAGGGTCACAAGAGAGTCAGATTTAGTGACTAAACAACAAAATATATACGTAATCTATTTGCTAATTAGCTCTGCACACATTTACCCAGAGATAAGTTTTGCAAAACTTAAACAAATGCATGATTATTAATGGAACAAAAGACACACAGTAATGATGTATTGATTTTGCTTCTTGTCTATTTATCCATCAGTTTGCTTTCCCAACCCTTGTGTTTTGCTTTTGTTTTCTCACTTTAGAAAAAGTCATTCTGAATGTGTTCCATTCTTCAAGTCCATATGAAATATAAATTCACAAAACTAGAGAAACTCAAGATTTGTTTTCCTTACAGAAATTTCAGTTCATCCCAGTAGCTATGAGAATATTGGGAAGCACCACTTGGCTGTTTGTCTAGGTATTATGTTTAATCAGCATTCACATCTTTATGCTCAACCTTTTGAAACCTTAGAGAAATTCTTCTTAGAGACCTTAACCATCTTAAAGAAATGAATTCCCTTTATCATTCAACTTATGCTGCTGTGGAAAGTGCAAGTGAATGTTCATTACTAAATGTGTTTGACTCTTTCCGACCCCATGCACTGTAGCCCTCCAGGATTCTCTGTCCATGGAATTCTGCGTGCAAGAATGCTAGAATGGGTTGCTATTTCCTTATCCAGAGGATCTTTCCCACCCAGAAATGGAGGCCGGGTCTCCCACACTGCAGGCAGATTCTTAACCATCTGAGTCACCAGGAAAACCTGGTGACTATGGAAAACTCACCTCAGTCAAACCATCCTCATAACCTCCCTGTTTATCCCACTGCAATGGAAAATCTGAAATCCCCTTTGGTCATTTCAATGTGTGTATATATACACACTTACATGTATTTGTATGTATACATAGGGCTTCACTGATGGCTTATCAGTAAAGAATCCGCCTGCCAATGTAGGAGACATCATAGGTTTGATCCCTGGGTTGGGAAAGTCCCTGGAAGAGGGCATGGCAACCCACTCCAGTATTCTTGCCTGGAGAATTCCATGGACAAATGAACCTGGCAGGATACAGTTACAGGGTCACAAGAGAGTCAGATTTAGTGACTAAACAACAAAATATATACGTAATCTATTTGCTAATTAGCTCTGCACACATTTACCCAGAGATAAGTTTTGCAAAACTTAAACAAATGCATGATTATTAATGGAACAAAAGACACACAGTAATGATGTATTGATTTTGCTTCTTGTCTATTTATCCATCAGTTTGCTTTCCCAACCCTTGTGTTTTGCTTTTGTTTTCTCACTTTAGAAAAAGTCATTCTGAATGTGTTCCATTCTTCAAGTCCATATGAAATATAAATTCACAAAACTAGAGAAACTCAAGATTTGTTTTCCTTACAGAAATTTCAGTTCATCCCAGTAGCTATGAGAATATTGGGAAGCACCACTTGGCTGTTTGTCTAGGTATTATGTTTAATCAGCATTCACATCTTTATGCTCAACCTTTTGAAACCTTAGAGAAATTCTTCTTAGAGACCTTAACCATCTTAAAGAAATGAATTCCCTTTATCATTCAACTTATGCTGCTGTGGAAAGTGCAAGTGAATGTTCATTACTAAATGTGTTTGACTCTTTCCGACCCCACGCACTGTAGCCCTCCAGGATTCTCTGTCCATGGAATTCTGCGTGCAAGAATGCTAGAATGGGTTGCTATTTCCTTATCCAGAGGATCTTTCCCACCCAGAAATGGAGGCCGGGTCTCCCACACTGCAGGCAGATTCTTAACCATCTGAGTCACCAGGAAAACCTGGTGACTATGGAAAACTCACCTCAGTCAAACCATCCTCATAACCTCCCTGTTTATCCCACTGCAATGGAAAATCTGAAATCCCCTTTGGTCATTTCACGTGCAAACCAGTTTTAATATTTTTCTGGATATCTTAAGTCACTTTTTTTCACCATCTGACTTTGAACATGTAATTGAGGACAAAAATGGAGCATTCAAAACTTA
Source organism: Connochaetes taurinus (assembly GCA_006408615.1). Lineage (NCBI taxonomy): Eukaryota > Metazoa > Chordata > Mammalia > Artiodactyla > Bovidae > Connochaetes > Connochaetes taurinus. The sequence goes on from SJXO01004638.1 coordinate 129,456, forward strand.
TTGTCTCATAAGGCAGGTGGTAGTTGACTGTCCGTTTGTGACTAATGGAAATTAATTTCCATTGCTTCTTGAGATGTTTTGCAGCTAATAGTGCTCATTAATTTGGAGGCACTGACATCTATAGAGGGAAAATTAGCATGTTATAGTAAGAAAAGTATACTTTGAAGTGATATTTTCATTGTTCATGGTACATTACAAATCTGGTGGCTTAACTTTTTTCATCTACTGAAGAATCATGTTCAGCTACCTTAACTGGTTTCCTGAACCCAGTGTGTTCTAGCATCTACTTAATTCTGTTAAGAGTAGACAGATGAGTAGAAGGAAGATAGAAAAAGAAGACATTTGTTGGCAAACACAGCATGCAGCATTCTAGGAACACAGAATGTTTTATATACTGAAAGGATCTCATAGACTAAGATGAGAAAGTTTCCTCACTTTTTATGTTGTTTTACCTTTTTGGTTTTCTAGGGGCATTTCATTAATGTGCTTTGCTCTTTTAATGCCTGCTTTTAAAAATTTTTTGAATTTTTAAAAAATTTTGTTCCATGGGCCACCAGTTTTACAAGCCTCTTTAAAACTGAAGCCACCACACCAAGAAAACTCTGGTTGTGTTTGCTAACTGGGCAAAAATCTACATTGTGTGTGCATAGAGACCCCTGAAGTGAGGACTTCTCTCTGCCCTCAGGTGCCCTGTACTGACAGATGCTATAGAGAACACCGCCCTGCGGGGCAGGGGGGCTGGGACCGCAAGACTGTGATTCCAAGTGTTTTGGGAATGCAAACACTAGTTGCATTCCAAAAGCAGGTGGGTGCCAGCCCAGGGTGGTGAGGCTTTCCTTTGCAAATAGACTCCTCCAGCCACTTCTTAACACACAGGATAGGTAGATAGGAAATAACCTTGGAATATTGGACAGTCTTTTTCAGTTGCATAAAGGTACCTTTATGAAAAAAATCAAAATTGGTTTCAGACAAATGTTTGGAAACCACTGTCTTAAAAGTCACAGTGTAGCAGAAATAATTCCTCTGAACTAGGAGGTAATGTAAAATTAACCTGAGATCCTCCCTAATATCCTAATGAATGTGAAAAAGAAATCCTGGACTTTTATGTTATTTTCTTTGACTGTGCAACCCACTTCAGTATTCTTGCCTGGAGAATCCCTATGGACAGAGGAGCCTGGTGAGCTGTAGTCCATAGGGTCCCAGAGGGTTGGACATGACTTAGCAACTAAACAACAACAATAAAGTCTGCATAGCTGGTGTCTGAGAAGACCCCACACCTTTGCATGGCGTCTCCCACACTGAATCAGAGCTGCCTTTGTGACCAGGGCAACGTCCTAAGGCTCTTAAGCATAACGGTAGAGCTCAGCATGGAGAGAAACTAACTTGCCCGCCACGTGAGAGAGCCACTTTCAAGGCACATCCCCTTGTGCCAGTCATGCCTTTGGGTCTTCCAGCTTAGATCCCAGACATTTTGAAGCAGAGACTAACTGCCCCTGCTGTTCCCTGTTTTGAGTGATCATACAAAGAAGCCGTGAGATAATTGATGATGATTATTGTTTTTAGCCTTTGAATCATAGGATGATTTGTTGTGAGTAATTGGAGTGGTCATCTCCCCAAGGTTGTCATTTTTTCCTTCCAGTGTCTTCCTTGAAACCCCCTTTCACCTTTTCTTGTTTTAACCCAAGCATCCATCGAGAATGAATGGATAAACCTGTGGTCTCCACACAATCAGCCTTAAAAAGGAAGGAAACTCTGACACCCGTTACAACGTGGATAAACTTGAAAGGCGTTAGGATAAGTGAAATAATCCAGATATAAGAAGACAACTCCTACTGCATGATTCCACTTGTATGAGGTCCCTAGATAGTCAAAAGCATAGAGACAGAAATTAGAATAGTGGTTGCCGGGGGCGAAGAGGAGGAGGGAGTTGTGAACTTCCCAAATGGATAGAGTTTCTGTTGCGATAATGAAATATTTCTGCACTAGGATGCTGGTGACGGTTGCACTGCTGCTGCTAAGTTGCTTCAGTCGTGTCTGACTGTGCGACCCCATAGACGGCAGCCCACCAGGCTCCGCTGTCCCTGGGATTCTCCAGGCAAGAACACTGGAGTGGGTTGCCATTTCCTTCTCCAATGCATGAAAGTGAAAAGTGAAAGGGAAGTCACAGTCATGTCCAACTCTCAGCGACTCCATGGACTGCAGCACACCAGGTTCCTCCGTCCATGGGATTTTCCAGGCAAGAGTCGTGGAGTGGAGTGCCATTGCCATATACAATGAACCGTGGACTGAAAAATGGTTAAAATGGTAATTTTCTGTTATGTTGATTTTCCCACAATGAAAAGAAAAGAAAACAGCCTGCTAAAGGCTGCCCAGGCGCTGCTAATAGACAGAAACCAAGTCATCTGGGAGAGCAGCAGATGCAGACACAGGGAGGAAGAATGAGTGGAAGCGACTCCAAGGATCTCGACCAGGACCACTTGCAAAGCAGTGCCTTCCGCAACTCTGTAGGAAGTTCTGAAGCCCTGTTGCGAGGAGAACACACTCAGCATCCAGTACCATTTATTTGTTGTTGCTGTTTAGCAGCTAAGTCACGTCTGACTCCTTTGAGACTCCATGGACTGTAGCCCACCAGGCTCCTCTGTCCATGGGATTTCCTGGGCAAGAATACTGGAGTGGGTTGCCATTTCTTTCTCCAGGGTATCTTCCTGACCCAGGGATCAAACCCTCGTCTCCTGCATTATCAGGTAGACTCGTTACCACTGAGCCACCAGGGAAGTCATACCATTTCCTACTTGCCAATTATGTTACTTAATGTGAGCTCTTTAATCTCTTGCTTACATTTAAAAAAAATGTTTTATATTGGAACATAGTTGATTAACAGTGTTGTATTAGTTTTAGGTATATAGCAAAGTGATTCACTTATACGTATGCATTTACTATACATAATATATGTTATGCATATATATTTAATCTTATGATTGAATAAAATAATCATATATTATAATCATATACTAGCCAATGTCTTAGCTATAAGACTCAGTTAAAATCACAAATGTGAAGGAGCTTCTTCAATTAGATGACACAAATCATTATGAATATTATTTGAGAAATACTGCCTACTAGGAATAAGTTTGATATATTTTCATTCATCCATTCAGCCATTCTGTAAATATTTATTGAGTACCAAACCTAGACAGTGTCTTCAAAAGCAGAGACATCACTTTGCCGACAAAAGTCCATATAGTCAAAACTATGGTTTTTCCAGTAGTCGATGTACAGATGTGAGAGTTGGACCATAAAGAAGATTGAGCGCTTAGGGCCCATGTTTTCTAATTATGGTTCTGGAGAAGACTCTAGAGAATCCCTTGGATGGCAAAGAGATCAAACTAGTCAATCCTAAAGAAGATTAACCCTGAATATTCACTGGAAGGACTAATGCTAAGGTAGAAGCTCCAACACGTTGGCCACCTGATGGGAAGAACCAACTCATTGGAAAAGACCCTGATGCTGGGAAAGATTGAAGGCAGAAGGAGCAGGGAGGGGGTGGCAGAGGATGGGATGGTTAGATAGCATCACCGACTCAATGGACATGAGTTTGAACAAACACTGGGAGATAGTGAAGGACAGGGGAGCCTGGTGTGCTGCAGTCCACGGGGTTAAAAGAGTCAGATACAACGTGGTGATGGGACAACAATGACAAACAGTGCCAATAGTCAGCCAGCACCATTCTTGACACTAGAAACTTTTGCTCAGAAGTGATGAGGTAGGAATGTTAACTAGGAAATAAATAGGAAATAATCTGTTTTAAAAGCATTTGAACTTAAAAATTAATCAAATTTAAATAAAAACTGTCTGCTCCAGTTTTATTGAAAATTGCCCTTAGTGACTGGTTATTCCAGCTACCACTTAATTCCATTTTAATAACCTCAGGAGCTCCTATTGTGGTTTTTCCTTTCAGAGCCAGAGTTCTATTTCATCACTTCTGCTGGGGTTAGTTTTCTCTCACACTGAAGATGAAGGCAGTAACTCAAGACCTCAAAGGTCCTAAATCAGAAAGCTTGCAACCAACACAAAGCAAGCAGACAGAAAAGAAAAAGCATCTCATTTCTCACAGGAACCAACCGAACTCCTATTCCTCTCTTCTTGACAAAAAACAAAAAACCAGCCTGCTGTATTTCAAGTCAGGCTATTTCATATCAGAAAAGAACTCATTAAGATAAGTGCCAATTAACATCTCTACTGCAGTAAAAATGCTTCTGACTTTAAAGAAGAAAATGTAAAACATGGACTCTCTTAGATAAACTGAAATGTTTCTGCAGGGAGTTTCTGAGATATTTGCCAGGCTTTGTTTTGAAGATGATTGAAGCATAAACATTTAAATTCACCATAAGTCAGCTTGAAACTAACAGACAGTATTGCTGTTATTGTCAAAGTGGTCATTAGGAACACATAATCTGGGCATGTCTGTGAAGCAGTGTGTGCTCGCACACACACAAACTAGACCTGGTGTGGGTAAGTAACTGAGAACTCTTGGTAACTATAAATTTTCATGTGTATCCATTGGAAAGGAAAGGAGTTTCTGTTTGATTACCCTACACTGTTGCTTTAATGGGGCTTCCCAGGTGGCTCAGCAGTAAAGAATTATCTACCAATGCAAGAGACTCAGGTTCAGTCTCTGGGTCAGGAAGATCCCCTGGAGGAGGAAATAGCAACCCCTCCAGTGTTCTTGCCTGGAGAATCCCATGGACAGAGGAGCCTGGCGTCCCACAGTCCAAGGGCTTGCAAAGAGTCAGCTGTGACTGAATGACTGAGCATGTTGCTTTAATAAAAATGAAGGCATTACTCTTGGAGGTGGGTCAGAAAAGATCTTCTTGCTGTGATGGATGTCAAAGAGTGTTTTTCCTAACTGAAATAAGTCAGAAAGAGAAAAACAAATATTGTATATTAACACATATATGTGGAATCTAAAGAAAGGTTGCAGATAAACTATTTGCAGGGCAGGAATAGAGGCTTAGTCATAGAGAACAGATGTGTGGACCCAGAGAGGGGGATGAATTGAGAGAGGAGCATAGGCATATATCCACAACCATGTGTAAAGCAGATAGCTTGTGGGAAGGTGTATAGCACAAGGAGCTCAGCTCTGTACTCTGTGATGACCTAGAGAGGTGGATTGGTGCTGGAGAGGTCCAAGAGGGAGGGGATATGTGTATACATATAGCTGACTCACTGTGCTGTACAGTGGAAACTAACACAACAGTGTAAAGCAATTATACCCCGATTGAAAAAAAAAAAAATGAAGGCAAAGCCTGCAATATATGAGACCCTATGTACAACTCTCATAGAGTATATGGATCATTCAAGCCATGCAGTGTACTAAAGCGCTTGTATGCAACATTCATTTACTCACTGCAGCAAGGACTTACAAATTACAAGGAATAAAAATGCACTCTGGTTATCTCAGTCAATAGGAGCTTGTTGTCAGTTTCCAGAGGAGGGTGAAGAGACAGGAAGCTGTTTCAGCAGCCCCAGCCAGGCAGGTCTCATTGAAAACCAGATCACGGTGCTGGATACAAAAGCTGCTTTGGGGCCATGGCAGGAACTTGGGAGCACAGCCCAGAGAAGTAGGTGTTTGCTGGGGCCTCCACAGAACTCTGGGGGTGTGGGGCCCCGGCCACTCTACCCTGCCCCATCCCCCTCTGACCTCCTTCCTCTCTCTTTGACTGACCGCCAGGGCTCCCCTTCCATCTGTCTGCATCTCTCATCAATGGTGCATCGCTCTAGAGTGCACTGAATTCAGACTTGCTCAAGAGGGCTGAAAAGGGAAGTGAAAGTGTTAGTCACTCAGTCATGTCTGACTCTTTGCGACTGCATGTACTATAGTCTACAAGGGTCTTCTGTCCATGGAATTCTTCAGGCAAGAATACTGGAGTGGGTTGCCATGCCCTTCTCCAGGGAGTTTTCCTGACTCAGGGATCCCACCTGGGTCTCCTGCATTGAAGGCAGATTCTTTACCATCTGAGTGACCAGCTGTAAAGAAGGCTGAGCACTGAAGAATTGATGCTTTTGAATTGTGGTTTTGGAGAAGACTCTTGAGAGTCCTCTGGACAGCAAGGAGATCAAACCAGTCACTTGTAAAGGAAATCAACCCTGAATATTCATTGGAAGGACTGATGCTGAAGCTGAAGCTCCAATACTTTGGCCACCTGGTGCAAAGAACTGACAAACTGGAAAAGACCCTGATGCTGAGAAAGATTGAAGACAAGAGAAAAAGGGGGCAGAGAGGATGAGATAATTAGATAGCATCACTGACTCAATGAACATGAATTTGAGCAAATTCCAGGAGATAGTGAAGGACAGGGAAGCCTGGCATTCTGGAGTCCATAGGATAGCAAAGAGTCATACACAACTGAGCAATTGAACAACAGCAACAAGAGGGCTATTATGGACTGAAATGTGTCTTCCCAAACTTATATGTTGCAGTCCCAACCCCTAGGACTAAGAATGGGACCATACCTGGAGAGAAGGTCTTTCAAAGGTGATTAAGCTGATGAAGGCATCAGGGTGGGGCCCTAGTCTGACAACACAGATACTCTTTTAAGAGAAAGAGTCACATGAGGACACAGACAAGGTGGCCATCAGCAAGCCATGAAAAGAGGTCTTGGGGGAAACCAAACCTGCCTGGAGGAAAGATCTTTCCTGGCTTGGAAGAATCCCCTGGAGGAGGGCATCACAACCCACTCCAGTATTTTGGCCTGGAGAATTCCATGGACAGAGGAGCCTGGTGGGCCACAGTCTATAGGGTTGCAAAGAGTTGGACGCAACTGAAGCAGCTTAGCATGCATGCACCTGAGAAAATGAAAGTTGCTCAGTCATGTCTGACTCTGCGACCCCATGGACTGTAGTCCAAGGAATTCTCCAGGCCAGAATACTGGAGTGGGTAGCCTTTTCCTTCTCCAGGGGATCTTCCCAACCCAGGGATCGAACCCAGGTCTCCCGCATTGCAGGTGGGTTCTTTACCAGCTGAGCCACAAGGGAAGCCCAAGAATACTAGAGTGGGTAGCCTATCCCTTCTCCAGCAGATCTTCCCGACCCAGAAATCAAACCACGGTCTCCTGCATTGCAGGCGGATTCTTTACCAATGGAGTTATCAGGGAAGCCCCCACATGCACGAGTAGGTTATGGAAAATGAGATTTCAAATGAAAAAGGAGTTTCACTCATAAGCCATTAAACATATCACCCAATCAACATCATGTAATGAATCACTGGTGCTTTGATAAATTGGACACACCGACTTACGGGATGGAATCATTTCCCCAAAATAAGACTCACTGTCTTCCTGTTTCGTTCCTTCAGTGTCAATGTCACTGCCATAAACTATTCAGTCTCACCTTTTGAATTTTATATTGGAATATATCTTGGTACTTAAAAATTACAGATGCTAGAGTGACCAAAACTGATACTTTCTAGCTCCTTCTCTAGAGACTTGTTATCCGAAGAGTGCTTGTTAGTCCAGGACCTAAGTGCTGGTTAGAAATGTATTGACTGGGTGAGAATCTGTATTTGCAAGACACCAAGATGATTTGGAGAAGGAAATGACAACCCACTCTGGTATTCTTGCCTGGAGAATCCCCATGGACAGAGGAGCCTGGCGGGCTACAGTCCATAAGGTTGTGAAGCATCGGACACAACTAAAGCAAGTTAGCATAACATAAGATGATTTCTGTACACATTAAAGTAAATCACTGATGTATAGTAAGAAACTTGTCGCAAATATCACATCCGATTTATTGCAGAAGTTAGAAATCAAGCTATGACATTAAGATGTTAATCGTATTTCACCTTGCACTTGTGCTTTTTATTGTATTGTTATATTAGTGGCATAATAAGGCAGCTGAATCATTTGACTTTAGCCGTCATTAGAGTTTTGTCTTATTTGGTCAAAGTCTGAATTTAGGAAGCCAAGTGTTCAATAGAGTTGATTGTATAATTAACAAAATTCAAACTCACGTTTCAAAATGTTGTAGTATGAATTTGTGAAAACATGTATGCCATTCATGCAAAGTCTCTTCAGTCGTGTCTGACTGTTTGCGACCCCATGGACTGTAGCCCGCCAGGCTCTTTTGTCCATGGGACTTCCCAGGCCAGAATACTGGAGTGGGTTGCCATTTCCTCCTCCAAGGGATCTTCCATCCCAGGGATCGAACCACATCTCTTGCAATTCCTGCACTGCTGGTGGATTCTTTACCACTTAACCAAATCCACCTTCCTCAGCCAGCCAAGGTCATCAGAGTGTATTGGGCCAGAATCACTTAGATTTGTTCAAGGCCTTATTATTTCTTCTCTTGTCCCCTCCATGCCTACCCTTGACCTCCAGCAGCTCTGACATCACACTCAGCCACAGCCAGTTTCTCTGATTAGTTTCAGCCAAAGCATCCCCCTGTAGCCTGAGCCCCCTCATTGTGGAGGTGGGCATTTCATGCTCTTTGGAAATTTAGTCATGCCTGCTCCTTACAATTCAGCTGGCCAGCATGGAGGTGGAGGCCACACCATTCTGTACAGTCAAAGTGTCCCCCAAGCAAAGCCCTGTAGACATGCAGAATCCCAGACCCCACCCCACACCTGCCCACTAGAATCTACATTTTAACAAGATTTCTGGCGATGCAGTTTGCATTTCAGTCTAAGAAGCCCTGATCTGAAGACTGGTATAGCCCAAGCATTTTCATCCTATGTCATTAAAAGGTCTGGGTATTTCTCACCCATTGGCCACCCATCTGGGTATTGGCCACCCATTGTTGTGGCGTTTGCACTCCGGATGAAGAGTCTGGGGCTAAGCTGTCTGGAAGAACAAGATCTGAGTCCTTGGGAGCGGGGAGGAGAGAGAAAGTAAGACATACCCAGAAAGCAGCGGCAGGACCGTCTTTGTTGTCCTGAGGCTTTTTGGGGTTGAGGATAGGAGTCATACCCCCACGTCCTGACTAGTGACTTTGTGGCTGAGGCTGTGTGTCCCGATTAAAGTGAGGCACACTGACCCTTCCAAGACATCTATTTCTAGGTGCTCATCTTCACCAGCATCTCTCTACACTTCACCTGTTCTTTCTACTTCCCTTTCACAACGTATCTCCACCTTCTTTACAAAGAAAGGCCAATCTTGCGTTCATCTGGAACCTTACCGTATATTTATGTGAACAGGGTTTCTCAAAATTGACATCTATTAAAGCCCAAAATAGAAAGATTGCTCCTGACCTATGTCATTCTAGCAAAATAAATGTTAATTCATGGAGTCATAAATTAATTTTTTAAACCCTACATCCATCTGATTAAAGGATCCTTTTTAAATAAAAATGTTTTATATTTAATAACAGTGTATCAAGTATTGTGTGTTCTAATCATCAAATGTTTTGATCGTTGGGTACTAACAATACCCATGATGGTAGCTCAGACTTAGTAAAAAATTTACAGTTAAATTTTTATGGTCATTGAAAATAAAAGGTGTATATGTATGGATGGATGTGTTTATGGAATATTTTAATGAAATATCAAGGCACAGTTTTTTGATCGCCTACAGATAATTATTTTAAAGGGAAAAATGGATATTCCTTCAACATCTGTGATTGCTTCATAATCTAGATTTTATTGGGTCAACCTCTGAGCCGTTCATTAAGCCTGCAAGGGAAAATAGAGCTTCTGAAGACTTCCATTAAGCTTGACCTTCGAACCAGTTTCTCAGAAGAAGGGAAATGCCTAGTGTCGGCTCTTGTTAAACACCAGTTCAGGCAAAGGGGGTCAGTTCTTGTGTTTCAGACTTTGATTTCTATTTAAGGCTTTCACTCTTTAGAAAAAGAGGATAATGTGTCCTTAGGTTGAAAGCTGGAAAAATTAAACTTGGCTTTGAAGGTTTTTTTTGTTTTTTTTTAGAAATTCAACACCCATTCCTTAGCGAATTTAAGAAGCAAACTATTTGAACCACAACACAAACGGTTTCTTTCAATTAATATCCAGCCAATGAGGATGTCTGGAGTTCCTTGTAAACAATGGGCCAACTATACTTCTCCCCATCCTGTTACCCTCTCCACGGTCAATGGTGCACTGTGGCTGCACTGGCAGGCTGCCCTCAGGCTGAGAAGCCTGGGGCATTTCATCTTTTCAGGGAAGCCAGAATTCTCTCCTGCCAGTAACCTGGTGTGCCCCCAACCCTGTTGGGATGGACACCGTTTAGTTTTTTCATCATTATTAAGAAAAGAGAGGCAAAGGGAAATATGCTCAGATATTTCCTAGGTGATTCAGGAAGGCAGAGGGCATATTTCATTTTAATGATCATTTCAGTCCATGGAGACAGTCTCTTTAGTAAATGCAGATGACAAAAAGAACATGTGATTAACCCCTAATGCGTGCTCTTTAAGATTTTCCCAGGTGGGTTTCAAGTGGTTACAGGTGGTAAATAACTGTTGTCGCTTCTGTTGTGTCTGACTCCTTGCAACCCCATGGACTGTAGTCTGCCTGGATCCTCTCCCCATGGAATTTTCCAATCAAGGATACTGGAGTGGGGTGCTGTTTCCTACTCCAGGGGCTCTTCCTTGCCCAGGAATTGAACCCATGTCTCTTGTGTCTCCTGCATTGGCAGGTGGATTCGTTACCACTAGCACCACCTGGGGACCCCTGGTGAGTGACGGGGGGGGGGTGTAATCTGGAGAACACCGCACAGGAGGGCGGGTTACCTAGGTGTCGTGTAGCAGGATTTCAGTCCAGTGGGAAACCCACCTGTGAAGGGATTTGGGCGTTATTCTTTACTGTTGTTTTGGATCTTCTTGGTATTTGGCATACAAACATGTAAAGTTGCTCAGTCATGTCCAACTCTTTTTGACTCCATGGATTGTAGCCTGCCAGACTCCTCTGTCCGTGGCATTTTCCAGGCAAGAATACTGGAGTGGGCTGCCATCCCCTTCTCCAGGGGATCTTCCCTTGCAAGGGATTGAACCTGGGCCTCCCACAGTGTAGGCAGACTCTTTGCCATCTGAGCCACCAGGGAAGCCGAATTGGCATAGAGGCCCTAGTTGGCATAGAACATAAGAAAAAGATTCCTCAGGCTTGTCCAGAGTCCCTTCTGTCCTCTTCAACAGGTTTATCCCCTCCAGACTCTGGAGTCAGAAACTAGGAAGACAGTGCCAGTCACATTTATAGGGTTCAATAGTAAGTTGAATTCAGGGCCTGAGCTCCCCTGGTTCAGCGCCCCAGCGCCCAGGTGCTTGCTATGCTCTGGTGAATCGCATCCCTTCTTGGAGGCTGGAATCCTGTCCTGGGTGAGCACCTTGATCTTTGCTGATCAGAATTCCCTGCTGCTGTCTGCTTACCTGCCCAGCTTATAAGCCAATGCCCGGTTCCTCTCCTGACGACCACGTTTGCATATATAGGATAATCATTCCAGACACCTCAGAAGCCTTATATCTTATCTCCAAAGACCCTAAATCTGTTCTGGCTCTTCAGATCTGTACCCTCTGCAACCCTTTTACTTCCTAAGCAAAAACCTGGGCTGAGTTGTCAAGACTCCTCGTCTTCCTCCCAAATCACAACGTTGGTCATTGGCTTTATCTCTGACACCCCATCATCCAGACCTCTGGCTCGAGCCCCACTACTTCTCCCTTAATGCAGACCCTTGTCATCACTTACCTGGAGAGATGCAGAGCCTATGGGTGGTCCCACTGGCCCCAGCTCTGGGTTCTAGGCCTTCTTTTCCCTGTGTCTCAAAAACACCATGGTCAAAACCAACTCCAACTCGAATTCGCCTTCTCAGTAGCTTATGCGCTACTCATAAGCTATGAAGGTCTGCTCTACTACCCCTAGAATAAAGCCCAAGTCCACGCTCTGAAATAAGAGACTGCAGTTTTATACCACCCCGAGTCCCAGACCCCACCTCTACCCTTTTCCTCCATTTTGCCTTCTGTGCGGTCCAGTGCTCTGCCTTTACAGGGGGTTTTGTGCCATTTGGGGCTACTTTGCTTTTTCTGCAGACTCTCTTCTCAACAGAAAAGACCCTTTCCCTTCTGGAAAATTCAAATCCTTCTTCCAGTTTCAAGTAGGATCTCTTTGCCTTCTCTTGCTCCCCCCGGAGGGTCTACGGAAACCTGCAGATTTGTGTAAAGAAGGAATGGGAAGGGGGAAAGGGAAAGAGAAAAAAAAAAAAAAAAAAACAGAAAAAAATTCAGAAATGTGAAAGACAAAAAGATTTTCTGGAGAAGTGGAACCTTGGCAAATACTCAGTTTTCACAAGCACACACACAGAGAATTTAATTCTGGAAACTAGAGATCAGTGTGCCTCAGATTTATCTTTTAGGAAAAAAAAAATCAGGAAAATAATTTATAAAAATATTTGTCAGCTCATTAAAAAGAAACTAGGTAGTATTAAAGACCATCCTGTTTTTATAGAGAGTAATGACAAGCCAATGTCAATTTAGATTTTTAATAAAGTTGTTAGATTTAAACATTAGGAAGAGGGGACATACGTATACCTGTGGCTGATTCACATATGGCAGAAACCAACACAATATTGTAAAGCAGTTATCCTTCAATTAAATAAAATATTAGGGACAAATCATAGGTATGACACACTTATTTTGAGAAAGCCCTTGAAAAAGTTAATTATATTATTGTAAAGAAGGTGAAACACTAGTTGATTACCCAGTGGGACAGTTCAAGAGTCTATAATATATTCTTCAAACTACTTAGAGGGAGTAGGTCTCCTGCAGGAACTTATTATTTGCTGCTGTCTGAGTCCATTCACTAAGAGCACAGGTGACTTTATAGCTTCTTTCTTACTTCACTTTTAGTAATATTTTATTCAACAACATTCATAATTTTGAACACTATGATAATATATATAGAGAAAATTTTAACACTGTAATGAGAATATAGAAAGAGTGTGAGTCTCTTTCCCAAACTCGCCATGGTTTGCTAGGCTTGGGGTGTTTGAAACAATGTGGAAGGATCTCCAAGTCCAAGTCAAAGTTGACCTTTGTGCAGCGGGTCTTGGTAGCAGAGAAGAGAAATGCAGTGCTGAAGTTAAAGCCTTGGAGTCCAAAGAGAAATGTCTTTGTGGTCCGCTACCTTTTAAAAGTCTCCTAAAGGAAAGGGGGAAAGAAAGCATAAAACATGAAGTATTTGGAAGAAATGTGGAATAAAAGTATCAGCCATGACCCTGATTAGTTGCCCTCAGGAAGTTTTCAGCGCGTGATGCTCTTTGTTTGTGGGAGGGGAGGTGGGGGCGAGTTCAAAACCCAGGAGGCCAGATTGATTTCAAACCTTCTCGAAATGATGCCCCTGGGAGGCAGGGACTTGCCCTGTGGCCTACTCCTAGGCAGGAGCAGAATAACTAGCTACCTCTCCCCACTCATCTGTCTTCCTAGATCATGTGACTCGCTGACTTTTTTTCCATTTTATTTGATTCACTTATTTATTTTTAATTTATTTTTTAAATTTTCAAAATGGTGGAAAATTGCTTCGCAGTGCAGATGCATGTAGCAAAGGGAAGGATGGGCCGGCACCAGGGGCCACAGTGTGTGAGGCTTCACTTTGGTCGGAAGGACTCAGGGCTGGGAGACTCTGATCAGATTTCCTTGTGTCTGAAATCAAGGTCATGAACGGTGGGGGAATGGGGCTGGACTTGAGGAACTTGCCTCTGCTTTAGAATCAGACGTGGGAGACAGTGCTGCGAGCCAGTCCCAGCAGAATCTCTTCACAATGACCACATCTTGACCTTGTTCCTGCCCCCTGTGTGTGTGTGCGTGTGTGTTTGTGTGATCTGTATTTCTCTAAGCTCTCTGGAACCAAGCAATTATTCCCTCACGCGTTTCCCATCTTTCTCTTTCAACTATATTTCCATTTTTAATGAACCTTCCACAGTTGCAGCTTTACATTTTATTACATCATTCTCTAAATGTCTTGCATTGATTAGGCCATAGTTTGAGATGGCTTTTGCAATGATGAGAGGTCTTTCTTCAATGGTATGTGTAGGCGTGATGCAGAATGTGGTGTTATCAGTAAACAGGGTGACTTTCTCTGGCTTGTGACTGTCATCTGAAGCTTTTAGACCTGTATTCTGTTATCCCTGTCACCTGGGCAGAGCATGGAGATAAACCCAGGATGATGGGATGGCAGGCATACTACAGAACACAGTGGTTCATCTATGGAAGGTGATATTGATTTGACCTAATCATCTTTATTATCATTCACATCTGCAAGTGACAAGTATGGAAGAATAAATTTTTCCAATGCAGCAACAAGCATGCATAGGAAATCGTTATTTTGTAAAATATGATCCACCTTTCTGTCACTTTTTCTGATAGCTCAAACTGTTTGAATTCTACGTTACTTGGAGCCGTTACCACTTCAGCTTTGTGTCCCATATATTAGAAAGATGATAAACTGATTTTTAGAATTCACTGTTAATCCCTGCATTTATTTGAGAAAGAAATGATAATATGTGTGACTTTTTAACAGAATAGGTATAATTTATTGCATAGTATTTTGAAGATACCTTCATATTTATCAAGATGGAAAACAGATTATATAAATCTATGTGAAATTCTGTTTCATTAACCTTCAGCATTGCTGTTACTTTTCAGAATTTTTGAAGATTCAAGGGTACCTTTTTTCTTTTCACTTTAAGATACTTTTCCTTTTTCATTTGTGGGCTGATTAAGTGTTTAATATTCTGTACCATTTCCTCACACACAAAGGCTTTAAAAAAAAAAAACTTAATTTGGTCTCTGGTTTGTCTGAGGCCACCAATATTTAGATAAACAAAAAGCCTAGTTAAAAAAAAAATGGCAAAACCTGAAGCAACTTTCCTTATAGAAGTGAAAGTGAACTCTATTAGTATTCTCAAAGAACTCTTTCCTGCCAAAACCTATCAACTGACTTGACAAAAACTGAAGAAAAAAAGAGTTACACAAAATGCACTTGAGCATCATTTTCATTTCCTTTTGATATTTGCTTCTTTTGAAAGTGGACTATGCCTGTTGAATGCAACCTTGCGATGCCTACGACTGATGAGCGGGAAGGTGAAGTCCGTGTAGAACAGTATCAACCACACAGCATCTTTTGGACTTCAAATATGATTAGTGTTTTCGAATATCAGGTTGGTTTGCATACCTCTACAGCTGTAGACATGATGGCTTCATAGAAGTAAGAAACACAATCCATTTCAGAGTAAAATATGATATACTAAAACACTCTGACCGTCAGTTAAAGAAAATCCAACTATGAAAAGTTGAATGAAACTGTGGACTTACTGTTGATATGTCATGCAACAAAATTTGGAAATGACAGGGATTTTTAAGGATGTTCATTGAATGTACAGTTTTAAATTTCTAAATATTTGTTTGGGGATCTTCTTAAAAAATCTGTATTACACAAAATGATGGTGTAGGTTTATCTGACAACTTCTTATTGAGCATCAACCATGGACCTGGCACTTTGCCAGATATTGGAAAACAGCCACAGTTTCTATTCTGTTGGAGCTTGCATAGTAGTGAGAAGAAAGAAATATTACAGAAGAAAGAAATATTAAACACAATCACTGATAGATAAGGGGCTCTGAAGAAAATAATTTAAGATAAGGAACAGGAAGATGAAGTGGTGTCCTACTTTACACATGGCAGTGCAGAAAGCTTTTCTATGGACATGACCTTTGAATAGAGACTGATATAAGAGGTGGGTGTCGTTCAGCAGAGAGAAGAGTATTTGAGATGCTGGGAACTGGATGTGCAAGGGCCCTGAGGCACAGACCGGGTGGTGCATGTGAATTAGAGTATACTGAAGGCAGAGCCCGTAGGAGGTCCTGGGGAATTGACTTTAAGGTTTTCAAAACAGGGAAGAGGTAAAGACGATTGCAGTGTTTTTGTCCCGAGTGACTGGAAGAACAGGCTTTTCATTTCCTAAGGTGGGAGATTGCAGGAGATAAATAGGTTGGGAGGCAGCAGGAAGGGGTAAGTGGAAACAGTTTGGGGCCTGTCTATTTTGAGTTACTATTGGGTTGGCCAGAAAGTTCATTTGATGGTACCAAAAAACCCAAACAAGCTTTTTGGCCAACCTAATATTTTCTATCTAAGTGGAGAGTGGAAGTTGGCACTCAGTGCATAGAGGGGAGAAAACTGTGAGAGTCATCAGCATGTGAATCCCATGCGATTAGAATCTCCAGAGACCAGAGGAGATGAGCAGGATCCCCCAAAGCTTGTAAAGCTTTTGCAGATAAGAGGGTCTAGCAGAGAAATTAAGCAAACCAGTAGACCCAGGACAATGCTGTGTTCTGACATCAAGAAGAAAATAGCCAAAGAAAGAGGAAGTAATCCCAGTTGTCCCACGAGGCTGGCAGGACTAGTATAAGGAAAGCTGAGAATTAACCATTGGATTTCACAGCATGAGCTTTCGGGGGTGGGGTGCTAAATCCTGATTTATCAGATTTGCCAGAATATGAGTGAAGAAATGCAGGAATGAAATGTGGATAAAATTCAGAGAGAAGGTTGAGAGTATGAGCTACCTTGGTTTGAACCTTAGCTCGTCTGGGTCCTGGCTGATGTGACCTTGGAGTAGTCAGTTAACCTCTTTGTGACTTGGTTTGGTCACATGTTAAATGAGGATGTTAAATGTTAATGTCATGTTAAATGACTCTTTCTTTATTGTTAATAATTATAGGATTCTTATGTGGAGTCATTAGGGTAATATGTGCAAACTACTGAAGACTGTTTGGGTGACATAGGTGTTTGCTATCATTATTAATATATTTTTGGTACTGTTATTTTAAGCATTTCTTGAATTTTTTTTTCTAAGAAAAGCAGGGAAAGGAAAATAGCACAGTGTTTAGATGTCTGTGTGGGGTCAAGTGGGGCTTCCCTGGTGGCTCAGACTGTAAAGAATATATCTGTAATGCAGGAGACCTGGGTTCCATCCCTGGGTTGGGAAGATCCCCTGGAGAAGGGAGTGGCAACCCACACCAGTATTCTTGCCTGGAAAATCCCATGGACAGAGAAGCCTGGCGGGCTACAGTCCATGGGGTCGCAAAGAGTCAGAAACGACAGAAGCAACTTGGCATGCATGTGGGGTCCAGTGCGTATGTATGGTTGCTAGCTTTGTTTTATTTCAGATAAGAGATTGACCTCCAATTAAAATAAATAAATTTATATATTTTTTTTAAAAAAAGAGAGATTGTACAGCATGTTTTAATGCTGGTGGGATTGCCACAGAAGAAAGATGAAACCTTAGTGTTGCAGGAGAAAGAGGGAGAAATTTAGGTAAGGATCTTACATATGGAAGAAGGGGTGGGTTCAGTGGTACCGAAGGAAATGGGGACTCTTCATTAATTTGAAGAAAAGATCAGCAGAGGGGATTGGCACAGACACAGCTGTCTTGGAAGAATGCTTTGTTTTATTTCAGATAAGAGATTGACCTCCAATTAAAATAAATAAATTTATATATTTTTTTTAAAAAAGAGAGACTGTACAGCATGTTTTAATGCTGGTGGGATTGCCACAGAAGAAGGATGAAACCTTAGTGTTGCAGGAGAAAGAGGGAGAAATTTAGGTAAGGATCTTACATATGGAAGAAGGGGTGGGTTCAGTGGTACCGAAGGAAATGGGGACTCTTCATTAATTTGAAGAAAAGATCAGCAGAGGGGATTGGCACAGACACAGCTGTCTTGGAAGATCTGATGGACATCTGCAACTGTTTTTGCTTTTAGCTGAGATAAACGCCAGCTCCTCAGTTGAGTTTGAGGGGAGGGGCAAGAGCCTTGGGAGCTGGGGGCTTGAGGGGCAGGTGTACGCTTACCCATCCCATGGTGGGGAGGGGTTCGAGAACTGGAGGTCGGATATGAGATTTGGGCAGGACTGAGAGTCCACTTGAGGTGAGTGATTACAAACTAAAAGGGGGAGGGAGGAACTTGTGGCTTTGTTTGGGCTTTGTCTTCAGTCATGTTCAAGAACCCCAGAAGAGAAGGCAGGCAGCCCAGTGTCACCAGGCTGGAGGTTTTGCCAGGTGACTCAGTGAAGGGGCAGACACCATGGGGGCATTGGATGTTGGCTGGTGGGGATGGCCAGTGTGCAGGAGCAACGCATAGGTGATAGATGGGGAATATGGGAGAGGATCCCTGGGTTGAAGGTTTCCTTGTTTTTCAAAGAAATAACAGATTCCCTGAGTCTACCAAGGGCTTCCCATGTGAGTCGGTGGTAAAGAATCCATCTGCCAAGCAGAAGACGCAGGTTTAATCCCTGGGTCAGGAAGATCCCCTGGAGGAGGAAATGGCAACCTGCTCCAGTATTCTTTCCTGGAGAATCCCATAGACAGAGGAGCCTGATGGGCTACAGTTCATGGGGTCGCAGAAGTTGGACACGACTGAGCAATTGAGCATACATGTGTGCATGAGTTTTCCAAAGTCAGGGGTCGTGACCTCAAATCCTGAAGTTTCACCAGGGGTGAGAGAGGGCTCCCAGGCACCTCTGAGCACCTCTGAGCAGGAGCTCACCACCCATGGCCCCAGAAGTTGTCCAAGGGCTTCAGCTAACTCTTAACCCGAGGACTGTGTCCAGCTTCAGCAGGAACTCTAGTACAGAAAAGCGTCTACATCCAGCTGTTGGTTTAATATCATAACCCATTCAGTACTTGAAGTCATGGACTCTGAAATTATATGATGAAAGCTATGAGCACATTAACATTACCCACATTGCATGTATTCAGATATCTGGGCAAAAGTCCACATACAATTTGAATGTTTCCTGGTGGCCAGGGAATCCTATCCATAGAACTCCACATTGAGAAACCTTGCTTTAAAATTCTGCATTACATATCTCATAAAATAGTGATTATCTTTTGAATGTTAAAGTAGTGGTGATATCAGAACTGAAAAATGCTTTGTCTAGGAAATGCTCTTGACTAAAAGGAATTAGTTGAAATTAAAAGATAATTAAAAATTACTTATAATTAGCTCAAGAACTATACTTTAAAAGGACAAAGTACAATATAGGAATACATAAAGGGTTATGACATGTTCAAATTTTAATCCAGTGGGTAATTTGAAACCTATTATATATTGTAGGGAGAAGGAAAATGAGTAGTAATAATATTTAGAAATTATGCAAGAATGTACCTATCTAAGTGTGCTTCTTGGGTATTAAAGTATTATTTTTCTAGCTGGCTACACTACCAGAGACACCACGAAACTGTTATCAGTGAAAAGAAGTTGTAGGAAATGGTGTTTAGCAAGTAAAACTAGTAAATCTACAGTGAATGGGTTCATATCTTCATTTGCTACTGTCTGTGTGACCCTGAACTGGGTAATAAACCTCCATAAACCTGTAACATGGGGATAAAATAATAATATTGATACCTACCTCATTGAGATCTTTTTAAGGATTAAAAGGGATAAGGCATCTCAAGTGTATGGAGTATAAGTGAAGTTGCTCAGTCGTGTCTGACTCTTTGCAACCCCATGGAATGTAGCCTACCAGCCTCCTCTGTCCATGGGATTTTCCAGGCAAGAATACTGGAGTGGTGGGTTGACATTTCCTTCTCCAGGGGATCTTCCCAACTCAGGGATCAAACTCTGGTCTCCCAAATTGCACAGACGCTTTACCCTCTGAGCCACCAGGGAAGCCAGAATAGATATATATCTGGCAGCTAATCAGGGTTCCATAAATGGTAACTGTTGATCTTGATTTTCCAACTTTAAAACATAACCTGGGGACTTTCCTGGTGGTCCAGTGATGAAGATTTTGTCTTCCAATGCAGGGGGTGTGGGTTTGATCCCTGGTCGGGAGCTAAGTTTCCACATTCCTCACAGCCAAAAGACCAAAACATGAGACAGAAGCAATATTGTAACAAATTCAGTAAAAACTTTAAAAGTGGTCCACATCAAAAAAAAAAAAAAAACTTACAAAATAACCTAATTAGGTATTCTAAAGGTACTAGTTTGTTCCCCTTGGCTATAACCTTCTAGTTAAGATCTGAAATCAGTTTTAATATTTAGAAATCTTGTTCATAAAAAGAACTGTAAAAAAAAAATCAAAATTAATGGAATCAAATGTCTCTTAACCGCTTCATCTCTGGAGGTACATTTGTCCAGGTAGATAATGGCCAGGAGTGGCCTTTTTTATTATTTGCTCAAGGATCATTTGAAATTAATTTTTGTCTATTGTCTACGGGAGGTCTCAGTGTTCCAGCCCAATGTGATTTATAAGTTCACTCGAGTCAGACTCCGTTGTCAGGCTTACTGTGTGGGACCCACCAAAGATTAGGAATTTTAACCATCTGTTTCCATGACCAAGGCAAAGCCTGACAGTCTGGACCAATGAGTATATCATTGAACTAGAAAACTGGAAACTGAAGTGTTTAACAGCAGAACTCCAACATGTTCTATAAAGTTAATTAGCTCTCAGAACTACTGAGAGGAAAAGTTGAAAAGCTGTGAATTTCTTATCGTTGTGCAGCGGCTCAGCTGTGTCTGACTTCGCAGCCCCACAGACTGCAGCACTGGGCTCCCAGGTGGCACTAGCGGTAAAGAACCCACCTGCCCATACAGAAGACATAGGAGAGGCACGTTCAGTCCCTGCGTCAGGAAGAGCCCCTGGAGGAGGGCATGGCAACCACTCCACTATTCTTGCCTGAAGGAGCCCACGAATAGAGAAGAAGCTTGGCAGGCTATAGTCCATGGGGTCACAAAGAGTCAGACAGGACTGTAGCGACAGAGCGTGTGTGAATGCAGACTGCAGCATGCCGGCCTCCCTGGCCTCACTATCTCTGAGTTTGCTCAGATTCACGTCCATTGAGTCAGTGATGCCATCCAACCATCTAATCCTCTTATTACCCAGCCACAAAAATCAACTGATCTATGAGTTTCCTGTGTTTGACATAAATAGATATTCTCATTTATGTTTTAATAACAGCATAAATCAAAAGATTATTCATCATAATTTCCAAGTTGCTCTATCAAATTGTATGAACAATGGTAATTTCTCTAAACTGAAAACTCCCTTAGTGTAAATTTTTACCATAAAAGTTGGTGAAAGGCACAAATACAAAAAAGAATCCAACAGTATAGAATTATATATAAATTAATTTTAGAAACATGGGGTATAAAATGATTTTATTTTAGAGTATAAGCTAATTTCTATGTATCATCTAAAATGATAACAAGTAGCCTTACTCTTCTATTAAATATATTGTCATACGGGATTTTTGCTGTATCTGCTCCACTTTCTATAGTTCAGTCTAGTATAAAAAAGCCCATAATTTTGAAAATATTAACTGATGTATTTAATTCCTGGTGAACCCTCTGCGGTTACTGTTAAGAGTTCTTACTGTATTGTTCAGTCGCTGAGTCGTGTCTGACTCTCTGTGACCCCATGGACTGTAGTCCACCAGGCTTCCCTGTCCATGGGATTTCCCAGGCAAGAATACTGGAGTGCGTTGTCATTTCTCCCTCCAGGGGATTTTGCCAGCTTGTGGATCGAACTTGTGTCTCCTGCTTCTCCTGCATCAGCAGACAAATTCTTTACCTCTGGGTCACCTGGGAGGCCCCAAGTTTAAATACATGACACCTAGTTAAACTTACATTTCAGTTAGACAGTCAGCTTTACTTAGTATATTATGATCTATGCAATATTTGGATGTAATACTTGTACTAAACATCTATCAGTTGTTTATCTGAAATTCACATTTAACTGAGCGTCCTGTATTTTGTCTGGCAACCCCACCATCCACACCTGGTTGCCTCCTCCCACACTGCAGTCAAGTCACTCACTCCTTCATTAAAATAGGAATCTAAGAACTGGAAGATGATTGCTCAGCTCTAAGCTTTAAACAGACATTCGAAAGTGGTTAGCGACATTCTGGTGTGCCAGTGAGATTTACATATATATGTATATCCAGTGAGATTCTTTGATTTTAAAAAGCCAGGCTGTGATACAGATGAGGCAAGATTTATGGCACTTGTGGTGAAAAACCCACCTGCCAATGCAGGAGCTTCTATCCCTGGGTAGGGAAGATCCCCTGGAGAAGGAAATTGCAACCCACTCCAGTATTCTTACTTGGAAAATACCATGGACAGAAGAGCCTGGTGGGCTGTACAGCCCATGGGGTCGTGAAGAGTTAGACACAACTGAAGTGACTTAGCACAACAAACCACAGCAGGAAGGCTGATCAGAGAGCAGGCAGGAATCCAGAGAGAACACAGAAGCAGATTTCCTAAATTCTGGAAAGAAGTTGAATGATTGAGCAGGAATCAGAAAGTCAAGAAATTTAGCGAGAGGGTGAGTCTGGGAAGGCACCCGCCCCACAAGGTCCTGCCAGTACGGGTAAGAGTTGCCACATCAGAAACCCATCAGAGGGTGGCTGCTCCTCTGATGGTGTTCTGGGAGGACCACCTCTGTGTGGTGTTCCAGGAGGCCTCAGGTAGTTCAGCAGGAAGACCGCCTGGCCTAGTGGGGTCCCCCCTTCCCCTCAGCTGCAGGAATTCCTGACTTATCCACAGGATCCCTGCAGAAGGTCCAGAGTATCAGGCTCTTGAAGGAGGGTGTCAGCACCAGGAAGGCCAAGAGGGGTGCAGTCTGTGGGTCCTTGTTAGAGCCTGTGCTGCCCTTGGTCCCAGACACGGTGGACACCCGAGCCCCACTTCCTGCCCATGATCCAGGGCCTGCTCAGAGAGGAGGAGGGAGGGGAAGACGTTCTTGAACAACGTGAGGGTTTATCTCTGGGTGACAAGGCTGCAAATCAGACACATCTCTAGGAGTTGACTCCAAAGACACCAGATTCTAAACCAAATGGGGGAGAGTGTCAAGCCCCAGCAAAGAGAGACTCTGGAACCCATGGGAGTTTATTTAGAGGAAGAAGAGGCACTCCTACTTTTGCGCCAGAGGTTAGTAATGTTGAGAGCAAGCACAGCCCCTGCCATTCTCCATGGAGGAAGGAGGAGTGCAAATTGATTTTTACTGCTGTTTTGAAATGCAGATAATGTTATCCTCGAAGAATGAAACACCAAGCAGAAAGTTATATAGAAAATACAAGAGTGTGTGCCAAAGGGCAGGCTGTCCAGGGTGCTGCGGGAGCATGTGAGGTCCCGTGCCTCCCAGGAGGGACCCCAGGGGGATGTGGGTGGGGAGGGGGAGAGCCATCCTCCCACTGGAGGGAGAACACAGGTAAATCTGAGCACTAGGGAGAATTTCCACCTCAAAGAGCAAGGGGGCCTTTGCTTCAGAAAGTGAAGGACAACTCCCCAGGTGTTATGAACAAGGACTGACAGAATCAGAGCTGGGTTGTAGGAAGATTACAGTTATTACAACGTGTAGGACGGAGTGAACGGATGGATCCTCAAGCTGTCACCAACGATGACTTCGGGGTTTCAAACCTTGGAAAACAAGGTTATAAATAGAAGCGATGAAGGCAGAAGGAGAAATTAAGTTTGAGGGGAAGAAGAGGATTCTCTTCAGATGTGTCAAATAGGATATCGCAGCTCAGTTTATCAAGAAAGATGGTTTGAACACCTACTAGGCACCAGGCCTGCCCTAGCGATGAACACAGCACTGAGCACTCAGGCGCCGTGGAGCAGGAGCCCTTCCAGGGGGTTGGTTAGTGTAAGTCGCTCAGTCACATCTGACTCTTTTCGACCCCATGGACTGTAGCCCATCAGGCTCCTCTGTCCATGGGATTCTCCAGGCAAGAATACTGGAGCGGGTATCCATTCCCTTCTCCAGGGGATCTTCCCCACCCAGGGATTGAACCTGCATCTCCCGTGTCTCCTGCACTGGCAGGCAGATTCATTACCACTGAGCCACCTGGGAAGTGTATATATATATATATGTATGTATGTATTGGGCAGCTTACATAGACAGCCCTCAACAAATGGAACTTCCCTCAGCCCGTTGGCCCCTGTTATTTTTGTTTTAAAGA
This sequence comes from Connochaetes taurinus, assembly GCA_006408615.1. Lineage (NCBI taxonomy): Eukaryota > Metazoa > Chordata > Mammalia > Artiodactyla > Bovidae > Connochaetes > Connochaetes taurinus. The sequence continues at coordinate 153,385 of SJXO01004638.1, forward strand.
CATTCGTCACAAGTCGGGTCTCATGTGGTCTATCTCATGCTCAAACACGAAGGCTTTCCTTCCATCAGGCTGCCTCTACTAATGGCTCTTTCACTTTGTAATCCATGCCCATGAATACCTGTGCACACATGTGGCCATAGGCTTACGCACACACAGGCACACATTCCTTCGTGGTTTGTGGCATTTTCTCAGTGATGTGAACCTCTGATCTACACTCACTTTATGACTGACTCAAAAGCAGGGAAAGATGAACATACTTCTGAGTTTGGCAGGTGGAAAGAGTCGCTATAGCCATAAAGACTCATCTGAACTTGTGGACTGATAATGACTCTGGAGGCAGTTCAGAAAAAGAGTGTTGAGGTCACACCTTAAGCAAAATAGCCTTGTTTAACTAGCATGTGGCCTTCTCAGGGGACCATTCACATCAGGGACCACAGTCACATCAGTGACCACAGTCACATCAGTGGGCACCTCCTGGAACACTGATTAAACACCACCTCCAGGTCACATGGACTTCCCAGGTAGCTCAGGCTGTAAAGTATTCGCCTGCCAATGCAGGAGACGAGGGAGATGCAGGTTTGATCCCTGGGTCGGGAAGATCCCCTGGAGAAGGAAATGGCACCCCACTGCAGTATTGTTATCTGGGAAATCCCGTGGACCGAGGAACCTGGCGGGCTACAGTCCATGGGGTCACAAAGAGCTGGACAAAATTGCTGACGCATGCACACATGCCAGGTTGCATGGATGAGCCCTGCCCTCAGACCACAAGCATGGTCTCAGAGAGGGATCCAGAAGGAAACACAGTCCCAGGGAAGGTGGCAGTCCTCAGTTTTGAGGCAGGATGTAGCACTGTCATTAAGAGTAGAAGACTGAATTGGATGAACTGGGGATTAAACTTGGTCCACTGTGCCTTTTCATTTAAACACAATGCAAGCCAGACCTTAGAGGCGGCTTGGCATTTTGACTTAGCAACACGGTGAAAGATCAAAACATCAAACAGTCCTGTGCATATATGCGGATGTAAAAGCACACTCCTATAAAAGATAGCTGTGCCTTGCTTAAGAGGGCCCAAGGTGAACCTGTGCCCTCTGAAAAGCTCGCAGATCAAGAAAGCTAATTTTTTTTTTCTGTTTCCAAGGCAACAGAATGACAAACAGCTTGACTCAATCCAATGGATAATACGATGATTCTGCTACCTTTTCAATTAGAAAATGGCCTTAGGAAAGCAGACATCCCTGGATTCACCCGATGCTGGTCCAGACCACATTGGTGGAAGCATCCAGCTTCTGATCTGCTGCCAAGAAACTAGTCAGACACAAGACAGGGATAATCTGATAACTGTATATCATGTGTGATCATACTAATGGGATGGGATTGGTTCTGCCGCCTCATTTAAGCTTGGCTTATATAGTCTCGAGAAAATACGCTGGTGGGGGAAAGAGGAGAAAGATGATGAACTCACAGTGGGGACTTAGAGAAGCTACAGACCAGGCGTTTCCACCAAACACTGAAGGGTGAATAGGATATGGAGCCAGACCGGTAGAGGGGAATGCAGATCTGGCAGATGTGGAGTGAGACGGACGCTCTGTGATGGTTGCCAGGGGTCCCTTTGGGGAGTGCTGATAACTGCTGGTGGCTTGGTTCTGTGATGGGAAAAAAAGACAGGCAGGTTGGAGGACAAAATTGAGGCTTTAGAAATTACCGTTTTCAGAAATGTGGGAATTACCTTGCAGGCAGAGTGATATCAGACTTAATTTTAGAAATAGAAATCTAGGAGCAGGGTATATAAAACAAGATTAGGCAAGAGCCCATTATTAAATTTACATAACAGATGTTGATTGAAAACAACCGTTTTGTGCAAATCTACCCTCTTGGGCTAGATCTACTCAACTTGAGCTTCCCATGTGACCCAGTGGTAAAGTATCTGCTTGCAAATGTAGGAAACCTGGGTTTGATCCCTGGGTCAGAAAGATCCCCTGGAGAAAGAAATGGCAACCCACTCCAGAATTATTGCCTGGGAAATCCCATGGACAGAGGAGCTGGCAGGCTGCAGTTCATGGGGTCACAAAGGGTCGGATATGACTTAGTGACTAAATAACAACACCACCTTCCAACTTAAGTGCAGAGCCATTCAGTCACTTTCAGGGGCCCTAGCGTGTCCCTGCTCTGAACCAACATGACCGCCTGCCTGGACCATTACAGACCAGCCTTCTAACTGGCTTCTTCCCACTTCTTGCTTGGCTCCTTTCTAACCCCTTCTTCTCACTGCAGACAGGATATTTACTTTGCAATTATGGAAACCAGCTTGTCCCTCCCCAGCGCAAATCCTTCAGTGTCTTGCCACGATATTTAAGATCCTGGCCTAGCCTGCCTGGATCTTGCCTCACCACATGCCCCATCCTCCTTCATCCAGTGCATCGTGAACCAGCCTGGGAGGCTTTCTTTTGCGGTGCCTTCATCGGGCTGGTCTCATTTCCACCTCAAGGACTTCCCATGGGCATTCCTCTTCCTAGGACACGCCCCACCCTTCTCCCGAGACCAGCCCTCCTTGGCTCTCGGGTGCTGGAGAGAATATTCTTGCTCTCACCACCACCTCCCCAAATAAATCACATTCTTCACTAAAAGCCCTCTGGCATCCTTAAGCTTCCCTCCTGGACCCCTCATCTCTCCAAGGGCAAAGGCAGGGTCCCTGGACGAGAAGGGACCTGTGCAGTGGGTCCCTGACTCCCCTGTGCATTTGTGAAACCGCCAGGTGATGCTGCAGGATGCTGCAGGCTGCAAGTGGCAGATGTCAGCTATTCTCACCTCCTCCTTTTGCCGGGAGGTGGATTTCACCTTCTGCTGTCAGTGGTCCCAGGCAGCTTGGCAGAGCTGGGGGGCAGAGGCCACTTCTGTCATCACACGTGTCTCTTCAGCATGGTTTCCTCTCCATTAGCTGCAGGGTAGTGAGCAAGGGAGGGGTCAGGGAAGGTAGAGAACTTACGGAGGCTTGGCTTTGTTGTCAGTCTCTAAGTCATCCTGAGGGTGGTGAGCTCTGTTCTGCTCCCGTTCAGTGTTTATGGGATTTGTTGCAGCCTCCAGCCTCACTATTTCTTGCTCTGTCCCACAACCCCATATAAATAGTTAGCACAGGAGTGGACTCTGGGGTATAAAAGAACAACTTTCTGTCTGGAAACCAGCACACACACACCTCCCAGATTTCAGCCCAGAGAATCCCCAGGGTGAGAACAGCCATCTCCGGTGGGGGGAGGGGTGCTCTGTACGAACCACACCCCCTCCATCTGTCTCCCTGGACCTTTCCCTGGGCTGCTGGCCATCCTTCTGATCGAAGGCGAAGGTCATACCCAGGTGCTAGGGGAGGTATGCTTGCCCGGAGAGATGCAGCCCTCCTTCCCTCCATCCTTCTTAGAAAAGATGAGACAGGTGAACCTCGCAGGGAGGAATTTTATCCGAAAACCACAGGGAGCCGACCAATTAGTAACAAAGCAAAAGCCAGAGACACAAGTCTAGGAAGTGGTATTTAGGGTATGTTTCTGATTCAGCAGGGTTCTCATTCCCACACCAGTCCCAAGCGCTCCAAGATGTGGCTCTCAGCTGCTCATGTTCTTTTGGAGGATCATCCCTGGCCTCCTCTGATTTACCCATTTTCCTGAGGACACAGTCATTCAAGTTGAAACCAACCAGGAATAGAACATGACAGGGCAGGAAAGGTCAATGTGTTCCAAGGGAAGTGTCTTTTCTGTAGAAGGTCATACCCAGGTGCTAGGGGAGGTATGCTTGCCCGGAGAGATGCAGCCCTCCTTCCCTCCATCCTTCTTAGAAAAGATGAGACAGGTGAACCTCGCAGGGAGGAATTTTATCCGAAAACCACAGGGAGCCGACCAATTAGTAACAAAGCAAAAGCCAGAGACACAAGTCTAGGAAGTGGTATTTAGGGTATGTTTCTGATTCAGCAGGGTTCTCATTCCCACACCAGTCCCAAGCGCTCCAAGATGTGGCTCTCAGCTGCTCATGTTCTTTTGGAGGATCATCCCTGGCCTCCTCTGATTTACCCATTTTCCTGAGGACACAGTCATTCAAGTTGAAACCAACCAGGAATAGAACATGACAGGGCAGGAAAGGTCAATGTGTTCCAAGGGAAGTGTCTTTTCTGTAGGAAAGATGATAGGAAAATCCAGGGCAACTGAGTGTTCAAAGAATGGAACCTTTTCTTTTCTGAGGTAGGAGGGGTAAGACCAGGTAAAGCTTCCGATGTTTGTAATAGACATGTAGTGTGTGGTTTTAATATAAAAATGCACATTTTAGCATTGGAACAACTGTTTTCACTCACTCCCTGCCTGCTT